>OY740772.1:109318523-109918523 GCA_963513935.1 Aphrophora alni | reverse complement strand
GAATTATTAGCTTTCTGAGCTCCGAGAAAAAGTATGGGAAACACGAGATATTATATAAAGAAGAATAAATCGTAAATATGACTATGGAAAAGTGTCTTTGTCAAAGAGATATGATTTAGTAATGTAATAGATTCTCATATGAGTATAGATACTCATTGAGGTTGCCATCATTTACCTGACTCGTTCTTTAAAGTCAAAACAAACAGAAATATAAATATTATAAACATAACATAAATATTAGTCTAAGCAAAAATCCGTTTAAAACCAAATATTTTGTTTTAACGAATAAAATGCAGAATACAAATATAAAGAAATAAAGAATTAAGAGCAGATTTAATAACTTAAAGGAAAAACACTAGGAAAGCAAAGTGTGAATATTCTGTACTTAAAGTTTAACACCGATATTCAACAATAAGCATCTTTGATCTTAAATTTTCAGGAAACCTTTTTAATTCTTTATGAGCTTAACGGAAATAGGCCAAAATTTTAAAAGACATATCTTTTCATAAAAAAGGTATTTTGATTTAAGTTTGGAAATTCAATTTCTTCATAAACTAATAAAATCATGTAAAACACGAGCGTACTGATTTCTTATGTTTAAACTAACTGAAACTAATAAACCGTTGCAAAATTACTAACATTTTGTTTGTTTGTTTGCAAATAACGTTTTACCCATATTTCACGATATGACCTCATATATCAGATGGAATTACAATATGGTAAAAATGTCCGATTTGTAAGAACCTGCATTTTGTCACTATGACTTAAAATTATATCAATTAAGTTGTAAACAATATTCGGTATGGTCAGATTTGGTATGTAGAATTTATAATACGGACAGACATGACCATTTCATTGGGAGATTTATTTTATTAACATGAATTCTAAACACATTGACAGTTTTACTTACAAACCGCTCTCTACTGATAAAATGATTTGCTGTCAGTCAAACTAGTGCAGTTCTAGGCTACATTTTCCACTTTCTTGTGTCCTATTTGGCAACATCTACCAAGTCTCGCGCCTAGTACAACGCAACAATACTTGGTATTTAGAGCTGGCGGATGTAAGACATTCATTCCAGTTTTATTTTGTAGAGTGAATATTTTGTTATGGTCTTTCATGGTAATGATCAATGAAACATTACTTACAAATATACTTGATCTTATTTAGTGGTTCAATAACCTCGTTTTTTGGATGGTTTAATAGATCCAATAGCTACCGTCTATTGCATGACGTGATAAAAAACAATATTCATAGACCAAGACGTAACAGTTGTAAACCCAATGTAGCTACCGTCTATTGCATGACGTGATAAAAAACAATATTCATAGACCAAGACGTAACAGTTGTAAACCCAATGTAGCTACCGTCTATTGCATGACGTGATAAAAAACAATATTCATAGACAAAGACGTAACAGTTGTAAACCCAATGTAGCTACCGTCTATTGCATGACGTGATAAAAAACAATATTCATAGACCAAGACGTAACAGTTGTAAACCCAATGTAGCTACCGTCTATTGCATGACGTGATAAAAAACAATATTCATAGACCAAGACGTAACAGTTGTAAACCCAATGTAGCTACCGTCTATTGCATGACGTGATAAAAAACAATATTCATAGACCAAGACGTAACAGTTGTAAACCCAATGTAGCTACCGTCTATTGCATGACGTGATAAAAAACAATATTCATAGACCAAGACGTAACAGTTGTAAACCCAATGTAGCTACCGTCTATTGCATGACGTGATAAAAAACAATATTCATAGACAAAGACGTAACAGTTGTAAACCCAATGTAGCTACCGTCTATTGCATGACGTGATAAACAACAATATACATAGACAAAGACGTAACAGTTGTAAACCCAATGTAGCTACCGTCTATTGCATGACGTGATAAACAACAATAAACATAGACCAAGACGTAACAGTTGTAAACACAATGTAGCTACCGTCTATTGCATGACGTGATAAAAAACAATATTCATAGACAAAGACGTAACAGTTGTAAACCCAATGTAGCTACCGTCTATTGCATGACGTGATAAACAACAATAAACATAGACCAAGACGAAACAGTTGTAAACCCAATGTAGCTACCGTCTATTGCATGACGTGATAAAAAACAATAAACATAGACCAAGACGAAACTGTTGTAAACCCAATGTAGCTACCGTCTATTGCATGACGTGATAAAAAACAATAAACATAGGCCAAGACGTAACAGTTGTAAACCCAATGTAGCTACCGTCTATTGCATGACGTGATAAACAACAATAAACATAGACCAAGACGAAACAGTTGTAAACCCAATGTAGCTACCGTCTATTGCATGACGTGATAAACAACAATATACATAGTCCAAGACGTAACAGTTGTAAACCCAATGTAGCTACCGTCTATTGCATGACGTGATAAACAACTATAAACATAGGCCAAGACGTAACAGTTGTAAACCCAATGTAGCTACCGTCTATTGCATGACGTGATAAACAACAATAAACATAGACCAAGACGTAACAGTTGTAAACCCAATGTAGCTACCGTCTATTGCATGACATGATAAATAACAATATTCATAGGCCAAGACGTAACAGTTGTAAACACAATGTAGCTACCGTCTATTGCATGACGTGATAAACAACAATAAACATAGACCAAGACGTAACAGTTGTAAACCCAATGTAGCTACCGTCTATTGCATGACGTGATAAACAACAATAAACATAGACCAAGACGTAACAGTTGTAAACACAATGTAGCTACCGTCTATTGCATGACGTGATAAACAACAATAAACATAGGCCAAGACGTAACAGTTGTAAACCCAATGTAGCTACCGTCTATTGCATGACGTGATAAACAACAATAAACATAGACCAAGACGTAACAGTTGTAAACACAATGTAGCTACCGTCTATTGCATGACGTGATAAACAACAATAAACATAGACCAAGACGTAACAGTTGTAAACCCAATGTAGCTACCGTCTATTGCATGACGTGATAAAAAACAATATTCATAGACAAAGACGTAACAATAAATAATACCTTGTTACTGTACCTTGAACAAAATACTTCGTTGGGAGATAATAAGAGTGAAATGATTTATTGGTGGCTAGCTTCTTGTAATGTTATTGTGATTTATTATTTGGTGAGATCATAGATGTGTATAAACCGTGGAATGGACAAAAACGGATCTTTACCCCCAACACTGGGGAACCTCGAAGGATGATGGGCTATTTCGTTGGAAGAGGAAACTATCCTACAATTGTTTATATCTTACTGTAATTCAATTGATACGTATATAAAAGTTATTTTGTAGTATATCATGTTTTATATAAAATCTCCTCTTCAGGGGATCACTATAGTGGAGGTGTGGCAATTCCGAAGGTCCCAACATGATCTCCCCTTTTTCATTTAGTGTTGAGTTAAATACATCTCTTTTATCTTTTCTATTAGATCTTTCTTAACCAAACCTTTGTTCTTTTCCTTTCCTGGCGCTGTTAGAGTATTCGAGAGATAGGGGGTTTTATGGTATGTTCTTTTGTTTATAAAGCGATAATGAACGAACGGTTTTTCGCCTTTAAACAACAAGGAAGGGAAATATAGAAAAATCTCAAGGTTTTTAATGTAATTGTTATGTAAATAATAATGTATATAATATTTTTGTGTGACTTTATAAAATTAAAAAAATGTTTTAATACATAATATAATAATCAAATAGAAGTAGTGAGTGAGGTAGTATTTTATTTTCTGGTCAGAAAACGCTTGGAACCTTCCTGTAACAATATTTGTTTCCGCCATTTAAAAACTTAAAATAAAGTTAAAAAAAAATCATTTACATAAATTGTTTGGCTTGGATTTACAAAGCCCTTATTTATAAATTTCACAACTATTGGTTGAAGCGTTTGTCATAACAATGTAACAAAGCAAACACGTACAAATAAAATGCCACGTACTTAAAACAAGACCCCTTGCTTCGTACACATTTAGTTTGGGGATAAAATTGTTTGACATTATCGTGGACAATTCTGTTTTTAATTTAATTCAGTTTTTAATATTTTTCCTTTTTCCGAAGTATCTGTCTTTACGTTAATACCTACAACTGAAATATATTTGGGGTAAGTTAAAATTAATCAAAATCAGAATAATGTTATTGCTAAAGGGGCAATTATTTGTTTTGTAGTTGTATGCATGAATTTATAGCATTTTTTTTTTTTTTTTTACTTCTAAAATATCAAATTAAAAACTAGATAAATATATTATTCTAAAAAGTCTGACATTACTCACAGATATATCAATACTTGTTTCTCATATTACTAACCTAAAGGAAATACAAACTGTGTCATCGTATCGCAATCTATGTTAGTTTGTCCAGTATACAGAGAATGTAAATGATTGTGAACCTGTGAAAGGACAGTGTTCGTTTCATTTCTAGAATTACACTGGGAACCATTGTCATTGTGTGGCGATACCGACGATAAATAGTTCTCAAGGAGAATCTCTTTCCCAACATCCTTTTCTTTTAAAACCGTTAAGATTTTCTCAGCTTTAAATTCGCACGAATGTTTAAAGCGATGCGATCAAGCGAAGTGAAATTCTGTTTGGTATTCCGCCTGTAACAAAACCTGTCTTACAATTATTGTGGAATTTAGTAATGTTCTTCGATACAAGGTTGTACCTAATGTATGTAAGCGGTTTCTATTATTGTATTTCCTGTTTTAAAATAGTGGCCACTAATTACAGATCTAAAAACAACGACTTAATTTTACTGTTTTGTTCGTCACAAAAATAGAATGTTGATTTTGTGTACAGTACAAAACTTATCCCGTAATGCGATATATCAATCCCGGGACGAGTTATACCTTAAAAGAGTTAAACTTTGAAAATTTCAAGTTACCCTCGAAAAACTTATTTTGGGGTGGGATTTAATTTACATTATAAAACCAAAATAAAGTGTTTGACAGCAAAACAAAATTCTAAAATTCGGCTTTTTACCTTTAATTTTTTTAAAATTACTTAACTTTTGACACTTGGTATATTACAGGATAATCACATGTGACAATTTTGTACTGTACACAAAATCAACATTCACTGTTTTTCGATCAATAGTTAATTTTGTTTCTTGAAATGTCGCTGTCTATTTGTTTACTTATATAACCTACTTAATACAATTGGATTGATCCGACAAGAAATAAAAACAGTAAAACTGAAAGGAACAACGAATGTGACAGATAGTGAATGTTTAGGTTAGGTTAGGTTAGTATTAATAATTCATAGAGTCAGACCTTGCGTCCACACCCAACACCGCAGTTCCCTTTCACATCCAAGGTATGACCTCTTTTAATCGTGGCCACATTAGCATTAAATAGACTTTAGTAGACAATTAATGATTCTGTTTAGAACTTAAATTCTTTTCCGCAAATGTCACCGTATGTTGTCGTCGAGATCTTAGCGGGTGTTGTAGGCGTTTTGGAGTTTATTGATCTCTTTGTCTCGGTTTGAAAGCTAACATTATTCCAACGGTTGTATTGTGACCTTGAAGTTATTTAAAATATATGGTTAATATATATTCGTCCCCTCAGAGGAACACTTGTATTGAGTAAGGGCGTGGGAAACTTAGCTCAGTAACATTTTTAGTTTCCATGTAGTCTTCTGTTTGCTCCCTCTTTTTCATCTTTCCTATCAGATCTCTCTTCACAAACTCTTGTTCTCTTCCGACGCTTAGAGTATTCGAAGGCTAGTAGTGTTATACTTTATGTTCTTTTCTTCCTTTTTTTTATATAAGGTGATAATGACCGAGAAATGTTTCGCCTTAAAACACGAAGAAGAACAATAAAAGTTGCATGTTTATAATATTTATCATTGTGAATTAAATGTGTATATGTTTATGATGATTATCTTTATATATTTTGCATATGTTCAATTTTACCTTTTTTTGATTTCAGGTAAGATATCACTTTTACAAGTTTGAAATTCATATTCCCTACCTGTCTTCTAAATTGTAAGTATTTTAATTACTCTGCCTCATATTATATAAATAAATATTAAAACAATAAAATACAGTCATAAAAAAATCGTTAAAATTGGCCTGAGCTGTCAAAAGAATTCGGACTAGATACAAACGGCATCGGAAAAACCTCAAATCACAGAAAAAAAACAAGAAAACGTTGTTAGATTACTAGTTTTAATTTCCAACATGCCTACTAGGTTTATAATATTATACGTTTATCATTTGATGATGGAGGTTGATCCATACTCTCGAAAAGTCGCTTGTTAGTTTTTATATACACAGATTATGAATTATATAAGCATAAACTGTATCAATAATATTAATTGTTCTTATATTTTATTGATAATTTTTTTTTAAACATTTTTGTTAAACCTCGTTTATAATTGAAACAAAACACGCAACAAAAATTTATACAGAATTAGGCCTACAATTAAATATTCAGTTTTGCATCTAACTATAATACAGGACAGCTGTGTGTAGTTTGACGAAAGTGACAACGTTAGTGGTTTTATTTGTCTTTTTTTTTATTTCGACTTCATTTGTATTGTATAACAATGATACGAACATATTTATATGTTTATTTTAAACTTGAACAAAATGAGTTACTCCGTGAGTTTATACAAAGTGTCTCACGAAGTTCGCCCGTCACTCAGAGCTCATTCTCTAAGTTAAAACAAAGAAAATATTTTATTAAAACATGAGTCCAGAAACGATTCGTTTTCCAGCTAAAAGGCATTTTTATGTTTTATAAAAAAAATAATAATAACTTTGTAAATAGATCAAATATTGAGTTCGGATTTTGTAAATGCATTTGTAACAGTTTACATGATGTGTACCAAAAACAAAGACTTTATTACAAAAAATTTCAAAGTGGTGGGGGTTTAAAATTTTTAACGTCACTTTTCTTGAAAACTATTAACTTTAGAAGAGACAAGATATATTCGTATTTTAAGGATGAACTATTTAAAAAAAAATTCTATTACTAAAAACATAAAAGAGTTATTGACAAAAAACTAAAATTTTAATTTCTTATTAACTATTTGTAATTATGAAACACCCTCTATAATGTAAAGACCAAATTTATGGACGAAAAGCAACTTAAAGCGGACGTCGTGTTGAAATTTATCAACCGATTTTCCTCAAAACCTTATAATCCCCCTCTTTTAAACATTCGTACTAATCAGCCTACATTTCGTATCATCCGGACTACTCGTTTCTTAATTAAGTGCTTTTAAGAAGTATGCCTTTTAACCTTTCGCTTAGTTATTTAAATCTGAATTTTATAAAAAGTTTACATAACTTTTTAGTCACCCAGTAAAGCATAAGTTTGGTAATCGTAAAGGATTTCGACCTCTGTAATCTTCACGTTTCATGGCTTAAGGAAACCGAACATGTGATTTCAACAAGCAGTCCGTCCGTCGTCGATAACTTCTATACGCAACCCCAATAGGAACATTACATTTGTTATTTTAAAACCGTTTGCTTTTTCCAGTTTTCATACTTATTCACTTTATTTTTACTAACGTATCTGTATGTACTTTTTTTTCAACGTGTTCCTACACTAATAGGACTACGTGAGTTGTTCCTTTCAGATTGAATTTGAAATGACAATACTTTTACCTCTAAAAACTATATGAGCTGACTGTTAATAGTACATACTTTTAACTATATATTTTATCTTTGCAATATCTACTTGTTTCCACTTTCTATATTAATAACAAGGTCTAATGATCTAATTTGACTTCTTAATAATTATACAGCCTTCAATAAGTTTCAATCGTAGGTCACTCTACAGCCTTCAGAGGATTTGTTTTACCTTTCTCTTGTAGGACACGTTATATGTAAAGTGACAACCGATGAAACATTGGCACAAAGGAAACATATTGATAGGCTCAACATTTACATTGTACACGTTTACAAGTTGTGTTCACGATTTTCAACTCTTATAGTTTTAAAACAGTTATGATGGTAGCCATCATGGTACTTACTTAGTCGGTACGTGTAATACAAGCAGATTTTCTTACCTTGTAGGAAATGATAAATTGTATTAATTGATTAAGGGGTCTAACGCATTAGGGTAAGTTTGTTTAAATTATTTGTTACATAGGTTAGGCCCTACCATTTGACATTGATTGTATAAGAAATTGCTACACTGCTTTGACGATTTTTGTAACATTTACGTCTCACTTCTAAATTTTTGGATGAATTTGCCACATTACCTGTTGTGACCAGGTTGATATTTAACTTATTTTATTCCGAATCGTCTAACTTGTTAAGCGTCCGGGATTTCTATAATTGAAAGCGAAAGATCAAACTGATTTCGTTTTCCCTTTAATGCTTCAAAGCAAGAAAACTTTTGGTTATCATCGCCTTATAAAAAAATTAAGTTAAGAATATTAAATTAGGGCTCCACGTACAAAAAAGAACAAGAGTTGATCAAGAGAGATCTGAGAGGGAAAGAAGAAAAAAGAAAGAGAGGGATCTAACTGAACACTAAATGGAAAAAGTGTAGACCATACTAGGATTCTTCAGAATTGCCAACTAACTATAACTTACATATCGCACTTGAAGGTCAAACTAATTTTATAACTGTATATTTTATAAAAACACATTTATTTCAATCATTTGCATCCTAAAATATATTAGAAACCTCTCATTTTCTTTGAATTTATCACCAATTCAAATATTACACTTAAACTTTACGAAATTATATAATAAAACGTATTGAACATAATAAATAACAGTTGGGCCATGTGTGGCCTTATTTCTTATTGCAAAACTAATGTCACCACCGTTGTTCAGGTATTTCCACAAACAAGTCAAACTATTGAATAAGAATATTTCAAAGAACACAACATATGCAAGATAACATTACAGTAGGCCATCTTTGTGTCCTTCTATTTCGAGACGGTGTTCTTTCGCTTAGTCCTCAGAGATATAAAATACACTTATAACTTGGTACAGAGGGTTGTAGTGGAGTAGTTTTCTTTTAAATACTCCACTAGTTGGATTCAGCACCTTTTTTATATAGTCTTGGGTTAGATCCTTCGATTTAATTTTCCTGTTAGGTCTCTTTTAACCAACTCTTGTTCTTTTCCGACCCTGGCGCTATTAGAGTATTCGTAGGTTAGTATTTTTTGTTTCATTTTTAAGGTTATAATGACAGAGGGCTATTTTATTTTACTATTCTGAATTTCAAAAAAGTTCTATATAAGTACCCCATTTTTGGTAGTCCCCTATACCAAATTTCATGTTCGTATTTTTGTGGCCGCCTTAGTGTTTACAGACAACAATGACAACGACGGACGGACTGCATGTCGAAAACCATTTCTTTTCTGAGATCATGTACCGTGAAGATCAGCCAAAAAACAGAGGTTTAAAATTTTGTATATTACCAAAATTTTCCTGTTCTTCATATACTGGTTTAAATAACATACCAATGTTTTTAAGGTTTTAAAATCATGGAAAACCCTGTTTAAACAAAAGTAAACTTTTTAGTGTTATCTACTTGTTTCGGGCTTAATGCACAAATAAATTCCAGCTTTGTAGTGCACAATTAAACAACACAAGAATTTGAATATCAGTAACCAAATTGAAAAATGACACCTAATATAAAATATAACTAAATCTTTTTTTTACCTGGATCATTTTTTCTATTTTATCACGACATATATGTTTTTGTTAATTCATCACGAACAAAAAAAATATCTGTCACACTTTTGTACAAAAGAGAAATCATTATTTTCCCGTTTTTTTTTTTTTAATTTTTAAAGCCAAAGCTTCTGTTCAGTGTTCCGCTTCGCCAGCTATGCCACCCAAATAGTTGCCATCGTGTAATTTACGAATTACAATCATAGTAACTTAGTCATTGCAGTTTCAAATACCCGACGATTTCACCAAAGTGAAAGTTTTAACTCATTTACAGTAGTCAAGAAATACTACTTCATTAAATATACTCAATTTTCAAGGTCCTTGAATTGACCAACATTTATATAGATTTTGAATTCCTCGACAAATTAATCAATAGGTTACTGAATCACTGTGTCTCCCACTCGTAATTAACTTCTTTGTTGTGCCTCAAGGTTAGAATTTGACCTACTTCTGTTTTATGCAAATTCTAATTAACTATATTAATTGTAATTGATTTCTGACATCTTTGCGGGTTGTTTGCAACAAGTTAATTAAAGACCGCTTCAATTGACTCAAGATGTCACAATCAATACTTTAATAACTTCTTCATCAACAAAATTGAAATATAGGTTTTAATTTTCAACACATGTAATTAAATTGAATATCATTTTTCACAGACAACACACATTTATCATTTGACGTTTAAATATGTTGTTCTATGACTAGATTTTGTAAGCTTCTTTAAAGCTTAGTATAGTACTTTAACTGTAAAATACTACAGAAACGGTGTGATATTTTCAGCATCTATTTTAAATTCCCTTTGAAAAGAGAACAATCTCTTCCTAGTTTTAATTCACACTCGTGGCACCTGGCTTGTAAACCTCTCGTAACGGCTCGTCTGGGAACACTCGTGACTGCTCTACAAACACATATGTTTGTAACTAAATAGAATTAATTTTTTAAATAATATTTATTTGTTTAAAATGGAACTTTGTTTTTGTTTACAATTCACTCTGTGTAACACGTGTTAATGTTAATATAAGAAAGATAGATTCTACAGTAATGGCATTTAACTCCTTTTATCAGATTTTGACTGTTTTATATTCACTGCCAAGCTCGTATAATAAACTTGATACAACGCTGAAAACAGATTTTTCTTATCGTTAATTGATTTGTTTTTTTAACAACATTGAAATGAATTTATTTGTCTATATTACATCATCCCTCATTAATTTTAAACATTATAAAAATATACACATTACCTCATTTATATTTTTTATTTAAAATTACAAAAAATAATATCTAATACATTAAAATTAAAAATTCACTCAAATAAAAAGATAATTTTTTTAAATTAATTATCCGTTTTGTAGAATTATGAATCATTTTATACAATAAGTTGTAAACATACCAAACTAAAAACAGGTACACTCAACGGCTCACCCATAGTATTGTACGGGTTTGGCAATGCCGAGAGTCCTAGCTGGATCTACACCTTTTTCTATGAAGTCTTGGGATAGATCCCTCTTTTTCCATCTTTACTATCAGTTTTCTTTTAACCAACTCTTGTTCTATTCCGACACTTACGCTATTAAAGTATTTCATGACCAACAGATATTTCGCCTACAACAAGAAAAGAGAATAAAAAAGACAGATGCAAATAAAATTACTTTTTGAGTATAGTAGTTGAACTTCACAGAAAATACTGTTGTTAATACGTTAAATAAATTTAGTAAGCAATTTCTTTTCTTCGGTTATTCCTATGCTACACTAATCTAACGTCAAATGTTCGAAATACAACACTGAATAAAATAAACACGTTCCTGGAAACTAAGCCAATGTCGTTACAAAGTTCCGTTTCAAAATAACTTGTTTGACCGGCTGACTAATATCAAAAAGGCCTTGACAATGACTCAGAGAGAATGCTGATGGTTACAGCCTCTTCTACTTTTACCGCACTTTCACGTCATAGCTCATCTGTCGTATTATGATGATGCAGTGTTTGCAGCTATATACATTGAATACATTGTTTTATTGATATGTTCACAAGTGTGAACATTTTGAAGAACCGTTATCCGTTATATTAAGGACAAAAATGAATCTTTATGTTTATAGTATTTCACTTAATTTATTCAACTATCATAATTCTACTCGTTGATCAGTGTTAATAATTGATCTCTGCTTATCCAATCCTCTGCTATATGGGATGTTCTCTGAAAGATTAGGTTTGTCAATAACTATCAAATTATATTCATTCTTGTAACAATTTGGCAGTTAAAAATTTTTACTTCTGAATGAACCTGTAAGAACACAAAAATTAAATTTCTTGTTAATTTGTTTAGTTTTAATTTTATATAAAATCTTAAGAAATTAAAACTTAGAAAAGTCAATTTCATAAGGAATTATATTATTCTAACTCCAACTTCTCTTATAAATTGTTTCCTGCTCATCCAGTAGTCAGAGGTCAATTTAATAGCTATTTTAAAAGTTGTTTGACAAATCTTGGAAGACCAAGTGTTCTAAATATATCTCGGGGATCCTTCAACTTATAACAAAATAAACCATTGTTATTGTTCAAAATTAAAAGGGCTAGTTTGTATCTTATAAATAGATTCTATAATCAACGGTTTTTGAGATATAGGCATACATTTTTTTAAATACTATTTTTGATTAATTAAGTAATCATATTTTTGATACATTACAAATTAATAGTATAAAACACTCTACAAAATTTGGTATCTATACGTCAATTCGTTTTAGAATTATATCTTTTTTATCAGTCAAACTGACAGGTTACAAACTAGGCGCTTTTTCTTACATCTTTTTATATTTTTACTTTTTTATTTTAATGTCCTGAATTACTTCCCAAAGTTTGACAGGCTGATCTTGAAAAAATCTGTTTGTGTGTATGAGAGAGAGAGAGAGAGAGAGAGAGAGAGAGAGAGAGAGAGAGAGAGAGAGAGAGAGAGAGAGAGAGAGAGAGAGAGAGAGAGAGAGAGAGAGAGAGAGAGAGAGAGAGAGAGAGAGAGAGAGAGAGAGTTATGCTGTGCGTAGTTTATTTTCCTGTTATAGCTCATAGTAACAAGCCAGAAAATAAAATTATTACTGCCAACTTCAATAAAATTTTAATTTTGTATTTCCCTTCAACAAAGAGATCGTAATTATAGACATGTATACTACCCAAACACTAAACAACAATTTATTGTTCAATTATAATTATTTTTTTTAATAAATAAATAATATCTAATACGTGACACGGCACTATTAACACCTTTCACGTAGGCTGTAATTAATAGTGGCATTAAATAGGTTAACAGCTGAACTGATCACGTTTACAATTATATATTGGACAAGAGCTGGGGACTGATTCGGTTGGTTTACTATCGATTGTTATCCCAAGGTCGTTTCTGAATAAGTTATGGCTATGGTCTGGAGAACTAGATTCTATTTACGTTTAAGTAAAAGTCGTTTTCAAAATGTGATAAATCGTCGACATTACAGCGAACCTCAGCAAATATTTGCCTTTCACGCAAATATTATTGCGAAAAGAGAATCTGTACGTTCTCATTGGTTACTGTGGAAATAAAATAAAATTACCATAAACGCTTTGTGGCAATACCTCCCGTGATTATTGTCGTATCTGGATGTATCTTGTGTGTATTATGTATTAGTAATTTTCCTGCATTCTACATTTGGATAAAGGTTGGATTACAGAATTTTTTTTTTTTTTTTTTTTTTCAGAATTGAAGCCTCATTTCTTAATCACCTCTTTTTTAGATACAATTTTCTGTGCAATATTAACTTGTACATTTTTATTTTAAAAACCAACACCTACGGGACGTGGCAGGGTTCACACGAAAAAAGCTTTACGTATCGATCACTATATAAATTATTGTGAGTGGGAAAACTTTACACTTTTCTTGGATCAATGCATGTTTGTGCGATTGACAAAGTTATTGACAAACTGTATTTGTTAAATTGGCCAAAATAGAGAAGATGAAAGACAGGGATCTAACGCAAGGGTAGTTTCAGCTAGGGCCCATCGGGGTTGGTACGCCCGTACTGATTTAGTGAGCCCCAAAGGGTACGGTAAACTAGAAATAGTATAATATATTTTGTACAAATTAACATTTATATCTCAATTCGGGATTTTTTTTAATACTCACAAAAATGTTTTGGGAATATTATATGTTTATTAGACTTGTATCTTTATTTTTATTTATTATAATCACATCTAGTCCAAAAGTTATACAGGCGGATCGTGAAACACCCTGTACATACAAAGCAAATATACTGGTCACTTCTTCACAATCTGAAGATTATGATGAAACTCTTAATATCTACGGTGTATTGAAAGACCGAGTTCAAGTATAACGTACGGTTTTTAATTTGAATAATTCTATATAAGTAACTGGAAAGCTATTTCAATAATAATATCTACACATCACAATACACGTTCATCTGATGTCGTTTCATCCCAGCTGTTTCAATTTCTGCGAGCATTTCTCTTTGAAAGTCTTGAGAAATCTGACAATAATACACCTGCCATTGAAGACCAGATGTCTTGTTAATAAAATATCAAATGTCAATAGATAAATCGGACGCACAGTTTTGTTCTAATAGTGTCAATCAATGGTTCGTCAATTTGGTAATATTTTATACCTAATTAGTTATTAACTATTAGGAAGCTTTCAGTTACATGAAACTTAGCTGTGGAAAATTTTACTTATTTCGCAGGATAGCAACCTTGAATGTTAAGATAGGATCATGAAATTTGGTGTAGGGGTTTCTAGATTATACTAATATACAATTCTATTGAAATTCAGAAAAAATAATTGAGAATGTCAAAATGGCGGCCATATTAGTTATTTTTGTTCACATTTCGTGTGTTATTCAACTGAATTATATAAAAATTTGTACATTTCAATTCTGAATGTTGTTCTTCATGAGGTACCAACACCACTCGTCTATGATGATAAATAGCAAAGTTACTGTCGCAAATATAATTTAGAAACTTGACCTCCTAAAAAATCTGATATTCTTGTAGTTATGAGACCCGGTACGAGCCCCTGGCAGTTCCGTTCTTTAAATTTCTTTCATCAGGATTCTTCATCACTTTAACGGTTTACAATCTTCTTCATTATGATCTTACTCCTGCAAATACATTAAAACGCGATTTATGGGTCTGCATGTGTGAATTGAAAATAGTTAAATATAAATTTTAATTTGACCTAATTACAATTCTGAATGTTGTTCTTCATGAGGTACCAACACCACTCGTCTATGATGATAAATAGCAAAGTTACTGTCGCAAATATAATTTAGAAACTTGACCTCCTAAAAAATCTGATATTCTTGTAGTTATGAGACCCGGTACGAGCCCCTGGCAGTTCCGTTCTTTAAATTTCTTTCATCAGGATTCTTCATCACTTTAACGGTTTACAATCTTCTTCATTATGATCTTACTCCTGCAAATACATTAAAACGCGATTTATGGGTCTGCATGTGTGAATTGAAAATAGTTAAATATAAATTTTAATTTGACCTAATTACAGTGTAATTTGAACTGCAGATACGAACAAGTACACCTTTCCCCAAGCCTTTGATGTTAGACAGATGAAGGTCGGGTAAGTGTGACTTACAACCCAAGCAATACTAATACCCTCCTTAGCAATGTGTCCTATATACAATGAAAAGTTAATGCCGCAAATCGGCATCACTTAGATCTAATGATCTCAGTAAAAACAGTCAGCCATACTAAATTGACGATCGTGACTACCGGGCTCGCGTTATCATAATCATAATCATTATCTTTGTCGCTACACATAAGTCTGAAAAATAATTTACAATACGAGTCTACTAGGCTATATTTTTATAGTTCTCTTGTACAAGCAGTGCTAATCACTAAGTGTCTTTCTGAAATAGAAAAAGTGAAAAATATTTGTAATTATTGATATAGTTCATTCGGATATGTGTTATGACATTGTGCTAATAAAACATAACCCTATTAGCCTAGGCCCATACTGGTAACTAAAATTATAACCTAAAAAAGTAAACATAAAGGTTAGTTTAAGCAGTCAAAATTAAGATAAAATTGGATCAATAAATAAAAGGGTCAAGCATGTGCAAATTAAACACTCATCAAACATCTTGAACATTACACACTACCTAACTAATTTTAATTGTATATATGTTTTTAAGACAAAAACTACGGCAGTTATAATCGCCGTAAGAAAAACAAGGGTATAAAATGCTCTTTAACAAATCTAAACATAAACCAAACTACAATAACACATAATTTAAATTGTGAAGCTCCTACCCAGTAGTCAAATTACATTTCCTTTACATTCCTCAATACGTTTACAAATTGAGAAGATGTGGGGTGAAAAAAGAGAGTCCTAGTTCTTGAATTCTCTAATAAAGAGAAACAGAATTGTAAAGATTCTGTAAGATTGTAAGATCTCTAACCCATGACTAGATGAAGAAAGATTTGATATCCAGCTCTGGATTGCCACACCCCTAGTAACTATAAATAAACTGCTGGAGGGAAATAATTTGATTAAGGATTTATTATAAATGATAACATTTTATCTCACCTCGCGGCGTTAAAGTCTTTGAAGAATCTTAGCCTCCTTAATGATTCTGTCTCATTCTTCTATATCTCTTTATTGTCTTCCAACCACAACGTTAAGTCTTCCGACACATTTTTTTCTATTTCTGTACATAGTTTACAGAATCACATTCATACATAGTTTACTAACTTTGTTCACATTCTCAATATTGTTCGACAAATCTAAACTTCTTAAAGAACAGTTTGATGTGTGAAACATAATATTCGTCTAAATAACTCGTATACAGGATGTCCCGAAAAAGGTGGACTGGCTAACCATTTTCTGATTATATCTAAAAACGAATAAAAAATGTCAAATAACATAACATCTATCCGCCATTTTGTTATTTAAAAAATATTATAACTCCAGAAAGAGATAAGATATTGAGTTCTGATTTGGTTTATGCATTTTGTATGTTATGTTTTACAACTGGACAAAACACAAAGATTTATTTTTATAATTTTCAAAATGGCAGCAGTTTTAAATTGTTTTTAAGTTAACGGTTTTGGAGATATTCGACGTTAAAAGTTTTAATCAGCCGCCATTTTGAAAATTATAAGTACGGGATTGCCAAATAAAAGTAAGTTCTGACTTAGAAATCTCTGGGTTTATACCTTATTTGATGTAATCATGAGTTAGATCCCTATAGGGTCATTTTCCCTGAGTCATTTATGGGTAATTTTCCCTATCAGGTCTCTCTTGTCCTCTTCTCACGGTGAAGTTATTAAAGTATTCCAGATCTATGGCATCTTTATTTTAGAATCTGTTCTTACTTTTTGTATAATGCGATTAAAACCAAAATGTTTTCGTCTTTAAATAAAAAGAAGAAAACGTTTATATGGTCTGTTTTTCGAAATACTTGAAACAAAATGAATAATCTTAGATTAATTCTAAGATTAAACATTCGATTGTTCAAAAGACGAACACGTATAGGAAAATGAGTTTAAATTAATAGAGAAATTTATAAAGGCTTCCTGGTTTTTTATTGAAAATAAAATTGCAAATGAAATGAACATACAAATTTATAAACAAACATTGTCAACAATTGTGCTAAGTTTAATTTAAACAGGTGCAATGGTTTCTGAAATAACTCAACCAGAACTGATAGTTCAATTTTTTTGAATCTAGATTTGCAGAAGTTTAATTTTATTCTAATTGCAAAGTTAAATTAAAACCTATTTAAAAATTGCATTTGATCACTTTTTCCAAACCTTTAATTGGCAATATTAAATACTTGAACATTCAGTCAAACTAGGTAGAGAAGAATAAACATACGTTGTAGAATTATAGTTTTGATAAAGTGTTAACTTTAAATCAAAGGGGCTCATTTATCCTGAGGTATCCTAGATGAATTTAAACCTGTTTCCGCAGAGGTTTTCAGGTCTTTTCACCTTTTATCCAATCCTGAGTTATCCCAGACCTGCAGGTCTTTATTTTATGTCCGTTTCTTTTTTTTCTTTTATAAGACGACGATGACCGAGAGATTTTTTACGTAAAAACATAGATATATTTTAAATCAATAATTTATGACGCATTATCGTAACGGTAAATCTGTATGTGGTATCTGTTGTTTGCCAACTTGACTTGTATCGTCACAATTCGTGATGTTACACAAGTGTAAAGAAAGCAAATGATTAAATCCACCACTCACTTAATCAAGTTTCTTAAGTCGCTTATCCACTGAACATTAATTACCGTAAAACAAGATGTTAATGACGAGGTTTTTAATTGTGGACGAGTTAAATAGCTAATTAAAAATAAACTACGGCTTATTCCGAAGAAACTATGTGGTCAACAGAAGCAATGACTAAGTAAGAAGATATTTACTCTGACCAGGAATCCATTTAAAGCAAATAAATAATTTACCATTATTTAGCAAGCATTTAACGTTGAAATGTTGTAATTTTCTTCTATTTTCCTTGTTCTTTCCGACAACCTGAACTGCATGGTAAACCAATCCAATCCATGATAATGATTTGTTATCACTTTGATTGATCAAAGCTTAATTGGTAATGAGCTGTAGGTCATATACAATGTAGACCCATGTAGACTCATTGAAACAATTCAATATTCTCAAAATAAGTTTTTATAATTTTTAAAAATTATGAGAGTTACGACCCTAATTATCTTGATTTGTAACCACATAACCTAAAAATAAATTATATATATACTGAGTGTTCATAAAGTATTTTGCCAAACTTAGGGAGGTAATGTCCTAAAACAATATCTATTCCATCTGCTGCCATTTTGTGTTTTATTAATAACAAGTTTTACCATTATTTGTAGTTTTTAAAAAATGTATCGTTTTTAAATGGTAACTATTTAAAACTTGTAAGGAGAAATTTACAGAGAAGCAAAAAATATATGAATATAAAATGGCTTCTACAATATTTGTATACCGTTAACTTAAATATATATATATATATATATTAAAATTACGAAGTAATGGTTTTTTTAAACGTGCTGCAAATTCGGTTATTTGTTATTGAAAACATAAAATGGTGGACAGATGGGAAAGGAAGCGTTTCTAGGACATTCGTTATTATATACAATTTTCTTTCTTTGAATTTCTCCTATCATGTCCCAAAGATTGGCAAAATATATTTGAACACCCCGTATAAAAACAGTTGTTGGAAAATAGTTTAATTTTATTCAAATTTGACAGTTAAACTAGCTAAGTTTCAGTTTATGATAATGCTAACGTCTTTGTTTTTATGCGAGAGGGCGATGCATAAAGAAGTTTCAAAGACACTTCAAGATTTGGAGCTTCCAATAAGAGATGGTCTAGTAACCTTCAGTTAATTTTTGTTGCCAATGCACATGGATATGTAGAGCTCTGATCTTTCATCGAATAAATGCGAACTTTGATTTGTTGTCAAACTCCTATGAATGTTTGAAATTATCACATCAATTTTTTTTCTGTAAATTGGAACCCTTATAGAAGTTGACCTATAACTTTCTTTCCAATGCACTCTATTGTCGTAGCTTCATATTACACTTTTACAAAATATGGCCATTTTCAACTTTTCTTGATAAAAATGAACTGCTACCTCCTTTGATTGATTTTTAAATACTTTAAAATATTCCACTCTTTGTGTAAATGTAGAACTCTCGAAATTTGTCGAACATTTTTCTATTATTTAAAACTATCTTTTCAAGGTGCTTTTTTTGAAAAAAAAAAAAAAAGTAAACAATAAAATGGTTGTATACAACAGTTGATCGTTATATGCATACACAAAATAAATGTATTGTTTTAATTTAATGAATTTATATATGTTTCTTGTTGTTTAAGGACGAAAAACATCTCGGTCATCATATCCTTATAAAAATAGTTATAAAAGAACATAAAATAAACACCTCCAATACACCAGTAGCATCAGAGTCGGTAGAAAACTAGAGACCCGAAAAAGTTTTTATTTTGTCGATGGAAGATGAAAGAGAAAATATAATCGAAGGCAATATGAGGAGGGGGAATGTAGAATCAGATAGGGTAATCGGGATTGCCACGTTCATGCTAATTATATTAACCCTCTGAGTTTTAAGTGATCATATAAAGATTACACAACCTAACCTAACCGAAATAAATATTTTATAAATATACCTTAAACAGACTAAATCTTGACGGTTTCTCCCAACTGAGTATAAGTATCCTTACTAACAAACAACCCAAATGCAATTATTATTATTATTTTTTTTTTTCATTTCAGGTAACTTGGCAAAAGAATTCCATTAAAATTAACAATTGCTCAGTTGATACTTTATTGGCTTCAACACATTTGATTTTCGTTTGTTGTATAAAGAAATCTTTTGTAGTAACGAAAATAATGGCAATCAAATGTCACGGATTTGGGCAGTGAAAGCCGAAAAAAACTGTCATTTTAAAATATAACAATAGCTCGGAAAGGCTTCATGGCAAGTTACTGGAATACGCTGTTCACTACGTCAATGGAAATTGACTGGCGTTTTGTCAGCTGGTCAGTTAGATTAGTTTATTTAATAAGTCCGAAAATTAAGCTGATTTTCATTACTTCATTGCTGAAATAGTGGTGCGTTGATTATTTATTATATAACAAGTGAATCTCAATGATTAACGCTTTCCTTTAGTTTTTCTTTTATATGTCTAAAACTTCCAACCCATCCCCAATAGTAGTGTAGGATTATTAATATATTAAATATTAAAATGACATAGTGGCACATAATATTAATGGTCTATTGAAATCAAAAAATATTTATGTCGATATTTTATTTTAAAATAACAGCCAGTTATAATTACAAACATACAAATGACCTACCATCATCTTAAACTGAAAACCCGAACAAATGTCCCTTTTTTTCAAATAATTTTGTCTTGTTACATGATTTTGGGTGGGGGGTATCATCGCCTAATGGTAAAACATGGAAAATAACCGAAATAATGATTCCTAGCCCTCGAATACTTTAAAACATCACAGTTGAAAGGGAACAACAGTTGGTTTAGAGATCTCCCTCATGACTACATTTTAAAAATGTGTAGATCCAGATCGAGTAGCCACGCCCGGACTCACTATTTTACGTACTCCAGAGCGTTTCATTTAAAGTATATTCTTATTTTTTTATCTTCCTCTAATCCAATTATGTTAGGGGTTCGCTATAGTATGGTAATTCCGAGAGTGCGCGCGCGCGCGTGTGTGTTTTTATGTAGTCTTGGGTTAGATCCCCTTTTTTCCTACTTATCAGGTCTTCATGACCAATTATTGATCTGTTTCGAACATAATGCTATTAGAGTATTCGAATGCTACAGGTCTCTATTTTATCTCCTTTTTTTATAACTGTTTTTTTTTAATAAACAAGGAAAAAATAAATCATAGACTCGACATTACATTTTCAAATATCTTTCTAACTTTGATCTACGGTACTGTAAATTCAGTTTATATTACAATGTCCATACTACTGACACCTACAATGCATTCCACGGTTGTTAGCTCACAAAGCCCGTACCAAGTTTCTCAAGGAATCAGCCGACTGTTCAACGTCTACATTTTGAAAACAGAGCAATTTCCTCTTTCAAGAAACACAATAAACTCATTTAAACTGTGTGTTATCCATCTCATCTAGTTACATAAATTACGTTTAAAGTAGTTTAAGTTAGGGATGTGCGCATGATGTAACCTCTATACGGGACAAGTAACTTCACTAAAACACTTCGAACGTTGAATAAATAATGTGGAAAGGATATGTAAACAAAATGACCCAATAGTTGTATTCAGTGACACCTTACGGTTGTTTATAACTGGTAGGTTCGAACATATCATATAGTACTACACGTAACGTGCTCAAGGACTTGTGGAGGAATAGGCTTATAAGGAGTTCCTGCACTCCCACTCTCCATATCAGATCCTGCAGGGTCAGTAGCATATTCCAACGTTACGCCTTGTTATTAATTATTAATGTTACTTTAATACCTGCTTATTTGTTAACCAGGATACACTGGCTTATTAAAACACGACGTGCCATTAACTAAGTTATAATATCTGAAGATGACGATTTAGTTATTAAAACATTTGTCAATTTCATGTGGAAAAATAGCTTGTCTTTTATTTGATGAGGATAGATAGATAGTTTCTCTTAAAACCAATGTCTTCACACCACAAGAATGTAATCTTCGTTTTTATTTCAAAAGTAAAAATACGATTTAATTCCCTAATAAATATTGAATATTTGATATAAAATATGAAGAACAATAAAAGTGACTGCAATATAAATATGTGAGGTTCATGTTTAAATTTCACAGACAACCTACCCCACGCATCATACACTCACTTGTTGTATGAAACCTAGAAAATATAATGACTTATTTAGTTAAAAAAATGTATAATTAATAATTTCAAAAAAAAAAAGAATTAAAGAAAGGTTAGAGTTTATTTTAAAATTTCTTCTGTTTAGATCCGATTTCATACCAGAGAAAGTTAGTATCAAACATTCAGTGTGGATAATTTCAGTGTAATAATATAAAAAGTGTTCATAAAATTGTTTGCCAAACTTCAAATGAAAAATAAATACAAACGTTTATATAAACGTAGGTTCGAAAAAGCTCTTTTTTTCCGCCATTTTGTGTTTTTCCATAACAAGTTATAACTCCTAAGCCAATAGAGTTATGAATATCAAAATTTTCAGAATATTTTACACCGTTAGTTTGTAATTTTTCAAAAAATCTAATAGTTTTTCGCTTAACGCAGTAACTTAAGTTGAATTACAGATAAACAATAAAAGTATTAACACCCTGAATAACTAATTTACTACAGTTGAAATAAATAACAATTCTCACTTCCTTCTTCTCACCTGTAAATTCTCACCAGTAAAGCGGTCCGGAGTTGTGGTGGTAAAATACGGAATTCATTATCAAACAAGAGAAAGGACGAAGTTTCGCCAAACTGATTAACTTTTTCATGTAATAATTGAAATTTTAATCTTAGAAAGGACATTATTTTATACCACAAAAGAAGGTTCAGCACGTGCAGTTGCTGCGAAAATTAAGGATTCATACAATCAGCTGACCATAGTGTCCAGACTGCTTTGTGCGAGATTGTTTTCTTTTCCTTGTAAAATATATTATATAAGTTTTGCGCCCTAATAAGACAGGAACAACTCGTTAGGTCTATTCATAGAATTTTAGTTATTATTTAGATATTGTTAGAAATAAATATAGCTTTATACTTTAATCTAATACACGAATTTGTGAAATAACAAATAATAAATTCGGACGGTTTTTTTAAACATTTATAATCCGTGCTCTTTCTGTAACAGTAGCTTATTGTATGTATTCAAATCTTTGAAAAATAATTCATTTTTGTACTTTACAGTGTTGCCAGATCACCATAACATTTTCACCTGTGCTAATGTGACCACATATCTTTGAACTCGCCTATTAACATGTATATCTGACTAATCAGTCATCTGACGAAATTTAATTTTATCTGAGGATTAACAATGGTTTTTATGAGCGTACTTAGCCCCTTCTACAATATAAAACAACTATTTTTTGAATTCTTTTAAAGGCGAATAATCTCTGTCATTCGTTTTTTTTTAAAAGAAGAAATAAAATAAAATAAAGACCCCCTAACCACTAAGCCATACTTTAATAGCTTTAGGGTCGGAAAAAACAAGAGTTGGTGAATAGAGATCTGAGAAGGAAGATGAAAGACAGGGATTTAACCAAAATTAGAATATTGTAGGTCGAGCTAGGTTAACTAAGTCTGTACTCACCCTGAGGTTAGTTCAAAAATAATAATGAGTTTTTACTAATTAATTCAATAGTCATATTCTAGTAAATTCAGTTAGTATTACTTTGTATATTTTATGAACTTGCCGAAAATTTTTCCATTTAATTCAAACATAAGTGTGATCAGGTTAGACTAGAATAATTTACTAATGTTCATTTTATTGAATTTCAACAATTAATTTTATGAAATTTGAATAGTTTAAAAACTTTACCTTTACTACATGGCAATAATATTCGCTAACCATCAATAGATAATATTCGGAAATCAAATAACATTCAAGTAGTACACAAATAAATCCTTGACTTCACGCTTGGCTAAGCCAATCCAGTTTATGTAATTGACACAACTTATTGGGCTGAAGTCAGGGTTTATTGCTACATTTTTATAGAACCATAACTAATTCCCAGACACTTAAAATATTATCGGACATATTTTCTACTGTACCGTGGAGAATATACCGAATGCAGTCGTTCGTTGTAAAAAAAAACAAAAAAACTACAAAACAAAAAGTTTCCACCAAATTGAGTAACCAAAATGTATTACGTAACATCACTTGTAACGTTTATTAGAAGATCTGTATTGTTGGTATAGGTAACATAGAAACCAATTAGATTATCCTACATCATAGTATCAAGACTGAACTCTTCTGGACTGTCACTTTGTTAACAATTTCTCTGAAAAGATTTGGCTTGGATTCGTTAAACCATGTTCTCAAGTATTTCAGCAGGGATATTCTTCTTCTTTCAGCACCTTACCCATTACGCACTGTAGAAGACTGTATTTTACGTCATTGTGGATTATCAGACGTCAGTACTTAAGTTTTCTTCATGTTATCGTATCCAACACTCCTTTATCCATTCATTCTCTTCAATCATTATTTGTTCTTACAGAAACCTACAGTAGCGCCACATCAACTGCTACTGCAATCTAGATCAAGGATTCAACCCTATTAAAGAGAATAGAGAAAACAGTAACGTAACAGAGATTTTAAATTAAGTTTGTTATATACTTTAGCCATTCTGTTAAAATTATTCCTTGTTTTTTTTAAATGGAATCCCTATTTCGTTATTTATTGATCTCATTAGTCATTTATTACTTTAGCTAGATGCGTGTCACATTTTTTGTGTTGCTCTAAATTTAGTAATTTTGAAAATTAAATTAGTTTACAAAAATATTTACTTGATATGCTGTAAATAAAATATTCACAACGCTTGGGAAGGCCCACGATGTCAGTGTGGGACGTGCATCTACTGACAAACTACAAACCCTTTCAACCATTGGCAGTAGTTCACTCTACAACTCCAACATTGGCATGGTGATGCCGCCCTTTGTGCTCTCTTCTGGCTACCATACTCTTCCCCATTTTCCACTTTCCTTATTTTTATTTATCTACTATTTCGAGCAGTCATAACATCATTTTTCTTCTTTATATAGTAAGGTTTCCTCCACATAATTGTTATTAGGTCGTCATAATTTAACATTATCCCAACATTATAGTTGATTGAGATTTAATCCTATCTTTTCCTCGAGACCTCTCCTCTCTTCTCACCCTTCATCGTAGTTCGTGAATAACATCATCCAAACTTAACATTCGGAAACTCATACTTATAATATTTTATAGATTGGCCTGTTTTTGATAAATCGGGTAGTCAATTTACCCCTCGTATCACCATTCCATCTTTCTTTCATCATTTCTCCATCGTTTATAACATTACCTCTCTTCAATATTCTGCCTCAGTTTTGGGGAGGGGGTCATATTCCGCTACAAATTATGTCTTAAAAAAAGAATAAAAATGAAGTTGCATAACTTAAAAAATGGCTTATTTTCTAATTCAACTATTCAAGTAAAAGCAAATATATATGTGTGTGTTATTATTTTTTTACACAGATAAAAATTCTATATACCTAGATTTTTTCCATATAACTTATCCTTCACAACAATTTACAGGATATTTCCTTATAAATTTACTAGTTTTACATTTACTGACCCTAGACAAACAGAAACATCAAACCTAAAACCTTTTACAGCCGCTAATTATCTTGACTTCAATGACACACTTTCACAGTTTCAAAAGTGGTCTCTCCTTTAATTTATTTACAATGACACAAATTCTATTCTCCGACCTACAAGAATTTGTATTTACGGCTAAAAATGTAATAAATTGAATACTTATACGGTAAGATTGTGAGTAGAATCAAAACAGCTGACTAGTAAAATAGTTGCAACTATGTG
The DNA here is from genome assembly GCA_963513935.1 of Aphrophora alni. Lineage (NCBI taxonomy): Eukaryota > Metazoa > Arthropoda > Insecta > Hemiptera > Aphrophoridae > Aphrophora > Aphrophora alni. The sequence goes on along the minus strand of OY740772.1, from coordinate 109,892,767 downwards.
ATTACAACAGCTGATTCATTGTTTAAGTAGGCAGGCGTGTAGCAAGTGAGACCTTGATAATAGTGAAACCAGATCACCTCTATCAGATGTTTCCTTTGCGTTTACTGATCTAAATAAATTGTGAGAACGGGTGCATTACTTTTGAATGAATAACAGCGGGGAAAATTTTGTTTCTGTAAGCAATAAAATGGGGCACCGCAAGGGTGTAAATCAAAGTTTCAAATATAATCTATTTTTATTACACAATTTTACATAAAATCACATTTTAAGATGATTTAATTTCTATTACTTTTAAAATATGCTACCATTTTAGGGGGGGGGGGGGGTAATATTTCATAAAGGTGATAAATTATACAGTTTTCAACTCTAGAACCAAACAAAACTGGTAAAAAGTTTGAAAAATTAATAGATAAAATCATTCAATTAGGTTGGAAATACGTAACAATTGTCATTTAGATTAATTTGTGAAACGACCCTAAAAACAATTTGAAAATTGTAGAGTGCATTTATTTAAGGATAAAATAAAGCAATAAAGCTAAAGTTTAAAAATTATTTTAATAATATAAATGAGCTACATTTGTTTCCCCATGCGTATATATATATATATATATATATATATATATATATATATACTATATATATACAGTAAGTTGAAATAAAACATAATTTAAAAAAAGAAAATAATCAGTACATTTTGGTTTAACAGTTATTTGATAATTTTGGATTGTTAATATTATTATTATGATTTTAATCGGATGTTTTCCACCATTTATAATTTAAAACATTAATACACGACGTTTCAATAATATAATCAACTCCGATATCGAGTGATAAGTACTATAACAGTCAGTGCAATGCAGTCCATTGTGTGCTTACATGTATATATAGTCGTAGTTTTGACTTTAGGTTTGGGTTTACATTTTAGTACAACATGGCCTTAGGCCAGTAGGATGAGGGCTTAACACTTGATAACGGAGGTTGGTTTATACCCTCGAGACGTCGTGTGTTTATATACACAAATGATGGCAAATGTTTTGTTAAAATATATTAATAAACAGTATAAGTTTGTTTTTAATTATTTATTTCACTGTTTATATAATTACTTGAAACTCCGGTTCCAAACTGTGCTTTCCATGAAGTAAGCAGAAAAAGTTCAGGTCAAAACATTTGCGAATCAATTTAACATGCACTACCTACACAACGATATTACTTAACACGTCAATGGCCTATTTGGACAGTGGAACGAACGAAAAGAGCAACTACACCGAGATCGCTGCACAAATAATGTTGCACCATTCACACAAGCAGAACAATATTTTAATCTAATCTTTATCATTTTAAATTGTTATACATTCATTATTACATCCCATTGAAGGTCGGAGGTCAAAATTAGTGTTTTTATATGCTTCTTTTTGTTTCGAATTGTAATTTTGTTTTTTGAAGTTTTATGTAACTAACCTTCACATTCATCAAAAATCGGTGAAGCTTATTGAAAAATGTGATTTATTAAAGATACTTCAATTACTAATCAAAATCATTTGACTCTTTTTTTTTTAAATTCGAATTTTGGTGGTTTTTTGTAGTAGCTACCCTACAATTCGTTATAAGCATAAGTAGGAGTCAAAAACCTAAGATTTCAATGTTGACAAAAATATGTCATTAATATTTGTATCACTATTAACAATCAGGGAAAATATTCGTAAATATATCTAAAACATATAACTCCATGGATGTCACTTTATTTTCACCTTCACTTTATTTAAATTTTTATTTTTAATTTTTACCACGTCAAGAGGTTACCACGTAACACGTACTTGTACCACCCCTAGTACATATATAATTACGAGGTTCAGAAAACCTGTGTAACAACTTACCTTACTCGAAAAGACCCAGTACAATTTAACATTTCCTACATGGCTAGAGAAACCAAATTTTTGGCATTACATTTAGAGGATCTATATGACTGTACGATGGAGATGGAAACCCATCAACTTGTTTTAGTTACTGTACTGACTCTTGTATATAAAGTTGCGTGTACAAACTAAATCACTAGGTTGAGACTAGAGTGTACCTCGCGAATCGGTGTTAGAAAGTATGCGAGACAACAGAATGGTTGAAACAGATTGCCAAAACAATGACCTTTGCCCCTTGCCTTGACTCCATTCCATATGCTCTGGTTTCTCAGACTAATGACTCTTTTACATTACTCCAAGCCGTATAATATCCTTGTATAATATTGATTGCTTAATCCAGTTCAGAAATTGGCAAATATTTTAAATCATTCTGTTTGCATTCAGAAATAAATTAGTTACCCTCAGGGGGCTCACTTATAGTGAGTGCGGGTGTGGCATGCCTTAGGGATCCAAGACTTTTACTTCATGTAGTCTTGGGTTAGATCCTTTGTTTAAATCTATCCTGAGGTCTATTTTGGCCAACTATTGTTCTCTCCTACCCTTACACTATTAGAGTATTCGAGTGCTAGAGTTCTTCATTTTATGACTCTTTATTTCTTTTCATAAGGTGGTGATAACCGAGAGGTTTTCCGTATTTAAATAACAAGAAAGAATAATCTTCAATTTTCTACATTAAATTTAGTAGTAAACTTGAATATTTTACCTTAATTTTAGTGGTATCGTTTTAATAAATTCTCTTTTATAATAAGGCACCCATGAACCATTTTGACAGGTAATTACAGAACCCTAATTTTGAAGTAAATAAGTGTTGAATATTTTTCGTTTGATTAACCTAGCAATGTTTTGCGTAACTTTTTTTTTGTCCGCCTATATGCGAAACAGGTTAATTTATTCTAGTGTAGTGTTCTATACCACAATATACACACACTTCCTCACGATATTCTTTGTAAGGAAGATTGAAGAGTGGGCGTTGACTTCTTGTAGTAACACTACTTATGAATCAACCTGTATTCAAGTTGACAGTAGGCGAAAGTTAAGTTAAATAAAGTGAATGTTATGTAAATAGAACAGGTGTGGACAATTAGAAAGGCATTGGTCCAATTTAAATGATTCAGTTCGCTTTTATCTCTACAAACTGGTATTGCTGACATTCGACCATCTGTTTTCATATTTTTTTGTACGCATATCAAAAACCAGAATAACTTTTGTTTACTTTCATTCTGATAAATGTGTCACTAGGGTTTATGATGAATAATATTTTTCGTCATACTGCTTCAAAAACAGCTGTTTTATTTAGGCCCTACACACGCGTTTAATTACCTTATGTCCGTCTTTGCAATTCTTTCGTTGTGTTTCTCTCTATGGTTGTTTTTTTTTCGATGAATGCGGCATCATCAGGTGGAAATTATAGAACATTATAATTTATATATCTATATATTTTTGCCTTACTAAATAAATATACCAAAACAAACAGTTGTCCAATGTCATATAACCCAACAATTCAAGCAAGGAAATAGATTAAACTGCCAGTCCACTTCAAAGCAGCAGGAACAAAACAAAACGGATCATTTTCATTTTTATTTAAAATTTAACAACTTGACGAGCTTAAACAGAATTTAAATGTCCAGTGTTCTTATATGATTCATAGAGTTCTGTAATTTTCATCTGATGATGCCACATTGATCGGATCGGCGAAACAGCCGTGGTGAGAAAGTTGACGATTTAATTGTAAAAACGGACGTAAGGGTAGGTACACATATATAATTATATTATTACTAATTTTGAAGTGATTTTTCTTAAGCTGTAATTCTAATTTTTTGTATACTGTGAAACAATCCGTTGAAGGAACAGGACGAGATAAAAAAAGTCTGCTCTAAAAACAAGTTTTAATGTTTTAAAATCGGCCATAACGGCCCAAGCGAGCCACACACCCCGCTTGAATAATATCGGCAAAAAAATTTTATACCCCACATATTACACAGAGTACAAAATAAGCTTTGCACCTGTGATTAATTTTGTAATAATAATACATAAAGACATTCAACCTCACTATTATGTTAAGTTTTTATAATTATCTCTACTCCCCATTTTAAAGAGAGAGAAACTCAAAATATTTTAAATGGCGACCCAATTTATGACATCTTTTAAAAATTTCATTAAGATAAGAAAAATAGCGCAAACATAATTACATTATAACAACATTATCCAACATGGCGGCGCTCATAATTTTACTAAGTCTTTCATTCGAATTGCTATGAAATAAGTTATAAGTGGCTTTCTTTATAATACTTTTATTATTTTTTTAAAAATAGTAGACTGTTCTAATTAGGATTTTATAATAAAGAGCAATACAAATTTTACCTAATTTCAATTTCGTTTCTCTGCACCGTTCGCCAATGTGCCAGAAATGTGTAGAAGGCTAATACAAGATTTTCAATTAGTATAAGATCATTGGAGATTTAATGATACTCAGATATCAGCAAGTCTATAAGGATTATCAAAGTAGCTCTACTTTCTATATTCAACTATTTCCTTCAATGCTCTTTTATCTGTAAATATTTACTAAAGTAACACGATACTACAGGTCATGACAGACATTTAGTACAGACTGAAATATGTACTAATTGCGGGAGGTTTTAATATTCGTTAATTATGATTTACTGAAGCAAAACAAATCATTTAGAAATTTCAAATAGATTTTTGCTAGTTTTTACTTATCTGTAATAAATTCCAAGATTGAGGTCGATAAATGAAGGACACGTCAAAGTATTTAACATTTTAATTTGCAAAAATATTTTTTAAATACATAAAGAATTTAAAAGTAAAAAGAGTTCGATTTTGTGAGATGGCATTTTCAAAACACCGGAACACACTCGTCTTCGCCGATTACACAACTTTCCGGAAATACGAATATACAAGCTCAGCTAATCAATTAGTTCATTTAGCTCAGTCAGGATGTAAAGTGAAAGTCTCGTACTACAGCTCGCCATCTTCAGTGACATGAGGTTTTAATATTTCCCTTACAACAAGATGAGATGGTTTAACGCACTTAATGCAAGTGATATTTAACTCAGTGAAAGCATGATGTTAATGTTAACGGACTACCATAAAACTAATCATTTAAACACGCATTAAGAGTTGACGAGTCCGTCCATTTAGTCTTGTGGTTTAAAAACGATTATTGAGACGAGTTCAGAACTTTGGAGAATTATTAACAGATTCAAAAAGAAAATCTGAGGATACTTAATGTTGTTATTAATTATTGTAGGTAAAATGAGCGACACTGTGTAATGTAGTACAATCAGATTCTATAAATTTAGTTGTTGGTTTCTTGAGCAATGTAGTAAATGTTAAACTGTATTGGTAGATCCAGTCTGGGAGGTTTTAAAAGAAATTTTATATACACCGCTATTTTCTAAACTATCTCTCTTATCCTTATTGTTAATAATTAATTTTCCTATATTTCTAGAGCAATAAAACGCAGGTTTATAATGATATCTATTAGATATTAAATATCCAACTTTATAACTAGTGTTATAACTAAAATTTCTTGTAATGATTGCAATTGTGAATACATAGGTCAATCCGGAAGGTCAGTTAAGAATAGAGTTAAAGAACATGTACACAGTTGGAAGTATGGCAAATCTAATTCAAATTTTGCAAATCATTTATTAGACACAGGACATAATTTTGATCCTAAGTTAAACGTTAAACTTCTGCATATGGAACAAAATAGTAGGAATTTCAATAACCTGGAATGTTTAGAAATCAATAGATCAATTTTAAAAAAAACAATACTTCCAATTTAAATGAACAAATACAACCTAACTCATTACCACTATTGAGACCTATTGTGTAACCTTTGTTTTCTAAAACACCCCCACTACCATCCCACAGGTGAGATCATTGACCTTTCTTTTGTCATTTCTCAACCCCTTTACTCTAACCTTTCCTTTTGTCTCACTTTTTTAGTTTAGACTTGTTTTGTTTTTAATTTAGTTGCTTGAAAATGCCTAACGGCTAAACATATGTCGCAATTAAAGCTGTTTTGTGGAATTAAATAATCGGCTCATTTTTTTTCCATTATCATGGAATTCCATCATATACCGACTGTTGTAACATTAAATTGTATTGGTAGATCCAGTCTGGGAGGTTTGTTTAAAACGGTTATTACTCAGGTTTACTGAACCTCATTAATCGTGTATATCATTACTTTCTTGACGTCACGTCGCCTAGGACCTAACGAGCCGAGTAGATGTGTATTAAACAAATTTACACTAGCTTCGTTCGTGTCGGTGTCAAGGACCTAGAGGACCTCAAAGAGTACAAAATGTTCGCTGGCTTGTATCCGTGACTCGGCTTTGCCGGATCTTCTAACTATTGACGAGTCAGGACTCAAAATAACATTTTTCACAATATCTTCGCTATTTGTAATCGTAGAGAAGTGAGATTTCTATCACAACATGCAAAATTAAAATCAGCAAATTTGTAACTAAGTGTACTATTGAAATATAAACATGCTTTATGAACAAAAAACTGTTTAATATGGTAGCTAACAGACAGTGTCAAGTTTAGTATATCTGATATCCAATCAATTTTGCGACTACTAAAGAATTGAAATTATTTGTTTTCTAAATTCTACCTTACTAAATTCATGTGCTAGTTATATAATGGTGTAAAAATCTGTGTTGAGTTTTTTATACGATTTAGGATCTTCTGACATAAAAGTCTTTTTTGGAATAATGTCTGTCTGTAGTCTGTCATTTTTACAGTGCTCTATAACCTAAACGTCTAAACCGATTGAAATCAAATATTATATATGGGTATATTTTTTACTCTGAAAATTTTTTGTTATTTTTTCATAATTCAAAATTTGAAAATAGCTGTTATCGAAAAAAAAAAAAAATACTAAATTAGTTCTAAATATTTTGATAGAATTTGTCCTAAGGTTATTTCTAATGACCCAAACAAAATGAGAAAGTTTGTGAAATCTATAAACTATTTCTGATGCCAATAACGTCGGGAAACATTTACATACACAAATACAGACGAGATACGACTTTTATAAAAAAAAAAATTTTTTAAATAAAACCAAAAACAACTATTAACAAATAAACTCGTACTATAAGCTAATGAAGAACATGACTTTTTCTGAGAAACTATTTAAAACGACTCTATATTCACATTTAAGAAAGTTTGTTCTTTTTACCAACAAATTTGTTCAAGATATTGTAAAAAGGAAAAAAATACTTCGCAATTAAATAACAATTAGATAAAAATTAAGACAATATTTGTATGTAAACCTCAATTTGAACTGACATTGAGTATCATCGGTAGGCTACACATTTGATGCTCCCTAAATACATAAAAGTTTGATTATAACCCGAGTTTCATGTTGCATACAAAAATCTGTTTACAATTGGAGATAACTTTTAAATCGTATTAGAAATATTAAGAAATTAGTTCAATGTTATTGTGTTTGAAGTTTGCTAGGAAGTCTTGCAATATTTAAATACACTTGGCCTCGAACTGTTCGGCGGAAATTTTCTTTTCGAAGGCCTCTTATCCTTAAAGTGCAATAATAGTTTCCGCTGATCAGTGTCTAATTGTCCGTGCGAGTCTGTTGCCTAAATATGTTCTTGACATTGTTTTATATTTTGATAAAATATAGCGTTAGAAATTGGTTTTACGTCACCGAGAGGTTCCCCCCCCCCCCTACAACAACAAATAAAAAATATATACTTCAGAAGTAAGTATATAAACAGAACAGAAACGTAAATCAAGAACAACTATTGCGATCTTTTTTTTTTTAATTTTTAACTTTGGATTTAAGTAAACAAAAAAAATTGACAGTTTTGTGTAGTTTTACAAAAACCAGTTTCTTCAGAATGTGCTTACAAAAATTTTAAATGTAAATGTTGACGTTTTCACATTTTGAATTTAATCTCAAGTTACATCAAAACTAATGACGAAGTAATGTTCAGAGTTTCAAAAAATGGACCTTTTTTAAAAACAGTATGTAAAAGTTGAATATTTTGTCAACCATTTTGAATTATTAAGGGATACAAATTTAAAGTTGTGCAACCTTAACTATTATCGCCGCTGTACTAAAATTATATAGTTAATATATTTAACATATGTTAACCATTGAACGATAAAAAATATATAACTCCTGCTTCAACCATCACATATATTACTCAAAAATTATTTTATCTTTTCTGATCCGAAGAATCGTCGAAATATTTTAACACAAAACCTCCATCTTGCCTGAAATTAAAAATCAGACTCCATAGTTTACAAATATGTTTTGTCTTGTTGTTTAAATATAAAAAACCTCTCAGTAAAATAAAAAAAGAGAAGATAAAATAAATAAATCTAACCCTCCCACATTGAAATAACATCAGGGTCGGAAGAAAATTAGAATTGCTCAAGAGAGACTTGATAGGCAAGATGAAAGGAGAGGGATTTAACCCAAAAATACTTTAAGAAAATTGTAGATTCAACGAGAGTTCCTCGGATTTGCCACACCTGTATTCACCAGGTGGGGACTTCACAAATAGATAATCGAAGAAAAAGATTAGTGAAAAGGGAAGAAAATAGATATAGAGACAAAACGTAGGTACGTCTGAACAAGCTCGACTTTATTTAAGGGTTATTTTACTTAAGACAAAAACGACCAAGTTTAATTAACTCTCCAGGAAGCGGAAACATTAAATTGGTTCTAGAACATTCGAAATTAATTCATGATAATCCTTTTGTTGAATGGTATTAACTGTTCACTTAATTATTACACAAAGTTACTTAACATTTTTGGTTAAAGTAATATAAAAATTATTACTACGAATGAACGTAAGAATTATTAATGTATACCTATAAGTAATTTAAATAAATATCAAAACCAGTTTAGTTGCAGATAATTCCTCTATAATATACACGACACGTATTTCAATAAATAGATTGTAACATATAAATCCTAGAAAATAGTATTTATTTTGTCTTATTTTCAAGTTAACACTTTCCAACTTGTAACGAATTACATAGAATTAAATACAAGTGAAGTTTCTCTTCAAGTACAGGTTCCGTTTACATATAGACACGTTCGTGATCAGTGGAAATTATCTGAGGAATGGTCATTTTACAAATTCAGACTTGTAAAAACTGTGTTTAGTAGAATAGTAAAATTTAAATCAAAGAGGGAAAATATCAATTAATAAATCACCCGGAAATAATAATAATAAAGCACTAAAATAAAAGAAGATTATTTTTACGTAATTTTTTAATAAATAAATGATAGTAGCGACATCAGCAGAGTCACTTGAACTATTTTCTATTGTTTAATATTTTGAGTATTTGAATTTAACTAGTTTGTTACAATTACTTGAAACAATTGTATTCTTGGTTTATTACACGTCTTGGATCAAACAACCAAGACGTTTAAAGTTGAAACAGCTTACTTGTGTTTTGATAGTCTAAAGATCTGTTAACAATGGTAAACTAAACTACATTATCTGATGCCATTGTTAAACGCATCTCATTGTTGCCACATTTTCCACATTTCTGCCGCAGATACACCAAGACAATATGAATATACGTTGAATCTACAAAAAAAATTGCTTTTGTTAATAAAGAAAGAAACTTTTCGCTTTCTACGTCTTTAGCAATAAGCTGAATACTTTCTTTTTCAAATGAGATTTGATCCAAAATATAATTAGCAAGTTTACATTTAAAGAAATCGTTTTTTTCTGGAATGAAATTAAAGTCTTGTTTCTGTGTTTTATCCTAACTTTATAACTGATTTGGAACCATTTTAAAGTTACAATAAATAAATGTACAAATTCTTCCGATTTTACCCACATCTATTTTCTTTTATATGAGCCATTGAACGAATTTCTTACCCGAAAATTTTGAAACGAAATCCATTGTGCTTGTTTTTGGAAATTATTCCTTGACAATAATTACAATTATTTACAATTTTTCACGCTGGGTCAATAATGTTCACAATTTACCAAAATTTGAATGAAATTGGTCGAGACGATTTTGAGAGAAACTTCATTTGCAACAACTCCAGGAGGTGATCAATGTTTCATCAATTTAGGGGCTACATTTTAGCAAAATTTGATAAAAATCAATTTTGAGAAAATCTGAACTACACTTAAATTTTGAGTTGTAAAAGAAAATGTTAAAAACTTTCTTAGACGTGGCCGAAATATACAATCTGCTCAGACGTTGGAGGTGAGACCACTCCACAGACGACTGACAAGAGTAGTTCTGAGATAGACTTCGAAGACTACAAACATATTGTAGACTACGTCGTTTTATTGGCCCGTTACTTATATCTAACTAGCTACGTACTATGTATATTTAAAATGTAAAAACATCAAACATTGTGCAGTGTATAACCGAGTGCGTAGTCAAACACTATGTGACCAATCCATACTTATTTTAGAACGGTGTTTGGGAGTAGTGGTTCTCAGAGTTGAATTAGAAAATAATTCTTGAATGATCTATAGCAGAAAGTAAAGGACTCATTCCTAAAACTGGTTGTAAACTAACATTGAATAGAGAACAAGGTTAGTGAAAGTATAACGGGACTTGCTTCGTCATATCTGGTTAAATGTCACTATTTTATAGAAAAACATTGATTTTGTTTTAAGGATCGGTATTGGTGATTTTTTTTTAAATTGTTTTTCAAGACATTATGCTATGAATTTTCAGGACGCAAGGAGAGGATATTGATAAATTTGCTATGCACAGGAATATTAGTTTTTGATGTTTAAAGGCGAAAAACTTCTCAGTCATCATCGCTTAAAAAAAATGAAGTAACGACAGTAAAATAAAAACGTCCTAACCCTTGAATACTAATAGCGACAGATATGGAAGAGAGCATGAGTTGGATATCTAATAGAACATATGAAAGAGAGGAATCTAACCCAAGACAACATGAAAAGGGTATAGATCTAGTTAGAGCTCCTTGAAAATGTCAAACTCGTACTCACTAATAAGCATTTGATATTAAAAATAGAAATTAAAAGCTATTTTGTAGTTATCGTACGAAGTTTGGGTGATTAAAACCGACACGCCTGACTAAACCCTTCCTAAACTGACAAATCTGAAAGTACAAAATAAAAGCTCAAGTTCTAAAATGATTTCAACTGTTTTAAAATTTTTATTTACCTATATTTTAACTTCCCTAAATCAATGAAAACGGAAGCGAAAAAAGGAGACACAATTTCTTTTTCAGGAAAGAAGTCACAGCTACTTATTCAAGTCATGATAAATCATAGCCCAAAGGGTTACTTATAGATAAAATCAATTGATACCTGAGCTCCTCTCCCCTCCTTCGTGCACAGACCCTTATATATTCGTACAAATCATAAATTGTTAAAATAATAAAAATTGCTTGTTTTATTAAACCAGTATTTTTTCCCTCTAGTTGCTTTATCTTGAACTTATCCATATGAGCCAAGCGAGTAGAGGACTCGGGGAGAGAGTGAAGGGAAAATTAATTTAAAATCAGGTTTTTTCGGTCAACAGGGAGAGATTATTTATTTTAAACTGCAAACACAAAGAAAATATCTTAAAATATAAATTTAAAACAATGATAAAAAAATGGTAAATTTTTTTGAGTTGCTTACAAAATTTGTAAGGATGCCTGTTATAGAGTAAAAATACAATGAATTTATTGTAACTGTCTTAATCAAACGTTCTTGGTTGTAATTTACTACATGATCCATATAAAACTTATTGGTCTCTATATTACAAAATATGTATATTTATATACATACAATGGTTGATTTTTAAACCCCTCCACCAAAACCAACATTTATAATCACAAATACAATATTGGATCTTTACCTCTTGACAAAACAAAACTGGCCCAACGTCCAATATGAATGCGAAAAAAAATGATCCAGTAATTCAGAAAGTTGAGTTAATTAGAGGTCAACAGTGAAGGTACTTAAAAAGCGAGGCCTTGTGAAAGGTAGCCGTACACTGAAGGACGATGAGAACATTATCGTGTTTGATTTTGTTTGCTTTAATTTGGAAAACAAAACATATAAATACCAACAACATTGGGTAACAATAAACCGTTCTTTAAAAGTAAACCTGTAATCAAATATTTAATGACGGCATAAAAGATACAGTCAATCAACGTATATTTTTGTAACCCTAGCCCTGAAATTCTGATAATAAGTACGGGTGTGGCAATCCCAAGGACACCTAGCTAGATCTACACCTCTTCCATGTTGTCGTAAGTTAGATCACTCTTTCATCTTTACAATCGGGTCTCTCTTGACCAACCCTTGTTCTCTTCCGACCCTGTTAGATTATTCGAGTATTAGGGGCCTATTTATATGTTCTTTTTTTTTCTCATTTTATACAATGCGATGATTACGGAGAAGTTTTTTGCTTTAAACAACAAAGGAATACATGTGTTTCTAACTAAACCTCGGCAAATTGGTTTAGTTAATTGATCGTCATATTTAACCAAAATTGGTAGAACCTTCTCTTCTTCTCTGACTTTACAGCCCCATTAGCGCCTTGGCCTTGGCCTCTCCACAATCCTCGTCCAATCTTCACTTCTCTTCTTCTCTGACTTTACAGCCCCATTAGCGCCTTGGCCTTGGCCTCTCCACAATCCTCGTCCAATCTTCGCTTCTCTTCTTCCTCTGGCTTTACAGCCCCATTAGTGCCTTGCCCTTGGCCTCTCCACAATCCTCGTCCAATCTTCACTTCTCTTCTTCCTCTGGCTTTACACCCCCATTAGCGCCTTGGCCTTGGCCTCTCCACAATCCTCGTCCAATCTTCACTTCTCTTCTTCCTCTGGCTTTACACCCCCATTAGCGACTTGGCCTTGGCCTCTCCACAATCCTCGTCCAATCTTCACTTCTCTTCTTCCTCTGGCTTTACACCCCCATTAGCGACTTGGCCTTGGCCTCTCCACAATCCTCGTCCAATCTTCACTTCTCTTCTTCCTCTGGCTTTACAGCCCCATTAGTGTCTTGGTCTTGGCCTCTCCACAATCCTCGTCCAATCTTCGCTTCTCTTCTTCCTCTGGCTTTACACCCCCCATTAGTACCTTGGCCTTGGCCTCTCCACAATCCTCGTCCAATCTTGGCTTCTCTTCTTCCTCTGGCTTTACAGCCCCATTAGTGCATTGGCTTTAGCCTCTCCACAATCCTCCTCTAATCTTCGCTGTTTACAAATTGTCTGCTCCATCCATGCTTGCTTTTAGCAACGTCATCCATCAAAGTCTACCCTTTCTTATTGTGCGGTAAAGCACTTCTCCCAGTATTCTTCCGGATATCCGCCATTCACTCCACATATCCAAAATACTTCATTTCCTGTGTCTTAACAAATCGAACCACGTCACAACTTTCAATTAACTCAGCCAGCTCTGCATTTTATCTCGTTCTCCAGTCATCATCATCACCATCTCTCGTTTTCTCTCTCTTAGTCATCTATATTTGAGTTTTCTTTGTACACATCTAGTATTAGGGAACAATCATTTTATTTTTGAATATTACTCGTGTTTATTTTTGATATATACTTCTTATTTTGATATTGTATGAATATATTTTATATGGGGTAAAGTAAAAGATAGGACCTGATTGAAATTATACACCATGGCTTTGAACCAAATACGACAACTTGTCTTATATTTTGAACTAGGCATTTCTTGTTACAAGTTATTTTCTACAGAAAATACTTATTTGTGTAATATGCACGATTTCCTTCCTATATCCTTTCTTTTGTTTCTATACTCATATAATTATTTTCACCACCAGAATACACTAAACCCCTTTAAACCTCTCTTCTCCAACCATGAAGTCCCGCGGGTGCTATTCTGATCTTTTGAGTTCTTTGATTCTCATCTACTTACTCTTCCATTCATTTACATACCCTCAGAGGCTCAATTATAATTAGTACGAGCTTGGAAATCCCGAGAGAGTCTAGCTGAATCTACACCTCTTTTCGTGTAGTCTTCAATTAGATCGCTCTCTTTCGTCTTTCCTATCTGGTCTCTCTTGACCAACACTTGTTCTCTTCCGACTCTGAAGCTATTAGAGTACTATGTAATCTTCTTTCCTTCTTTTTTTTAAAGTGAAGATAACCGAGAGATTTTTAGCCTTTAAACAACAAGAGGAAAATCTAAAGAAATGCTTATTTCCATAATATATCCTGCCCTACCCTATCCTTACCTTTATTCCTCTATTCTATTATTATCATTATAATATACCCTCAAATACATAAGGCAAAAAAACTCTATCCTACCTCTATTCTCCAACTGTGAAATCCTGCAGTCCTGTTCTGATCTCTGATTTTGACATTGTCAATTATTTATTTTTTTCAGTTGTGTATTCTGATTTTAATTTCTTTATTGTGTTTATTATCTACTAATAATTGAAATATGATCGGCATGTGATACTAAAGATAAAAGAAATGTATCTAACGCTATACTACATGAAAAAATATGTAGATCCAACTAGGTTCCTTGGAATTACCAAGCTCGTACTTACCAAAGTGAGTCCCTGAGAGAAATGAGTCTGATCAAATACAATAACAGTGCCAATCGCCTTGTTTCACTGCTACAATGAATTTGAATTCTTCACTCAACTTATAATTTCTTGCCTCAGTGTCACTATCAGCCATTCCTACTAATCTTAATAGCTTAAACTCTTCCTATAAATACTGTCAAAAGCCAGTATGAAGTCATATTGGTAAATTGGTAGAAACTACACGTACTAAATTCGGTTTTTTTAAAACCATTTAAAGAAAATTGTTGTAATATTTAGAGAAAATCAATGTTGAGTGTATTTTATAATTGATTTTCATGACAATAAAAATGACTTTGATGATAATAAAAATAACTTGATGAAATCGTTTACAAATAGTTCTAACAATTTCATGTAAATCGGTCTTTCAATACCTGAACGTATAGACTCAAGGGCTCATGGAGTGACAATTACGAAGGAAAATAGATGTGTTAGGAGTCTTTATTTTATGTGGTTATTTTCTTACATCTTTTGAGAGCGATAATGACCGAGGGGTTTTTTCTCTTCAATCAACAAGACATAAACAGACATAATTTATACCATGTTCCGAATGAATATCGTAAAATACAATCTAAGAAACTACAACTAATAAACAGAAGCAAACTGAGGAATCTAATTTCAAAGATTGGAATTTACAATTTGAATATTAGGTTTCACTTCCCAAGCTACTGTCCACGTGTCTAAAGTCTTATAAACGTTAATTGTTACTTTCATTGTTGTTCATTTCGTTCGAGTTTAAGAGAAACTAACCAACATCATCGTTTTAATTTCCCTTTCGTGAATTCATAATAAAATTGTTGTCCTGAATGATGAGAAACAAGGTTAGGCGAGTCTGACTCTTAATTATAAAACCTGTAATTGTACAGTATAATGAAACCAGAAGCCGGGTATTTTGTACCACTCGTGAGATGGGAAACAAGTAAGTGTGTTTTGAAAGAAATTTATACGCCAACAAAAACAAGGTTAATTTTAATTTATTCATGAATGAAAGAACAATCAATGAAATATTTGGTATGTAACTAACGTGTGGGACTTTTTTATGATGATAATCAAAGTATAAAACAAACTGTCCATGTAGGACTTTTCATGTTGAGTACGGTTTTGACAATTCCGAAGGATCATAACTCGATCTACACCTTTTTTTATGTAGTCTTGGATTAGATCCCTCTCTTTTATCTTTCCTATCAGTTGTCTCTTGACCTACTTTTGTTCTTTTCCGAACCTTGACGCTATTAAAGTATTATGGGGCTAAGGGCATTTAATTTATGTTCGTTTCTTTGTTATGACAGAGAGGTTTTTCCTTTTGAACAAACCTGAACAAAACATGGAAAACCCTATTATTGTATACTTCTACGTATGTTTTGTTTGAGTTTGTGTGTGCGCGCGCGCGTGTGTGTGTGTGTGTGTGTGTGTACTTGCGTGTATGTAAGACAAGCGTATTTTCAAAGAGATAAATGTCTTTATATGGATATATTCTTCTTTACGTTTTACAATATATTAAAATGAAAATCTACTCGAACAAACAACAATAAACAGTCATTGAATGACTCTAACAATGATATGTGACTTGTTTCTTCACTTAAACATTCAACATTTTCCATTCATTTACACAGAAATCCTCATTCCCTACAATAGATTGCAACTGCATTCATTTAACTCTGTTTAATATTACAGAAGATCATGTTTTTCCTCGTGGATCAGTCGACCTTGCGTCCAGGGCCAGTGTCATTCCAAAAGTCAAGGACCAAAAGTTCCCACAACCCACACTACCGCTCGTTACATTACGCTGTGCATTTTATACAGATAAACCGATTTTAACAAATTACATTTTAATGCGGAGATAAACTTGTAACAAATGAATTACATTCACTTATTATCTTTCCCTTTTATAAACACAAACTGCTGTGTCATAGCCTCCACACAGTCTCGTGCATTGTTTGTTCTATCGTAACAGGCAACGTTTCAACAGTTCATTTTTTTATTGATGTTTAATTTACCCAGTAAAGCATTCATTTGTATCGGCAGTTAGGTTATATAATCGCAACAAGTCTTCATGTCCAGTGATATTTCATTCTTTGGAAAAGGAATATATATATATTTTTTTTTTTAATCGATTTAGAGATTTTCGTTGGAATATCTGTTTTCCATTAACATGTCTAAATACCAGCCCAAAAACATCGCACAAATTTTCTTACATATTCATCATAAAAAAGAAATGCTAACCTAACAAAGGCTATACATTTTTAGTCGGGAAAATGTCAGATCAACAGTTGTCAGTCAAAATTAACTGTGGATGTCTCGTGTATTGAATAATTTTTTAAAAATTTAAAATTCTTTCGTTTGTTTTAAACTAATCCTAAGTGTAGATGATATTTCATTAAAAACGAGATTTTATTGACAGCTATCTGAGTTCATTTTAGTTTTTACCCGTTATTCCTATATAGTATTATTTTCCTTGCTGTTCGTTTTTCTTTCTTTTTGTTTTTTAATTAAGATTTTCTATACGGGTTTAAGAATTAATCTTTGCATTTTGTAGGAAAGAAATACTTGGTTTTATTCTTGGGATTCATAAAAACTACAACTAAAAATAGACTGATTTTTGTTGTTGCTTTCAGTTAGAGTAATCGTTTTTGGAAGCAATGACAGTGACACTAGCAAAATGAAATGTCTTTAGTTGTATAGGTGACTTTGTAATAAAAGTGGCTTTTGAAGTCAAATACTGATAATAATATTGTGATTATTGCAGGATAGAAAACTTTTAAGATCATTTTAACATTATCTTGTTATCAAATAGCATTATCAAGTTTGTTTCGATAAAAACCATTTCTTAAAATTTACTCATTATTCTCCAACATTCATTAAAATATAACTTTTCTAAATAATGTAATTTACTGATAATATAATTATTTTATTAGTAGGTCTACCAACAAAAATAAAAGTAAACTAATATTAAATAAATTAGGATATCGTGTTAATTGTTCAGTCAATTTAAAATAATCGTTTCAGTAACACTATTATTAATAGCTTAATAAAAACATTTAAAAAGCACTGTTTTCATCGTTTTTAAAAATCAAAAATTCAATTTGTAGTACACTACAGCGAAGTTTTAGGCGTGTGAAATCGGTGGACATTCATGGACCGAACAGATACCGATTTATTTATTAATTGGATGGGTCAATAGAAACATTTCATTTCGAAATTTGAAATGTAGCCTACAAACTCTAAACATCGAGAAATAAAAAGTTGAACAAATCCCACATCTATAACGGATGTCAGATTTGGGTGTCTCAAAGTGGAGCGAAGTATATATTTTAAATACAGATAATTTAAATGTGGTTATAAAAACTTAATTTTATTTCAGTACACAAACTACAAGATAAATTCAAAGTAAATATAAGTTAGATATAATATAATAGTGTATAGGACCCTAAGGAGCTCACCTGTAGTGAACACCAAGTTTATAATTCCGAGATATCCTGGCTACATCTACACTTTTTGTCTTATTTACAAAATAGAACTGTTATAATTTAAGCGAGAAAGAATTCTCCAAACAATGGTCAGCTCTGGCCTCGTGTAGAAATTGTCGCATTCTAATGTAACTAGACTTTAATTATAGCTTACAATCTATCACGTAGTAAAACAAATTAACAGCTATATTTATTGCATTGTGACCCCTACAGTGAACTATAAAGAAATATGTTTATAATAACACCTCACGTATCTATACAACCTACTTGCCGCCTGTTTTATAAAGCGAAATTTAATGGAGAAACTGTAACCTTTAACCTTTACGTTTAAATGCAAAAAACCTCGGTCACCTTATAAAAAAATATATAGTATAAAATACAGACCCCTAGCCCTCGAATATATTAATCAGGGTAGAAAGAAACAAGAGTGGTTAAGAGAGATCTAACCCAAAATAGATGAAAAAACGTGTATATTCAAATAGAAATCCTCAGGTTTGCTACATTTTATTCTCATTTATAAGAAGTAGCCAACAATGAAAGATTGTAGTAAGTCGAAAAACAATGATGACACCAAATCCCAGAGAATGAATTGGTGGTGGTTATTATTGCCAATGATATCTTTCCTGTTTTTTTTTTTCCCTTCTTTTCTCAGAACAGTCTATATTTTTTGTCATCATTGACACCTTCATATGGGAAATACATTTTAAAGTAACAAAATAACTGCGATCTGGTTCATTTTAATATATCTAAATAATCAAAGTTTTTTTTTTTATGTATTTTTAGGTACAGATTTTTACATTAGTTCGTTTATAAAACTTGAAATTTCACGAAATTTTTAGAAATAGGTTACGTCGATATTGAGATAAACATGTTTGAAGAGGTGGTGACGAATAATTGTATTGGTTCTTCTTGGTGTGTGGCTATCCCGAAGTACTATAACTGGATCTACAGTTTGCTGTATGTACTCTTTGGTTAGATCCCTATCTTTCGTATTCCATATCAGGTCTCTCTTGACCAACTCTCAGACACTAACGATATTAAGGTATCGGGAGGTTAGTTTAGGTTAGGTTACTATATTTGATTTGACTCTTTTCTCTTAGAGGGCTCACTTTAATAAATACGAGGATCTAGCTGTATCTACACCTTTTTTCATGAAGTGTGATCTTTCCTATCAGGTGTCTCTTAACGAACTCTTCTTCATTTTCTGACACTAATTCTATTAGTGTATTCGAGAGCTATACGTCTTTATATCATACTCTTTTCTCTTTCTTTTTAAAAATGTTATCATAACCGAGAAGTTTATCGCCTTTTAACAACAAGATAAAGATCTCGGGTTTGTAGATTAGAAAAGTTGTATAATAATATAATAATATCCACAGTGTGTTTCTTATGCGACACAACTTCTGTTATATAGGTTACACCATCGGTAATTTAAATCTATGAACTTTAACTAACAACAATAAATTGTTTTGCGTAGTTAGCGGTTTTACAGAGAGACAGTTTTCAAATGTAATAAGTGTAACAAAATGGTGCAATACCATATGGTCGTAACCCATAGTTCCAGTCACAATCAAACCGCACATAACATAATATGTTTCAACAAAAGGTCACGGATTCAAAATGGAAACTCTCTTAACAAAGGTAGTTGCACTAGGTCACGTAACAATCACAAAGCAACGATATAAGCCTAGAAAGTGTAATATAAGATAATTAAACAATAAACATCAGGAACTGCGTCATGTGAATTCATTAGTATTAATTAATAAAAGCACAACATCGTTAATAAAGAAAGCAACACTTTCTTTGTATAATGCGTACGGACTTTATGGCTGGTAATTAAACATCATTGAGTGAAGCAATCTATGGTCAGGTAATCAACTCGTCTGTAATTCTATAATTTTATCTGTATTGAATGATTATAATAGTAGGAAAATATTAACAACCTACAATATATTGTAAAAATACTATATTCTGTTGTGTAAGAATTGAAAATAAAAATAATACGAAATAAAGGTTTTATATTTTTTATAGGTAGGTTATTATATTTTCGTGGTTCATATTTTTGTTATTTCCATTCAGTAGTTTCAATTATATACGGTTTTTATTTTTAAAGTCAAAAAACTTCTCGATCACGATCGCCGTATGGAAGAAAAACATAAAATAAAGACCAATAGTCCTTGAATATGCGTTAGGATCGGAAAATAGTAACAGTTGTTCAAGAGAAATATATAAATAAATAAAGATGAAAGAGAAGAATTTAACTCAATACGATCAAGAAATTGTAGATCCATCTATGTTCCCTCGGGATTCACAAACCTGTACTCACTAAAGTGAGCTTCTGATTAGCATTTTCTTATATTTTTGGAGCAAGTCCTTTTAAGTATATGAAGGAGAAGGACATAAAAGCATGCTCACCATACAAAAAACACTCCTATAAGCATAACTTTATTGTTTGTTGCATGAATAAAATGGATAGAATTCTCCAAATGTGGAGAATACTGTACAGTATGTTCCACAAATTGTACACTGATCAGTGGTAAAAAAAATTTTGAAGATGGCACAACTACTTTTACGACGTTGAAACGAGTAAGGAACCCTGGTTAACTACGGAAATCAAGGATTCAATACTGTCAAACAATTTTCTGAAAAAAGGAGGGGGGAAAATGTGTCATGACTATTTGACCATTTTCTTAGTTTAAATAAACACTGGAAATATGATGCTCTAACGTCAATTTTTTTCGAAATTTTTGTTTATTACCAAAACTCGACTCAAACAAAATTTGTACTTTAAAAATAATGTTAAGACTTTAATTTTTAAAACTTAAAAGGCTTGGGAAATAGTTGCATTAATTTGAACTGAACTATATACATACAAATGCATCTTATATTTAGAGAAATATTAATCTTTAATATAATTTAAAATCAACCAATCAGAATTTGAATGATAATTGTATCGTTCAGATTTGTTTTAAGAAAACCCCATCATATCAGCTGATCATGAATGAAAACGTGAAACATGTGCTTTAACTGAGTTGAGTAGGATGTTAAAATATACGGTTAGGTTAGTTTTTCTTGTTATTTTATGGCAAAAATACTCTCGTTTGTCATCGCCTTATACAAAAAAGAAGTGGAAGGAAAGAAAATTTTAGTCAGAATTAACAAATTTTACTCTTTACATATATTAAGATTTGCTTCAAATTTATTCTCACGACAATGCAAAATATTTTAAAATAAAATTGGTATCTGAAAAAAATATTGTTCGTTATTCTTGTTAAACTCCTAATACTGGGAACTGTATTTAGTCATAATCAATATCTTTCATAGCTAACTGTAGTAGCCTATAGTTTTGAAATGATGCAATTACTCCGTCTAGTCCACCATTAAAAGCTGATGAAGGGATAAATAGTCAATAAACAACCGGAAATGAAGAGAATTATGTGTAGGCTGACCATTTCCATAGTATACAAGTCGCGAGAAAGTTACAATCATTTATGGACATTTGATTGTATAATTTAAGACTTTATTTCTATTCTTCCTTTTCCTGTCTTACCTTAAGTTTAGTTGTAATTCACACACGTTTGTGAAATCTTAGAAAAAAGCCTCCAAGGTAAAGGAAATATTGTAAATTATTTAAGAAATGTAAGGTTATGTATGGAAAGATAAATAAATAAATAAACCAGTTCGTATCACGATTTACTATCAGAGGTAAACTGTTCCTCCGGTGAAACCATTTTGAAACTTTGTACTGAATGATCTGGAAATTGTTTTTTAACCATTTCCGTCAATCAACTATGGTTTCAATTTATTAAAACTTTGCAAAAACATTGTACAAACTTTCTCAATCGTCCATCCCAAAAACCTACCAAACCGATCGTCACTATAAATGCCAATTACTTAGTTGTGTAGTTGAACGAAATATTTATCTATTTAACAACTTCACTCATAACCACATCTTTGTGTATTTCATTAAATCCAGCCTTTAAAGATTTATAAAATTCTGAACCGTTATACTTGTACTTGCAATTTTGTAAACTTATAATTACTATTCTTAATAATGTTTGTAAGGCTTCGCATTAAGGTTGATATCGTTAATTTTTGTATTGGTTACAAAATCTCCAAGTTCAACCTAACCTAAAAATTTTAAAGTTTTTCTTTATAAAATTAAGTGAGAAAAAATGGCAGTAAATTATGTTAGTGAAAAAGAACCTAAATAATATCTCCCTCGAGTGGTCACTTTAATGAAGATGGGTGTGTCAATCCTGAAGGTCCCCAGCTATATCTATACCTTTTTTTCGTATAGTCTTAAATCAAATCCCTCTCTTTCATATTTCCTCTCAGATCTTTCTTGACCAACTCATTTTCTTTTTCAAACCTGACGTTCTTAGACTAGTCAAGAGTTAGAGCACTTTATTACTGTATTCTTCTGTTTGTATGTGTCAAAAAAAACACTGAATGTATGTTTACCCACATTCCACAAAATCTGTGATGAAAGCCAAAAAGTAATTCAGTAACAAATATTCCCTAGAAAAATCTTATATTTGCAGAAACTTCGCCGTTTAATTTTTATATCATAATGTTTATCATTCTAAATTAATTATGTATTTTTTATTACTTTTAAATTTATATATTTCAACTTTTATTTTCTTCTGATTTCAGGTAAGATTTCTACACAAGTGTGAGATTCATATAACCTAAACTGCCTTCTAAATTGTAAGTGTTTAATTATTTAGGACTAAGTTATAAAATTGTCTAAATTAATCGTATTTTTTTAAATTGTAATGAAACATGTTATTAGAAATTCTTTAACCATTGAAAAGTAGTGTTGGAATGTGAATAGGAAATTTACATAATATTAAATTTAACATGCACGAGTAACGTTAAACAATGTACTCGTAGGTATTTACGCTATAATTAGGATTTACGTAATTAATTAAAATACGCATTATAATTGTGCGTGCGTGACAGTGTGTGTTAATAATACAAATTGCGGTATGAAGAACCAACGATACTCTATTCTTGTAAAATTGGCAGAGAATATAGTGCTTGAGTGTAATATTATTGTTGTACTTTCCTGGTGTAAAGTTAAATTATTTGTGTTTATATCGATAAAATTAATCTTTTTGTATTCTCTCGTAAGACGTCGATGAAACCTTCATTTGTCTTTTTTTTATAATTTTACCTAGTCTAACAATAATATAAATTATTATATGGTTCAATATCTGGACAGAAAGTCATGACCGTGTATATTCTATTTTAGAAAGTGGATAATTGTGTGACTAAAACTGCATTACAATATTATAGAGAAATGTTGATTTAGTTTCATAATTTTCATTGTAGAACTCAGCGTGTTTTATCTATAAAATAATATTGATCAAACATAAAAAAAATTACCAAAACTTAAATAGTATCTTTTCACTTATCTAGTATACAAACTACAGGGTAAGTTTGTTAACCCTCAAACAAAATCCCGTTTTTTGATTAATCTACAGGAAAGCGAAAAGTCCGTCCGTCGTCGTTGCCGTCTGTACGTAAGCACGATAGCGGCTCCACATAGAAGATATATTTGTTACAAGGGAGTATATTGTGCTCATATAGAAACCCTATTACAAATTAGAAAATTTAAATATCAAACGAGTGGTCATTTTAAACAGTTTTTTGTTCATATTTCGTGTAATATTCAACCAACACGCTAAATTAGATACAAAATGCAGGTTTCAATTCTACTTTTATAAAACCCTACATTTCTCGTAGAGAATTATTGTCAAAATGTAATTCCTAACCCTGATTATTTAGAAAATATGATATTCGAAATCCTGCAGGACGAGTTACCGACACGAGCGTAACTAGTGAAAGGTTTTCACGTTGTACATGATTGGGCTAAGTAAGTACCATGACGGTGCCATCGACTATCAACAACTAGTAGTAGAAAGTGAAAAATGATTAATAATTATAATTATTTATTTATTTTTGGTTTTATCTTAATTTGTGAAAGGAAATGGATATATTCAATGCCAACAGTTTTTTATTATTTACGGAGAGACCGTTTTAAATTTATGGCTAAATAATTTGTTTTTTTGTAAATAACTTGAAAGTAGTCATGTGTATTTTTTTAAAAAAGGCATCAAAAACATCAACCTTTGCTTCCTCGAGTAAAATATTCAAACCATCAAAAAACCAAAATCAAGTTTAAACAATTTCCATAGTGAAAACCACCGACTAATGCATTCAATATGCTTATTCATATTACAATATGTAAACGTAATTTTGATAATTCTTTGATACTGTATGGAGAATCTCTTTTCCATTTGATTCATAAATCTGACACATCACAACCAACTCTTGAGCGTAAAACCATTTCGCATGAGAGCATAAAACTGTTGTAGTATAAAATATTTGATTTTTTAGCGTAAGTTAATCGACTAAATGACACTATCGATTATTCACAGTCGCCTGTCTATCTCGGTCGATTACCCAACTGCCTATCACGTAACGTATAAACTAGTTTAGTCCGTTAGTTAAAAACGATAATAATCGATAATGTCTTAAAGTTTCGAATTAAATTTGTTTTAGTTTTTACTGTATAATTAAATAGTAATTGTTGAAAATTCTTTCTTTCTTTTTACTTGTTGGCGAAAAACCTTTCTGTCATCAAAAAGGAACGTAAAGTAAATACTCCTAGCTTTCAAATATTCTAGTAATGATAGGGTTAGACAAGAACAAGAGTTGGGTCAAGAAAGACCTATGAAAGAGATTGATCTAATACTAGACTACAAGAATAAATGTGAAGATCCAACCTGGTCCATCGGGATTGCTAAGCCTGTACTCACTAAAAATCGAGCCAATTCAATAACAAGTTAAATATATTTGGTATTTTAGGCCTTAAGGAACGTAAACAATTTGCAGAATGTTTTCCTTTAGCATTTTTTTCACGTATTGACTACATACAGTAAATATATCTCTATAAACAATATATGTGATGTAATATTAGAGATTAGTTTTTTTTTTTTTTTAATGATTTGAAGAATCCGAAAATGTCAGACTTTGATTATTTCCATAATATTTGTCTAATTTTGTTTGTTTGAATTTAATGTAGTTTTTTTTATATATTTAGTCCCCCAATTCTCCCAAAATATAAAATGAAAGCAAAATTAAATTTTTAAAATAACGATTTCACAAAACTTGTGGCTTTTACTTTCTAACATACAGGTTGTATAGAGAAAATTATATGATGTTTTGAAATAATGTCTGTATGTCGTCAACGCAGCCTAAAGACGTGGAGAGATTTTAATCAAATTTGTCATGTTGGCAAAGTCAAACTTATGGGGTAGCGGCTAACACAAAAATACTATTTTCACAAATTTGGATCTAACGATTTCGATCAAATTTTTTCAAGTACAGCCTCTAAGAATGTAAATGAAACTTTGAACTCCATATTCATTTCTTTTCTCAAGTACAGCCTCTAAGAACGTAAATGAAACTATTGAACTCCATATTCATTTCTTTTCTCAAGTACAGCCTCTAAGAACGTAAATGAAACTATTGAACTCCATATTCATTTCTTTTCTCAAGTACAGCCTCTAAGAACGTAAATGAAACTATTGAACTCCATATTCATTTCAATCAAGCGGACTTGGAAACTCATATTTTTATCCTTGTTGTTTAGTCGATAAACCTCTCACTCATCATCGCGTAATAATAAAGGACTTAAAATAAAACTTACTCATCGAATATTCGAATTGCCTCAGGATCGAAAGAGAACAAAAATTGATGAAGAGAGACCTAATAGGAAGGGTGAAAGGGATATAATCCAAGACTACATGAAAAAATATGTAGATCCAGCTAGGCTCCTTCGGTATTGTCTATTGAGCCCCTGAGACTTACAGGCAACTTATATAATCATCAAGTTTAATATACACTCTAACTTTTTAGTCTGACAGTAAAAATATAATTTACAAATAATCGTTTCTCTTTAAGTAATTTAATTATAAAAAGTTTATACTGAGCAAACATTCCTGTAGAGTACGTGACTAACAAAGTAGAAGGGGAAAGTAAGTTTTCGCAACAACGTGCTTTTTTTATAAAATGCGTTTCGGTCACGTGTTGCGAATTTAAGGAAGGCTGTTCCTGGTTCGGTTTTTAGTTAAACTGACGTGCGATGTAATCGGTAATATATCAAAGAAAATATTTTACGTGTTTATTCATAACATAAGCACAGGATAAAAGGATATGTTTTAATTGTTATTGAGGTCTTAAAAATGTAAACGAGACATGTGAAGTCCTTTTTTACGTAAGGTTTTTTTGCCAGTTTTTAAACGATGTTTGTAATAATTATTTTAAATGCCAAGATGAAATAAATTACAAATTTAATATACAGGGTGTTTCTGTAATGCGCGGAGATAATTCAGGGATAGTTTTACGAGTCAAAATAAAGAAAAAAGTTCCTATAAACACATATCCGGAAATGCTTCTTTTACCTGATACCCGTCATTTTGTTATTTATACTAAATATTTTATATCTCTAGAACGGCTCAACCAATTGAATTGAAATTTTTCACGGTACTCACCAATGTAAAAAACCCACATTGAAAAAAAAAATCAACTTATTCCAAGTAATGTATTTCAACACGGCGCTCATTTATAAATCGTAAATAAAAACTAACTCATTTAAAGTTATTTTCTTTTTTTTTTCTTTTTTTTTTGAATGACTGCTATTTTTAAATAGATTATTATAGATTCCTGTGAAACAATCCCGAGCAAATGTGATATATTACCCTGCTAGAAAGTTATGAAATAACAAGTTATGTAAACTGTGAGTTACTTTCATCCGATGTCAATGAAATTATAAATGATTACATGAGAGGTTCTATGAAGTTTAGCATCAATTGTTTCATGTATGGTGTTCATTAACCATTTAATGGGTCTTCTTACATCTATTTTTGTTGATATCAATAAGGAAACAACAGCAAGTTTATTTCTTGGGCGGCTTATTTTCTCCACAACTTTGGTCTGTGAACTTTCTTTTGTTTAATAAGGAGAGTAAACACTGTCATTATTATAGGCAGATGTTTCATTATGTACCCTATTAGAGAGAGAGAGAGAGAGAGAGAGTAATGAGCTATGTATAATTCCAGTTTACAACACGGCCCACAAGAATACAAGTTGTAATGCCTGTGAAATGTAGGTCTACATATTGGATGTATAGTTGAGAAATCTACAAGTTTATGAATAACAGTGTTTTATGACAACTATAATTATAAAAAATTAAAAACATAAGTAAAATAAATAGTGTCGGGGTCGGAAAAGAACAAGAGTTGGTCAAGAGAGGCCTGATAGCAATGATGAAAGAAAAGGATCTAACCCAAGACTACATGAAAAGAGGTCTAGATTCCAAGTTTCCTCGGGATTTACAAAGCTTTAAATTATTATAAAAGAGTGTCTGTGGGTATATTGATGGTGCATTCATAAATTAGACCTAATTAATTTAATTTGCTAACATGACGATAACAGAGCCACTGTATCCAGCGCTTGACCTCTCTTCAAATTGCGATTCAAAATCAAATAAACTGTTAAAAACATTGCACAACCTTTCTCACACAGCCGAAATAATTACTAACCAAACAAGACAACTCAACACCAGTTCGGTAATCGGTAGTCAACAAATTGAAAATGATCCATGTTTGACAAAATATTTATATATTTAAACAGGGTCTAAATACGAACCTCAACGTAAATAATCAAATTTTGGTTCAAATGTAATTTCTAAGGACTAAAACGTATTGGTTGCCATCTCTCCAAAAATGGCGTTATCGGTAAAACCAAAAAATCGGCAATAGGGCTCTTATAAAAGACATAATTTCTCAAAAACGGTTCAACCGATTTGGTTTTTATTTTAACGGATTGTCAGAGTCATTAAAATTACTCTGAAAATGCATGGCTCAAGAAAAGTAAGCCTAGGTTCTATTCAAATATGTTTTTCAAAGAGGGCATTGATGGTTCATTTTCAGTTTTTCATTGACAAATTTGTAAATAATAGTTTTGATTGGTTTTAATTTAATTTTGGGTGTGCGTCATCGCCGTTTATTTATTTTGTGTAGTTTCAGCTTGTCATTAATCATGTTCAAACTAAAATATTAAATTATTATACATATAACCAATCTGCTAATTTGATAAATCTTTCACTTCCGCACAAAAATTAGTCCAGTTTTCTGACATATTGAAGTTGAAATTAATTGATTCCGAAATTTAGACAACATTAATAAATTTGAACCGGTATTTCGAGGTTATGTTTATCTAATTATTCATTGTGAAAGTGGAGTGGACTGCACCTGTCTTTTGCTTTCTATGGAAATACAAATTGTACTGGTCTAATTCCGGGTGGACCTAGTGAGTGAAATCGCCGACGTCCTGTGTGTCTGTTGTCTCGTGTTGGCGGAAAATAATTTAGGTTAGACATTTCGTAATAGACTTCTTGTTTTGTTGTTGTCTCTCCGTCATTTCCAGTAGTTTTTTGTTTACGTAACAAACAAAAACAGATGTAGCCAGCAAAGAGAGCGTTAAAATCTTTGATTGACATCTGTACAATTTACAATCCTAATTGGAGAAAATATTTATTACTGGAAAGAGGCTTAACTGAACTGAATGCAAAACACTTGTGTAGAGCAACATTGGCCATCCCCAATAAAACTAAGCCTAACCTAACCAAACCTAACCTAACTCGATCCAATGTAGCATGAAAAGCATAAAATAACGAATAGGACCAATAAATCGCACTACCATTGACACG
Source organism: Aphrophora alni (assembly GCA_963513935.1). Lineage (NCBI taxonomy): Eukaryota > Metazoa > Arthropoda > Insecta > Hemiptera > Aphrophoridae > Aphrophora > Aphrophora alni. The sequence continues at coordinate 109,864,047 of OY740772.1, read as the reverse complement.
GTGATCTCTCAGATCTTCACATTCTGTTATTATTGAGAGTCAGGTTGAGGAATGTCAGTCTCCTACATGTAATTAGTTGTATTGTCCTCATTAGCAGCAATGCAGAGGTTTACCTTCACATCCACGCCATTTCATTGACTATTCTACTTACAATAAGTACAAAAATAGAACGAGTAATCATGCAATCAGCTGTGCAAAACATCCTGGTTATTTAATACAAGTGGGTGTACATACGTAAGATTTAATCCCACTTTTGTTTTCCTAAACTAGAGTTGAGATGTACGGTCGTTCAAAGATAGTTCTGAAATTTTACTTAAGGGACAAACATTGGTTAAAAACACGGAAATTTTAAAAAACGTATTTTTTCTGTATTGATAATAATCGCTACTCCATTGAACCATTGTAACTTTGAAAACATAATTAGGATTTAATTTTTTATCTTTATCAAATGTTTCTTATTATTTTCACAATCTACAAAATAAATGTTTAAGCAATCAAAACTTAAAACCGCAAAGTTTCACTAACGTTATACAAACTAAATTTGATTTCTATTAAAATACCTCGGTCTCTTCCACTAATTGGATTCACGACCAAACGAAAGTCAGAAAACAGATGCAGTTCTTCCAACTTTATCTTATTGTGCGGTTAGCAATTAAAATTTAATAAATAAAAATTCCTCTTTCACATTCAGATGCCATCAAACAGACAACTACCAGGATAAACTAGACAATTAACTTAAGTAATTACACGGTAAAGAAGTTTATTTACAAGTATGACTGTATGAAATTATATTTATGACAACAAAAACAAATGTAATTTCACACCACAGGCTCAGAACGTGCGTTTCCTTTCACGGTCGAGGCGGACCTATATAATGTTAATTAATCACCAAGTGAAAATAAAGAGTTTTTATCTTGATGTATACTTTCTCTCCGTTCCTCGTTCCTCTTTACCATCTCTTTCAAACACACTTTCTCTATTTCTGATTCTATTTATGTTTATTTACACAGTAGGTTTGGTAATCTTCAACACACTAGACGTCTATTTTTTGACCGATTTTCACGTTTCATGGCCTCAGTAAACCGGAGAAGAATTTTTCAAAATTCCGTCCTTCCGGTGACGTCATCGTCTGTACATAACCACAATAGCGACGATGACAATAATTAATTAAGATAGAATCATGAAATTGAATTTTAGAAACATTTTATGAAAATTTTAAAATGGCTGCCAGTTTTGCTCACAATACGTGTTATTCAACTTATAACACACTAAATTTGAAGATTTAAATTCTACGTGTAATGGTAACAACTCCACTTTTCTACGATTTTAAATACCAAAGTTATACCAGGGTTAGCCCGGACATAACCTAACTTTTTACAACAAAATGATGGTCCACAGTCATGTCGAAAGGGCTAAAAATATAACCTTAAATTCGGAGAAGGTTTAAAATAAATCACAAATCCGGAATTGTAATTGGATTTCAGTCAATTCCAACATGTAAGCAATATTCAAAACCATTGTATAGATATTACCATGAAACGAGTATTCTTACCTGCTATGAGACTACACCCTAAAATATCAAACTTGAAACAGTTTTGTAAAGTCCTTTTTATTAAATATATTTTACTATCAGCCTGTTATTTTATTCTTTTTAATGATTATAATGTATCAACCTAATGTAAAAATTAATTTGTTGTTAATATTATAATATATTAATAATTATATGTTATTTGAATATATAAACAGCTGTCTTAAGTTAAATGGTTAATTGATGTATGATTTATACTAGTTTCAGTTTAGTTGTAAGTAATGTGACCTTTACTACATAAATAATAGTGTTTGTCAGCAGCAAGAGAATAAATGACATGTTATTTATGTACAAGATTTTACACGAAGATTTTGTTTAATTGCGACATAAATTTGATAAAAAAGATATGCCTAATACGTATTTATGAGCAAGTAAATAGTTGTAAATTACGAACCATTCGAAGCAAATAAAGATAACAAGACGCCAGGACTAAATAAGGGCACGGTTGTAGTGTTACAAATAAACACACTAATGAAGCAAAATGTAACGTCAGTTCGACATTCGATAGTTTATCACTTCGATTAATCGCGATTAGCAACATGTTGTTAGAAAGTAAACTGTAAATAGCATGTCCATTGGAAAAGAAGCATCAAATTCTCTCCAACTGTAGTGAATTCGCCTACGATATTATCCACCAACTACACTCATGTGAGACACTCAGTTTAGGGACCGTGATATTAAAACTGTTTTGCGAATTCATAAATATATGAATCTATTTGTTCATACTAGGTGCCACCATAGCCTAATGGTGTATTTGAAACTGTGAGCTCCAACAAGTAACCCCGGATGTATTTCGCTCACGGTGGTTTTCAATTTCAATTCGTTTTTTTATCTTTGTAGCTTTAAACCAAAATAATAATAAACCTCGTAATAAACCTCTCGTCATCACCTTATATATAAAGAAGAAAAGAAGATAAAATAAAATCCCTCCAAGCGTTCAAATTCTGTAATAGCGTCAAGGTCGGAAGAGAACAAGAGTTTAGTTCAAGAGAGACCTGATAGGAAAGTAATTTATCACATAACGATAGTGAGACCCTCTGAGTATCTTTATTAGTCTTATGAGTATAAAGTAGACCCAAAAATACTCAGTAAGACACCCAACAATATTCATAACATAAATGTTAATGATTTATATGTGGCTGCCTTTATATATCTTGCATTATAGTTGTGATTTAACATTGATTGATCACGTAAATTTATAATTTTGGAGCGCTTGCTTTCACCGGCGTTATGGAATCACCGGCGTTCATGTCCTGCAGTCGGCAGTAACGTTTTTAAGTGCCAATTATTTTAAAAGAATACAATATTTTGCTTCTTAATAGTTCAGACTATTTTTTAAAGAAGTTTATTCTCAAAATGCATAAAGATTGGTGGATGGGTTTGGCCTACAAACAAACAGACGAAAGTCAAATGTTTGAGTTAAAATATACTTCGCTTCGCTTGTCGATATATTTGTTTGAACAAATAAAAATCTGATTGACCAAGACTCCTTGCATACCTCCATGACGCAATGCCAAGGCTTCATTAGTTAAAGTGGGTGATATTATGTGATGTCATTCTTAATCCCAAATCACGATATTCAGAACATCGTGATCAGCTGTTTAATGAAAACATATGTTCGAACACTAATTCCTAAAACATGCTTCGTTTTATACGATTAATTTTTGTGACTGATTTAAGATGAATTGAAATTTGAATCTCATGTACACGCTACAGAACCTATTTTGTTTTGAATTATTCAGAGGGTGTGTAATACGTTGCAACATGCAATGTCTTGTTTCAAGCTCACATAACTAATTTGTAAAAAATAATAAAATGTTTAATTACCTTTAATAGAAGATAATATTTGGGTTAATTGTTAAAAAATAACTGATAAAATAAATTTTGCATTTTAAGCGTCTTTGTGTATACGTGTGTGATTTATATAAACTTTACTTTCAAAACGATTTCTGATGTATTTTTCGTTATTATTTAAAGGTGAAAAACCTCTCTGTCACCATCGCCTTAAAAAAAATAGCATGCAATCAACCTTCAGCCCTTAAATACTCTAATAGGCTCAAGGTGGTCAAGAGAGACCTGATAAGGAAAACGAAAAAGAGAAATCTAATCGAAAACTACAAGAAGAAAGTTGTTTCCCTAAATTTTGTTTTACTTACGAAAAAACAAACTTGGGAAATATATGATATATTGGGTTCAGATTTTGTACACACAGTTTTTTATGTTACTTTTTATAGGTGTATTAAAAAAATGTTATCTTGTATATTTTCAAAATGGGGGCCGTATAAAATATTTAACGTCGAATATACCCAAAACTATTAATTTAAAAAAGAAAACTGTCTAAGTCAAAGGATTCGTCAAAAAAAATTTTTTATGGAAATGTTTAAGAAGTAAAGTGAAACCAACAACAATGCCTACGTTGTAAGGTTGTTACGACAAAAACAAAACAAATACGTTCAGGAAGAAGATTGTTCAAAAGGTCTTCCAACAATACCGTTTGTTTTGAGCCCCCGCTAAGTAAAGCTTTCTGTTGACAGAACTGCTTATTGTTACGTCAGGCCGTGTTGTCATACTGAATTCATTAATCAATCACAGTTAATCTTACACTTTAAACGTTCTACGGATTGCAGAATAAGCCCGCGGTGTTCTCAATTGGTAATCGGGATAAGAAGCGATTATTTTCTTTTGTAGACTTTGACACAGCTTGTCAAGTTGCACAAAGTTTGTTATCTCTTATAAAATGTATTAATAACACATAGGAAATACAAAAACATGGGTGTTCTCAATAAGTAATCTTGATAATAAGTTATTCTTTTCTTTTGTAAACTTTGACACAGCTTGTCAAGTTGCACAAAGTTTGTTATCTCTTATAAAATGTATTAATAAAACATAGGATATACTAAAACATTGTTTCAAACTGCAATCATTTTGAAATGTATGTAACTATCTCAATTTAGTAATATTAAATCTAATAGCAAACATTACTAAAACCGACTAATTTTTTTAACGTTTTCGGACCTATGTATTGCATAAAATTATTTCTTTATTTTTTCCAATAGGGGCAACGTCCTAAAACTTTCTCCATTTCATTTAGCTAATTTAGCTTATATTATTACTACCCCCCCCCCATTAATCCAGTAATTTTATACTTGGTTACTGTGGTTTACCTACTTAAAATATAGATTTTAAACCAAATAAAAAAAGAACGTAAAATATATATACAAGAAAGAACAGTTATTATAACAGGAGTAATGGTGCTGTTATTTTTGTATGAATATAAACGCGTTTGTGAGAAGGTTCGGGCATCTTTCAGTACATAGAATAATAATTAATTTCTCACAATATGAAACTGTTAAATGTCATACATTTACATCATATGGATACCGTATTCATAACAAGGTTATGTTCGTTTTGACATTTCAAGGTGAGGGAGCAATTAAAAGACCGGAGTAAAAACGCAATACCAGGCTGAAATCATTAATCACTCGCTCCGTCTGACTCACTCTGCATTTCTTAACACATGATCAGTAAATAGCAATTTGTTAAACTTAATATACACACACAATCGAGGCTAACAATTCGAGTAATCGATTTCGAAGATAATTAGACATCGTTACGTCAACAAAACAGTTCATGAGTTAAAGTGAACGTTAGTTGACTCACTTTTAAGTTTTATAAGCAAACAGCTTCGAAGAATGAGTAGAGGTCATGTTTTAACACTCCTCGAGCACCGAATTTCGTCGCCCAAAAAGTTTCTTTTAAATTGTCTGTGTGTATGTACAGTGAGCTACAGTCGATTTTAATAGAATTTGATATATGGCAATAGTTTCGTCAAAGAGTTTTGTCTTATTTTTTCAAAAATTAAAAGTTTTGAGGTAGCCGCTATATGAAAAAAAAAATACAAATTTGTGAATTTCCAAAGTTTGCTCAAATGTAGCCTCTAACGATCCATAGATATGTTTAGGCCCTATTTAAACATATAAATTTTGTCTACAGTTGTTGACAAAGTGGCACTTTGTTCATTTAAATTAGTTTGCAAAACAGCTGATTTCTCAACAGTTTCACTTTGCCCACTACTTTGCACACTACTTTGCTCACTCCGAATGGCAACCGAACAAAACGAAACTTAGGTTAAGTTTATTTCAATTGATTTATAATATACAGGAAATGTCCCGTATGTATGTTTGATTAATTCTTACATGTAAAATAACATAAATAAACAACAAAACAACGTTTTAAAGTTGATTAAAGGAAGTAATTATTCATAAAGATGATTGACAGTGTATGTACACGGAGAGTATTTTTCGTTTGCCGAGTTTTGAAGTTGGCAATCCCGTTTCCTCAACAATACACCTAAGTTATTTGTAATATTCATAAATAACCTCAGTTTTGACGTGAGGTTGAACACTACTGTATTAAATTAATGTTTTATTAAATTGTGTTACTGCTGAAGTATGTTTTTTATTTGTCACAAAATAACAACTGTAGACAAAGTATAATGTGCAATTCGTGAGCAAAGTGTCTTTTTTAAACTCGATAAAATTGATGCACTCGTCAAGCCTCGTGCGTCAACATTAAATTTTTTCTCTCGTTTAAAAAAGTGCCACTTTGCTCACAAGTTGCACAAATAACTATTGTTTCTTCAAAAACTGTCTTCATGGTTCATTTTCACTTTTTTTACTGACAACTACCAAACTGACATGTTTTGTTTTCTTGGTATTTCGATTGTTTAAAAACATTTGTGCAATTTTTTTTGTGCCGTTTGTTTTTTTATAGTGATATTTATTAGGCATAATATTACTGTACTTAATTATTATGGAATGATCTCTATAAACTATGATTTCTATACAATAATACAAATAAAAATGTAATACATCAACAAAATATTTTCTTACCTATTTTCCAATACAAACTTATATATTTAGAGTGCAACCCTCAGGGGCTCACTACGGTAATCCCTCCTAGTGACGTAGTTGAATGTACATCTTTTTGTCATATAGTCGTGGGGTAGGTCCGTCTCTTTCATCTTTCCTATCACGTCTTTCTTGGCAAACTCTTGTTGTTTTGACTCTAATAGGGTTAAGGGATATAAATAGAAAGTTTTATTGCTGTAAATTAATTTAATAAAGAACGATTATTTTAAAAGTTATGCAAATATAATTTATGTCTATATTAACGCTGTGTAGCTGAAAATAGCGCTCAGATCTGAATATAGTTTAATTCCTAACGATTGACCTATGTCTAAGATATTTGTAAAGAGCAAACCACTTACGAGTCTCCAGCACACGCCTCCAGTCCGATGTTATAATTGAGATATATTTGACATGACCTAAAAGTTCAGTTGATTACTATCATACCGTTTCCGGAGCGCGGTCCGATGATCACGATGAAATCTGAATTAATTCCGCTAAGTCGTTAAGGTCCGTCCATGGTATGAACATTGTTAGAAAACCAGATAACCACTGGCATATTAAATTATTCTATGACATTCGCACAATTAATAATATTACATCGTTAAGCGTGTATGAACGTCCTCATCATTAGCAATGAATCAAAGTTCTCCGCCAGTTGTGACCTTCAGACTGGATGATTTCTCTCACTACTTGAGTGAAGTGAGATTTAACAGGCAACCAGCCCCATAGTACATTGTCATATAAGCAGATCCTCTAAATGTAACGCACAAAAGTTGATGTTGGGGGGGGGGAGTTGAGAAATTGATTAAGCAGTAGAGTAAGTTTGTTTAAAACAGTTGTTACACAAGTAATCTGAACCTCGTAATAGTGAATATCACTACTTTTTGGCTTCAGCAGGTCCTAACGGACTTCGTCTGTTATATTACAGTCTTCTATAGCTTCGTGACACTGTCTTGACTCTAATGACTCTCGAATATGTACATGTGTAATGACGCCTTCACTCCACACCCTCATGTCTGTAACTCGGCCTGTATCTCATAACAATAGGAATATCACATTTCCTTGGGCAGTCATGATTCGAAATTACATTTTGAAAATAAATTGCTAATTGTCATCGTATAAAGATAGAGTTGGTACCATTACATACGGAATTGAAATCTGCTAATTTTTACCCAATTTAGCGTGTCATGAGTTCAAAACACACGAGATAAGAACAAAAAATATTTTAATGGCAGCCATTTTGATATTTTTAACTAAAATTTTCTGAAATATAATTTCATACGAGCTATCCTGCTTACGTACAGACGTCAAAGACAATGGACGACGGACGTACGGCATGTTTAAAATCACTTTTTTCTGTTTCCTGAAGCCATGAAACGTGAGGGTCAGTCATAATAAAGATCGACTTTTTAGATCACTAAACTTACAAAATACTGGGTAAGTACATCTTGATACAGTTACGTTGGATCATTTTAAGACGAACCTCGCTCTCTTGTAGGTCTCAGTATGATTTTAATCATTGGCAGCCATCTTAGTTGGAATTAATATTACAATGGCCGAGTGATGTTTCATTTTAAAGGTCTTTTAATAACAAAATGCATTTTCCTATGTACTATTTAATCCAAAATAGTGGTAAGTGAAAGACAAAATTAGCGATTTTTTCCTTAATCTCTACCCACTAATATTTTCCATAATGTATTTTTTTTTCGCTACTGCATAATAGGAATCTGTCAAATATAACCTTAACACATAATTCATAGATTGAACGTTCTAAACTGAACTCACACAATATCAATAAGGGAATTAGAGAAAAGATAAGCGCGTTAAACGGCTAAAACAGGAACCACGTGATTGCCTCAAGGTGATTGGTTTAAAATAACGGTATTAAAATGAGTTGTGAAAGGAATTAAAGGGTGCAGTGTAATCTGGTTATATCCTAATGTCTCACTAAGTATTTATCAATTAGGACAATAATCACATTAACGCCGGTTTACCGATATATTTAATGATATTGCCTATATTTAAGTACTATACCGTTATAGGCTACTAAGGCCTGATGTCTGGTGATTATGAAGTGACATTACTTTTGATTCTAGTCTATCAAACATTTTATTTTCGTTATTTAACTAATTTGGTGAACGTTAGACTAACAAATCGCTTAAACTACTGACCTTAATAAATAAATCAGCTGCCATTTTGAAACGCTCCTTCTTCTGTCCTAGATATTGCAACTGTATTAAAACAGAAATGCAGTCAGTTTTACGTAGACATCAAATTTTAGCTAGAAGCCTCCCCCCCCCTCTTTTTCTCTTAAAGGTGAGACCTTAAAATAATATCACTTTTTGAGTCAAAAATATATTGTTTTCCTTACATTGTTTTTCGTAATCTACGGTCATATATAAACCCGTAACAAAAGCTGTACTAATTGGAAATTCATCTTTTTACATCAATATAGTGAATGGGAAAATGAATGTTTAAGAAAATGTATTTTAACTAAACTGAACAAAGTAATAACGTAGAAAATGCTCGTTACTCACGATCTTGGAACCTGTAATTATCCAATTATTCAACGCTTACGTATCACTTATTACTCCAGCACACAAGTCTCTAAGCTGACCTCATGCTTACATCGTGTTTTGCCTTCAAAACTATATTATTCGATTGTAATAATAATATATTAATTCCTTGGAGTTGTACAGTCAACAAATTTCTTTATCTTATTTCAGAATAATGATTTAGGATATAAACAAATATTGTTAAAAATATCAATTTACATGAAATTATTGCTGTTTTATAATTGAAAATATATTGAAGTAATTATATAAAACCCCTTTTTTATAGTGGCAAGTGTTGCAGTGATTATACCTTCCATTCATTTACGATTACACCAATCTTATTCTATTCTTTTTTTTATAATAAATGCAATACATCCACGTAATTTATATACATCATGGATCCTTTCTACCTATCACCTCATCCAGAAAACAGAATATTTATTGCCTTTCACTTGACATACCTCAACACATCTCATCCAAGTCCTCCTTCAAAGTGTTCTCATTTAGCATTTCATGCATTAGTCTCCTGTATCCTTTAAAGGAGGCTACAAAATGTTCATCCTTTTGTTTCAGTTCATGTAGATCAAAATCAAGTAGACGTTTCTTCCCCTCTTCAAAACGCAATGCCGTCATAATATATCTAAAATTCCTTTCTTCTTAGATTTGTAATCACACCTGTTCCGCAAGCACTTTTACTCTCTATAATTTCCTCCCTCCTCCCTCTCTCTCTCAAAGGAACAGAAGATCTCTCTCAGGCCATCTAAACCACCTGTCAATTCTACAACAACATTCAACTCAGCTCAACCTCTTTAACCTAGTGAGACCTAACCAAAGACGATATGAAGAAATCTGTAGATCCAACTAGGTGCTTCAGGTTTGCCACAACGGTATTTCCTATGAGTATACCTCTGAGAGATCGTTCACTTTAAACTGTGTTCATTTTACAAAAATAAAGAGTCAAACACTGAATGTAAGTTTTGTTTATAGGATGTCCGTTTTAGGTTCCATTAGGTAAAACAATTTCTGTCTTTTTTTCAATACAAATCGGCGGAATTGATTTCGTTTAAATTGGTGTTTTTTTAGATCTAGGATGCATGTCATAAGAAAATAAACTTAAATATATTACATACCTACATAAAACTGTCAAGTGAAGTTCCTTTACTCTAATTATTTATCAAAACGTTTCGCTGCCATGGACATCATCAAACCAGCTAACATTTATCGATATTAGATAATACACATCACACACATAAACACAAAAGACACATTTTATAAAACACATAGGCTACACTGTACACGTTATGTTCAAGTTATTGTAAAAAAATAACAAAGAGCTCTGTTGCTTTATGTTGACTGGTTGGTTAGTACCAGTTGAAAAGAAGTACATTTGTATGTTTTAAATAGGTGTGTGATATATTTATTAGTAGTTCAATGGCTTAACAATGATTAATTCAGAACGTTGTCTCAAACCACTCATTTTGATTAAATTTAGAAATGTTATCATAAAGTTAGATCATATTATCTCGAAACTTTTAATTATTTATCTAAAGAAAAAATTAGAAATTAGAGATTTTATAAAAATAAGTTGTCACGATTTTGAATTAAATCAACCAATGCTCCAAACAAGACGAATCTGCCTAAATTGATCCTCAAACCTCACCTATAGTGAGTACGGCGTAACAATCGTGAAAGAACTCAACTGAATCTACACTTATTTCATGTAGTATTGGGCTAGATCCCTCTCTTTTATCTTTCGTATTAGGCCACTCTTATACTAAGTCTTGTTTTTCCCGATTCTAATATTAAAGTATTGGAGGACTAGAGACCTTTATTTTATATTGTTTTTCAAGGTGATGATAACCGAGAGTTTTTTCTCCTTCAAACAACAAGACAATTGTTTTTACAATCTGATAACTTTCTCTGTACACAAAATGTAAAGATTAGATGTGAAAGAATTCACACAGATATTCCATTAGCAACTAATGTCATACACATTCCCACTGCTTTCCTTTTATCACCTGGTTACCGCTAGTTCATGACAAACTCGCTTAAATCCTCAGATTATATTTTCTTGTCGTTAGAAATGCATTACAGTAAGAAACCAACAATAGTCTAGATGCGGTGAAATCTAAACTATCGCCGAAAGAACTGGACCTAGATTAGGCGCAAATGGTTGCAAATTACAAAGTAAAATGCGGAGAGGAAAAAACCTGCTCGTGTTTTAGAACTGCAATCGTGATTTACAAGGGAGCTACTTGTGCGCTGTGAAGTTTTACTGGAAACAATCACGAATGACTTTCTGATCACGAATCGTGTCCGTTCTCGTGACTAATTGAAAACTCAACTGACGTCACAGAGTTGTAGATTAGTTAGGTTATGTCCTTTACATTGTACCCCTGTTTCACGTACATACCTCTGTTTTAACCTACACATAGTTTTAACAATTAATTGCTTGATGTAAGAAGCAATTGCTTGATGTCGTAACAAAATATTTGTATTGCAATTTATGGATTAAAAAACATATCAAGAGTTTTTTAACAATGTAACATATTTAACTTATTAAAATATCTTAGACGATACCATAGCAGACATATCTAAGGCAAGAGTTCATTACAATGATTCTTCTAATATGTATAATTTTTAAGGCAAATCTCAGTCATCTCTCGCATTATAAAAAAAGAAGTATGAAAAGAACATAAAATAAAGATCCCTGAATTACTATATTGACTATAAAAGCGTCAGGATTGGAAGATAACAAGATTTGGTTAAGAAAGACCTGTTACGAAATGTTAAAAAGATTTATCTAACCAAAGACTACATTAAAACATGTGTGGATCCATCTAGGGTCCCTCGAAATTGCCAAGCCCGTACTCACTAAAGTGAGTCCCGGAAGGAGCATTTGTTTATATTTAATTACTTTGGAGAAAACGTAATTTTATAAAAAGTATACAAAACCATGTTCATTCGTTTAAAATTAAATATAAGTATTTCCTCTGAGAACAACTTTCGCCTTTTTTTGGAGAAATAAAAAGGAACAAATTTGGAGAATATGTTTAAAATATTTGTACTCTATCTATTTAATACTATCCATTTCTATTCATATAAATACTACAAAACAAATTGCCGGGAGAGTTTTAGTTATTGATTGTGAAATAAGTCCTGTATCGCCCTTTTGATTGCTATTCTAAATTAATTATTGTGTTTACGTTTTTCCTAGTTTTAAAATTATTAGATAATTAATTATGAATTGTTCGTATTATTTGATATAGCTCATTCGGTATACTTGCCATTATTTTTTGTTTAAAAATAATAATACACGACAATTTGATAATGAATCAACAGCCGTCATCAGGTGGTAATCCTAGAATAAGAGAAAATTTTAAAGAGCCATTACACCCTAGTAACGTCATATTGGAAACTAAAAGTGAACTTATTAAGTTGAGAAAGGAACGTATGGTACATTTAGACACTAAGACTGTTTACAAATCTCAAAACAATATTTACATTAATAATTTTTTTTTTAAATTTATGAACATTATTTTAATTTATGCAAAATGTGCATCCATAAAATGTTAATGTTAACACAGAAATTAAAAATTGTTTTTTAGTTCTCAGATACGTAGGTTATTGAAAATGCCAGGGAAATAAATTTCAATTTTGAAACTGTAAGAACCTCATGTTGGAAACAAAAAAACTTAATTCAATCATTACAGCTGATATAAGATAATAATAAAATCTGTTTGAAAATCGGCTGTAGATTGACGATTTGACGCCCAGATTCAGAACTTTATTTTGTTTCAAAATTTTACCTTCCCAACCACACAAAAATCTGAACATAAGCTTTACTATATACAAGCTGTATCTGAAATTAGCTGTACAATGCCAAATCATAACATTGAATGAACTTTCCCACAATCGGAACTAACAAAAGAAAACTAAAAAATAAAAAAGAACTATGGACGTTGTCTTCTAATATATTTAAAAAAAGTCAAAACTTGGTTTGCTTGTAGTATAAATACGTTTTCAACAAAATTATAGTAATTGGATTAAAATTGAGTTTCAAACTACAGCAGTTAAGGTTCATTTTTGATTTTGCCAATTATTTGATGGTGGGCCAATACGTTTTGATTGCGTTCATAAAGGCTAAACTTTAAAAAAAAAAAAAAAAAAAAAAAAAAAAAAAAAAAAAAGTAAAAAAAAAGTAAACCAAACCATTAGAGCCGATTTTGAGAAAATCTAAATTTTTTATGACAACTAACACCAATTTTGTGTTAATAAAAAATAGAGAAAATAGTCCAGAAATAGGACCAAAATATTCATAACATACAAAATGTAATTAAAATTACGTCTGACTACACGTTTAAGCTGTATAAATCACTACGCAGACCACAGACCTTTAGACTGTAAAACTCTGCACAGACCACAGACCCATAAATATCATTCCAAAAACACATTTCTGGACTCAGAGGGCTTCAAAACCTATACAACCGCTAAAATACTCATCACGCGACTTTATCTATACTATGTAGCCTATATTAGAAAACAAACACTTAATTAATCTGTGTTCTACTCTAAATCGTGTCAAGAAATTGTCCTAAGAATATATTATGAAATAAAATGGAAACAGAAATAATTTTAACTAGATGTATTACATGTACTCAACTCTTAAAATATTTGAATCACCAAATTGACAGCTGGTTGTAAATTAGAAAACAGCTGTTTTAAAATTAAAATTTCAGTTTAATTATTTGCATAATTGTAAATTGTAAATATTAAGACAAAATGACCTATAAATGAGCGGGCGTAGAGACGCTCCCCCTTCCCCCCCCCCCTATGTAATACAAAATCGTTACAGAACCTTGTCCCTCGTTCTCTTGACTTTACAATGTCTAGGCTAATCACTGCTATTGACATTTACCTTCCCAGGTATAAATGGGATGTGATTTGAAAGCCACTCGGCACTTTCTCTCCCGTTACAATCGATTTGGCTGAAAATGGGATGCATTTCATGTCTCGACTATAGACTTTAAGTATGTCGCGATGCAACGTCTAGCGATAATGTTAAGTAGAAAAGAATGTTTGCAAGTTTATGAAAACAACGTCAAACTTTCTTTTGAGAAAAACAATTGAATTTATTTTTATAACGGTGAAATTAATTCTATTTGTAATCGCAGTTTTACAAACATAATAAAAACAAAATAAGAAATTTATACGTAATTTAATTTTGATTTAATATTCAAGATGATTTTTATATTTTACTTCAACAATAGTTTTATATTAAGATAATATTAGACATTGTAATCCGACCTTACTGTCATGAGTGAAGCGAAGTTACAATTAATATCACCTATTTGTTTACAATTTGGGCTTTCAATGTCCTAAAATATTAATTTTAGAGAAATTTGTTTAGTTTAAAGGCTTTAGCCTCTTCCGTCATCATCTCTTTTTAAAAAAATGAAGAAAAGAACATAGTAAATACCTCTAGTCCTTGAATACTCTAAGTGGCAAGGTCGGTAAAAACAAGAATTGGTTAAAAGAGGGAAGACGAAAGCGAGAGGTATACCCAACATTGAAAGAAAGGTGTAGATCCAGCTAATATCTCTCGGAGTTGGTAAGCCCGTACTCGCCCTTGAGAATTATCATAAAGAATTGTAATGGTCAGATACAAAATCAAACTTTACATACACTTAAAGAGAATTTTATGTGGAATTACTGTGAGGAAACAATGTTTAAAAAGTTTTAAACAGTTTGGTAGATTTTCTTAGGTAACAAGCAAATGTAAAACGAAAAATGAATGTTTGAAATTTAATTGAAATTCAACGAAACTTGTGAATTTCACAATTTATCAACTGAAACCGCGATAGATTACTTTTTTTGTAATTTCTTGTATATACAACACGTACAAGTTATTATAAGAAAAATTGATCTCTTGATGTTTTCAGATATACATTTTGTGACGGTTCTTGACGCGAAAATGTTGTTATTAACTATTGTGTCTGCCTTGTGTGTAACCTGTTTGAGAGTTGAGCTAATGTTCATTCTTTGTATGTGGAAACATTTTGATAATTTTTTCAGATACATTTTTATTTTATCATGTTATAGTTGTAAGATTAAAGAGAATTTTTTGGGGAAAAACCCAGTATTAACCACCAAACAAAATTTATTAATGTCTAGATGAAAGAGAGGGGAAAAATAAAGACGTTCTCCGAATGGTGAATATCTCAAAACCAATGCAAAACAAATGTTAATAAAGTGAGAACTATTATGTACAAACTATTTACACTATGAAAATAAAATTAATTTTTCGTGTATATTTCGAATTAAGAAAAATATACTTATCAATTTAGTATTTTCCAAAATAATTTAAATTTTCTTTTACAAACCCTTTTATCAGACTGTGGCAGTAAAAATTTACATCTTCCCCAATACAGATTTTTAGAAATTCGGCTTCCTAAATCTATGGTTAATTTTCACTTTTCAGAATTTACAGGTTGATAATAACGAATACTTTATTTGCTAAGTTTTGTTGAGTGTATTTGTGTTTGAGTGCTGTTGTTTATTTTACTTTTAAGACTGTAAACTGTCTGTTGAAACCATTGACTACAGAACAGGGATTAATAAAATTCGTTTCCATATTTTTATATCCTATATTAAGATTCTATTTTGTACTTTAGTAAATTTTGATTATATACTTTAATAAAATTCCTTTATATACTTTAATAAAAATGTATATTTACTTCATTACAATTCAAATATATACTATATTAAATTCGATGTTATATTTTAATAAAATTCAATTATATAAGTATTTTAATAAAATTCGATTATATAATTTAATAAAATTTATTATATACTTTATGATAATTAAAACATTTAAATGTCACTAACATGCTTCTGTTAGTCGTCTACTTTTTGAAATTTATTTAAAAAAAAGAATTTCAAATAAAAATCTCAAAAAAGAAATGATCATTGACAAATTTGAGTAGTCATTTTATCAATTTAACTAAAGTAGAATAATGATATTTTCTATGTAAACAAACTTTACAAAATATTTTATAATATTTCTATCGTTAAATATAAAAGAAAAAAATAATTGTGAATATATTAAAACAATAACAGGAGTAATATGCGGCCTTCATTTGCAAAGTAGATTTCCGTAGCAACTTGTAATTGCAATAGTCATGCACAAAGCCCAACGACAATGGGAAACAGGCAATATAATTGTTTTACAATTAAGAGAAAGCAAAGACGGTTCTATCCAGTTTATGATAGATTTGCATTGTATCAATGCCCTAACTTTCACTACGAGTTCCGCTCATTAACTCATGATACCAAGTTTCCGCGGAGATTCGATAAAATTTGTTATTTTGATGTTAATGTTGGCAGCATTGTATCCGGGATACTGAAAGTAAGGTGTAATATTCCTAATAGTTTGGAGGACTAATAAATGCAAATTAAATTTAGTTGTGGAATCCATTTTGTACTCATTAACTTCTTACAACTCATAAATTTAAATTTAGAGCCTCCTTAAAGTAATACAGATTGTTTCCACAAGTTAAAAAATAATCGTCCTGCATTTTTAGGTATTAAAATAAATATCCTTGACTTAATTATATTATAAGACGGGGACGTCAATTACATAATATTTCATTTAAAATCAAGCATTTGTTTCTAGAAGCTGTTTCCTTTTGCAGTATGTACCGTATTTGTATTTGTATTTACTATATTATTATTACAATTAATTATTATATTAGGTAAAATGTTTTAAATTTGTTTATGTATCAAAGACGGTTATGAAACGCATGTATGTGTAAGTAACATAACGTTTCAATATTTAGGATAAAAACTTAAAATTCAGCAAAAAAGACAAGTAAATTATTTACAAACCATGCTAGAAGAAACAATAGTAAAGAAAATATTTCAAGGAAAGTCAGAAGGAAGAAGGCAAAAGGAAAACTAAGTAATAGATGGCTGCAGGACCTAAGAAGAACGGGTGTCCAGAGATGAAAACAAGTGGCAGAATAGAAGAGAGAGTAGATGGTTTGTTAGAAGAGACCAGAACCCTACGAGCGCCGAGGATGTATGTACTTAAAAATCAGTATGAAGAAAACATTTAGATGATATTAAAATTCAACTCAAAACTATAAAAAGATTAAATTCCAAACAATATCTGTCGGTATATTTTGTGTTGTAACTTAAAACAAAATAAATTCAGAAATTCTTTGTGTATAACACAAGTTTTTAACATTAAGTTTTTTGATGACTTCAATGAAGGTATAGCCAAATTGTAATTTAAAACCTGCATAGATTTTTTTTACACCCTTATTGCACAAATAGTCAGGTTAGGTTAGGTCTTGTAGTTTTTATTTATATAATTGTCTTTCATCTTTCCTATCAGGTCTCTCTTGACCAACTCTAGTTCTTTTTCAACCCTGACAATAATAAAGTATACAAAGTCTAGTAAGGGGTTTTTATTTTATGTTTTTTTTTTCTTCAATTTTTTATAAGGCGATGATCACATTTTTTTCGCAAGATTGTACTCGCTCTGATAATAGCTAAAACTGGATGATATAAAACAAAGTCAGATCTATTTGAAACCAACAATCAGCTTATATAATACGAAGGTCGATTAATTCGACTTTGCCATATATGTGTAAATTGACACCCATTAATGCATGCACAGTTTTCAACCGGTTCCTGATTTTGTAACACCATATGAAAGTGGTTTTTTTCTAAGATCCAGATTAAAGCACGCAACGTAATTTTAACTTCGGATTATATAATAATTTAATTTTAACCTACGTATAACATTAACCACTGGAATGTAATGATATTATTCCAAACTGTCTACTCTGAAAATAATTAGTATTTCAACATAGTACTTAGTGATCATGCCTTCAGGGTTCGCTTTAGTGAGTAAGGGAATGGTAAACTCGAGTTTTCATGTGGTTTAAGTTTAGATCTCTTTCTTTCATCTTTCCAATCAGGTCTCTCTTGACCAATTCTTGTTCTTTTCTGACACTGACGCTATTATAGTATTCAAGGTCTTTTATGTTATGGTATTTTCTTCTTTTTATACTTACCCCAGTACACAAAGTATAGGGAAAGTTTGCTAATGGTTAAACATTTTGATTTCCGTTTTTTTGACTGATCTTCACTATTCATAGTCTCAGAAAACGGATTGAGTGAATCAACATACCATCGTCGTTTTCGTTTATAGAGAACCACGATAACCATATTATTAGGCCATACATATTAAGATAGGAATATAACATTTTATACAAGAGACTATAGTGTACTCATACTGACATTTAAAATATTTACTAGATAATGTCAAATTGTGCATTTTTACGTTCATATCTCGTGTGTTATTCAACTTATAACGCATTTAGATAAATATTTAGAGATTTTAATTCTGGATGTTGTGATACCGACCTCGCCTATCTATGAAATATAGCAAAGTTACTCTCGAAAATAATTGAGAACCCTGTTATCGTTGCAATTTGGAACCCAGAACTTTCAAGAATATGGGATATTTAAATACTTTTTCTTCTGAAGAGGGGGGGGAAATGCGCATCCGCACCATCAGTGGCCTAGCGAGACCGACTGGTGTGTGGGGCTGTACGACCCACTAAAACCCTTCCTTATTTATCTAAACCTCGTCGAGATTTCCATCCTGGACCCACGTTAGCATTACACAAGACGGCTGTTCTTCGCCAGATTGGCGTTTGCTCTGTTCTGCTAATGCTGCTGTTGCTTCACGTGTTTTGATCGTCGACCAGACCGTTCTGTTTCTTCGTCCGTAAAATCGTCTCCACATACTTAGCTACGGCGTCCCAGTTATCCTCCTTCTTCAGCATAAGCTCTACCGTGTTTTCGGGGGTGAATTCTCCGATCTTTTCTCTCAGTACTCCTCAAGATATTTGAATAGTTACGAGATTTAAGACAGAGTCATCTATACGAGCGTAGGGAGTGGATGCTTCTTCACATATGTAGAGATTCGATGGACTACAAAGCAAAGCAACATTTGATCTACCAATACAGTTTAACATTTCCTACATGGCCCCAAAAACTAACTTTAGCAGATCTCCTTGTATTACATTCTATGATGTGTCTATAATGCCATGATGACCCCCCGCCCCCCATATACTAGTATTAATGTCAAATATCTGTGCTAGTCATACAGGAAAAAACAAGATTTTTTACAAAAAAAAATGTATATTGTTTTGACTACATAAATCTTAACAGCAATAATTATAAACGTAGCTGATTCAGACGTCATGTAATCACACTCAGTTGCATTTTTACTGCTTTAAAAAAGACATAAGGAAAGTATTGTTTGTCCAAAATATTATGAAATAGATTTGGTTCCTTCTTCCGCTTTAATAATCAATTGGCGTTAGTATCAATATTTTAATAGATAATTAAAAACGTGCCATGTATAAAAATTTGACAGCTGTGAAAGTATATCTAAACAGGACCATTCGTTACGCTCCAATCGATGTACGAAATTAATTTGTCGCGCCGTTGAAATAAAATGTATTTCCCAAACTTTGGAACCACGAGAGAGTATTATGTGACACGATTTGAACAACGTTTATTATTAAAAAGTGTTTTGTTTATATCATTTGTTTATTTATTTATCTAATTTTTATAAAGATCCGGTGGTCGTAAAATCCTCGTCCTCCGTTTTTTTTATTGATTTTCAGTTTTTATTGTCTTAATAAAACAGTGTTTTTCTCCATGCCGGTCGTTCGTCGTCGGTTTAGTTGCTATTGTCGTCTGTGTAAGCACGAGAGCAGTCAGAAAAATTATTATAAGAATGTGAAATTTGTTAGATAAAAATAATTATATTTCAATTCTGT
Organism: Aphrophora alni; assembly: GCA_963513935.1. NCBI lineage: Eukaryota > Metazoa > Arthropoda > Insecta > Hemiptera > Aphrophoridae > Aphrophora > Aphrophora alni. The sequence goes on along the minus strand of OY740772.1, from coordinate 109,844,129 downwards.
AAAGAGTTGTAACCCCCCCCCCCCCAGTAATAGGTATAAAACCGGCACAGACGAGTCACAGACACGAGCGTAGCGAGTGGGGTGGTCCTTTAGTACAGCTTCAAGTCCCTCAATGTTATCGAGACACATCTACGAGGCTGGTTAGGGCTTAGCCGATGTCAAGAAAGTAGTGATATATACAATTACGAGGTTCAGAAAACCTGTGTAACATCAGTTTAAAACCCCTTGATCTACAAACACAATTTAACATTTCCTACAAGGCCCAAGAAACTTGTGAACATTACATTGAATGTTGGTGCTGGATAAGTAGTTGTTAGTTTATTTCAAATGTAATTATTCTTGATCCGTCTAACGTTTAAGTCGTTACGTGGCAATGCATGACACACGACATGTGGTCATTACTATAGTTGTGTCATTCTGCAAACAGATTATGTAACGCGGTTCGCCCCGCTTCTAGTATTAGAACTGGTCCATCAGTCTTAATTGGATTCTATTAATACAGATAGGATCTTCTCCGTGATCAAGTAATTGGCAACATGGCGCTGAGATGTACCTAGTCTATGAGTTATTGGAATTGAGTAACAAATACTTCAAATATTGTGTTAAATAAATTGCTTTAATTAATTTATTGTATGAATATATGACGATGAAATAGATTGTTGATTTGTATAAACGGAGAAGAAATTTGATTTTCTTAATTAATACGAAATGACCCGTTGAATACATTTTATCTAAAATTAAACCTTATAAAATATATCAATATTTATGTATCTGTGTATAGGTGATATTCATAAGTTCGTAGATACATATTTTCAACTGAGGTTCTCACTTAAAGTGAATACAAGTATGGTAATACCGAGGGTTGCATCTCCCACTTCATTAAGTCTCTCTTGACCAACACTTGTTTTCTCTCGACCCTGGCGCTATTAGAGTATTCGAGAGCTAGGAGTCTTAATTATTTACTTTTTTCTTCCTTTTTTTATAAGGCGATGATGACCGATTGCTTTTTTGCCTTTAAACAACAAGGCAAGAAAATATATTCATGTCTAGTGCCAAATTTACATTTATAGTAACCTTTTTTTCTTTCTTTTTGGAGAGCCTTCTACTTATGTTTACCAAATTTGTCTAAAAGAGATAAAAAAATCTAGAACCAAACCTAAATCATCTGTACATTATGATTTTAATAATAATAATATTTATTTCTTCACAATCAAATACAATAAATAATAATTTTGAATGCAATAACAATAAAAATAAAAGTACAATACAAGTAAAAATAACTACCACTATAGTAACTTTTAAGTTTCATGTTATATGGCTGATTTTTTAACTTTTTAAACAAACTATTACACCTTTTTACTTTTTTACGAAGAACTATTGTCATCCATGGCTTCAGTGGCATGACTTATTTATTAATTATTTTCGTTTGTGATGAACACTCCAAGCATTGTTTCAATAATGCTATTTTATCCAAATGATAAGTTTTTCTTCAAAAATTCCGGTTCGACAGTACAAATTTCAGTAAAAAACTAAAACACCAAAGTTACTTTATACTTCGTATACTGGGGAAGTAAAAATCGGCCATGGAGCAATAAAATATTTATTTTTTTCAAAATTGTCTTTACTGATTTAGTTTTTTTTTACTACAATGTGTGACGATTAATGACCCAAACTCATGTGCAAAATAGAAAGGAAAAATATTACGGTTTAGAAATAATTGTTGAAAAATCACTTGACATGTGTTATTTAAAGTTCTATTTTAATCTAAAACAATTTAAGTTGAGAACGTATTTATGGCGCAAGTGAAGCAAGTTTAGGCTCTTATTTCAATATACAGGGTGTTTCTGTGGAGATAATTCAGGGGTTGGTTATATGGTCGAAGAAAAAAAGTTCCTATAAAGATATGTCCGAAAACTATTCTTAAACTAGCTATCCGTCGTTTTGTTGTTTTCACTAAATAATTTATATCTCTAGAACTGTTCAACCGATTCAGTTGAAAGTCTACACCATTTTGTTATATATAAGGGGACCTAGTTTGAATAAAATACACAACTAGTTCCAAATTTTTTTAAACAAAAATAATTCATTTCAAGATATTTTTATTTAAAAATTTTAAACAAGGTTTTTATATTGATGACTACCGTACAAAATTTCAACTTAATCGGTTAAACTGTTCTAGAGATATAAATTATTTAGTAAAAAAAAAAAAAAAAATAAAAATAAAATGGCGGATAGCCGGTAAAATAAGCGGTAAAAACTGTTTACAGGAATTATCTCCGCGTATTACAGAAACACCCTGAATAATTTATTTTTTTAAACAACAACCATGGTTAATTTTCACCTTTTAATTGACAACTAGCAAACTGACGTTGGTGACCATTAGTTTCGTTTTGTTTTTATTTGCTTTCGAGGAAGAGTGAGAGAGTTTATGCAATGTTATTTTAACAAAGGTAATTAATTACCATACGTGTATAACATGTTACTATATACTCGTACAATCAACTTATATAATTTTAATTAAGGCAAAATTCTCTTATGCAAGAGTACTTTCTGTTTGATAAAGTATAATTAAGTGAAGAACAATACCGATTTTTGTGTGTTGTAAGAGAAAGTGCTCAGAGCTGCCGATAGAGGGTGGCCAACGAAATAGAAAGCCGTTTTATTCTTTACCGTTTTGTTGCTCTGTATTGTTTAATAATGAGCATACGAGACTGATGAAGAGAAATCGCTCAGAGAATCTATTGTCTTTATTGAAATTATACGTCATATAGTGGGTGTACAGTGTTGTGTAAATCTGTTGTGGTTTGAGAGAAATATGAATGGCGATCTTCTATCGGTCTGAATTAGTTGATCAGTTCAAGCTGTGTCAATGAAGGACCTTTAAGTCTAAATCTTGAACAGCTAATCTCGTAATAGGTTTTTAACTTGTTTCTGTTAGGAAAATTATTTCAAATAAAGGTCATGGAAATCCTGGTTTAGGGAATAGTTGTATCCGCCGAGCGGCCAACAACTTCCAACAAGGGCCAGGAAGGGTCTAGAGATTATCTGCTGAGCTAAACAATTAATTATTCTACAAATCTTTAGCTCACTATACTCTTATACATGTTGGTAACTGACACTCTGCCTAAGGGTTTATTACGTTTGTCAATGGTACATTCATAGATTTGTGGTAATATTAATACACGATAAAACATGTTACCATAAATCTTTTCGGAAAAAGCCTAAAAACAATATTTGATTTAAACTTTGAATTTTTTTTTTTTACTCTTAAAAGTAAATTTTAGAAACTAAAGTAAGGTGTCAATTTCGAATCCAACCTAATCCTAACCTAGCATGGGATATCTTAGAAACCTCGTTTAGCAGAAAACTGTGCCTCTCAGCGGAAATACTCTAGATCTGCCAAACCCTTCTGATCCCTATCAACTAGAGAACACTGGCCGCTGGGCGAACACAACCAGGATTTCCATGACCTTTATTTGAAAGGAGGAGATGTGGTGCTCAGACCACTGGCTGCTCGGCAAATGACACCTTAGCCAATCAACATAATAAACTCTAATTATACTATTTTATAAGTCCTTGTCACTTTTGTACTCCTATTATATATAAATGTGGATATTAATTACTGACCTAAAGCAACATTTTAATGGTTTTTTTTTGTCGATGTTGTCTATACGATACCATCGATAGCGACCAAAAACTTAAGATAGGAACAAAATTTTGTAACAAGAGTCTATAGTGTGCATATAAAAACCTCAATGAAATTCATAATAGTTAAATTGAAAATATCCAAATGGTTGTTATTTTAACCGGTTTTTTTATTCAACTTATATCACTATAAAAAATTAGATTTCAATTCTGCATCTATTGGTACACCAACGGTGAAAAAGCGAACATATAATCAATCATGAAGCTTGATCTCTTAAGAAAATGTATTGGTATAACTATAAGATTCGGCAGGGCCGAGACACTGATACGAGAAAAACGAGTGGAGACTTTAATATATAGCCTATATATATATATATACATCTACGAGGGTCGTTAGGGCCTAGCTGACGTCACTAATCCAAACAATTATACAACGGTTCATAACTGTTTAAAACAACTTATCCTTCTGAGTATTGATCGACCAATACAATGTTACATTCCTTCAAAGCTCAAGAAACCAACTTTTTGGGATTACGTTTAGAGGATTTGCTTACACTCATTTTTCGGTGGGAATGGCTATGTTCCATAATGGTGCCAATAAAATTGTTTCATTATAAATTGTTTCCTATTCTGACATAAATTATCTCTTAAAACGAATAAAAATGTACAAATTATAAATTGTACTTCCTTGACACAATCTTGTATTATATATCTCTAGAAATCAAATTATGCAAGACATCATTTTACAACTTCCATGCCCCTCGGACACGAAACTTGAACGCTTTCCTTGTTTCTGTCGACCCAGTCTAACCTCGATGGCGGGAAGTAATCGACTACTCATTTATTCAATTGGCACGATTATCCTGTATGAGACTAAATTAGAAAAGGGTTTCTCATTACCTCGCCATTTTAAACGGCAATAGCTAGTTTAACGTTATGATTAAAGAGGTTACAACTTTTCGTCTTCCTGAAACATTTCCACTTTCGTTTTTTTTATTTTTATTGTACACACTGAATTGAATTATACAATAATAATAATACTACATACTAGAATACACAAACTATTCAATTATCTATATTGTTTAGAACTTGTATCGATATTTGTAGGTCTTTAAAGTGTTTTATTTGTTCTTTTAATTAAATATTATTTGTGCCTCTATAAAAGTCTGGTGTAATATAGATATTTTGATTTACACAAGCTAATAAACCCTCAGCGATTCACTATAGTGAATATAGGTGTAGCAATCCCAAAGGACCCTAGCTACATCATTAAATTAATAACATAAATGAAGCTTATTGAGCACACGTACAAAAATAACTTAAAACAAAATGAAATTTGTACACGAAATGTTTAACCTAATCTAAAATGTTAAAACTATCTCAATAAATAAGCAAATTTCATATTTCATTTATATGAATGAAAATATGTTTGAGTTATCAAAATATCAAATAAGTTATTCTTATACAAAATGACTCAAAATTGTACCGACATTTTTCTGTAGCTGACTGAATAGCTAAAAGTTAGGAGAAAATTGTATATAAACATAACACCGGAAACATTTCGTTTACCTTGTGTCGGCCATTTTGTTTTATATCTTTGGAAGTAAATAAGATATCGAGTAATAATTAGGTATACACTTATTTATGTATCCTTTTACCAGAAAACCCAGTCTTCAATTTGTACATAAAAAATATATCTCGAAAGCCATTAATATAAAAAATATTTATATACAATTATCCTCTTTTAACAATTTTTGGTTTTTTTATATATATATATTTTTTTCTGTGTGTGATAACTGAGTTATTAATAAAAAATTATAAAATATTGAAATTTAAAAAATTACCAGTTTTGAAACTCTTAAGTGAAAATTTTTCATTTTTAGTACATTTATTTGAAATGTATTACAATATTATTATTAACAATTATCATATTTTCATAATATTTTGGTTTACCACCTTGGGTGTTGAGACTAAGAAATTATGTTTTTTTGCCGAAAACCCTGTAATCATTTGACCTCCAAAAAAAGAAGCATTTTATTTCTCGTTAATAGAGGAAAACCTTTTGTTTCTTGTAAATATTTTGTAATGTTAATAGTTTTCAATATTAAACATTTTAAAATTTACAAAATCAAATCTTGGTTTTCTTGTATACTGGTAAAAGATGACATAAATAACTCGTTTACTAAATCATCACTAAATATCTCATCTACATCCAAAAATAAAATACACGTGTACGTATACACTCTAAAATCAGGTCCTAATATATTGCCGAGGAATTTTGAATCCCCCTGTATAACTCCTAGGCTGTTAGCTCCTTAATATTTCCTCTAAAACATCCATGAAACTTGTATATCTGCCGCAATCAAATTATAATAATATATAAGCAGTAGTCGGATCGATTACACTTCCAAAGATTTGGACCATCGCAAATCAGACCATCTGTGATTTGATGATGGTTAATGTTTCAGTTAAAGTACCCAGCACTCATCGGTTGATACTCCACTAGTACAGGATAACATTTACAACCATAATAGAAAACCACAAACACGATGAAAGAAGCAAACCACAAATAAATCATTTTATTATTTCTCCCTGTGATTTATTCAAGTGTACAGTAGCTGTATTATTATTAATTTTTTTTTTTTTTGTAGGGTGGTTATGAACGAGACTTTTTTTCCTTTAAACAACAAAAGAAAAAACTAGGCAGTAGCTCCAGGAAAAATCTGTTGAATTTATTAAAACATACAAGAAGCCAAGTTAATTGTTTACAGAATCAGTAGTGATCATCTTTAAGATTTTAAGCCTGTATATTGGATTAAGAACCTGCGTGGGAAAATGTAAGCGTTCTAATAACATTTATTTACGATTTTTTTTTAAAGTTTGTTATAAACTCACGTCAAGATATGACAGTTCAATATACAGGTATGCCAACATTATATAATATAAAGTGAACGTAGCCAAACAATAACGTCTCGACGTGACCGTGGCGTCCATTAACACACTGACATCTGCATTTCTCCGCCACTTTCATTTTTCTTCTCGTTAACTCGGCGCTCTTCTCTTCCAACTATTTACGTCGTTTATCAAGATTATTTATTTTTAACATTAACACCTACAAATGATAAATAGTTAGGTCGCCATTTTATTGAAATGGTAACAAGATAGATAAGAAATGGTAACATTAACACTTTGCTGGTAAATACATCGCATTTATCAGTAGGTTTTTAACGAAGATTATTTCCTACTCTTCACTTTCATAAAGAAGGTTTAAGGAGAGACATAATTTACACTTTCTCGCAATTAATTATTAACCTATATACAAAGTTATATAATAGCTAACAGATGTAGAATTTTTTTATAATTTTATTTCATTGTTGATTAAACGGAAAACCTCTCCGTAATCATAATAGCCTTATAAAAAAATGAGAAATGGAACATAAATCTAAACCCCTAGTCCATGAATACTCTAATTACATCAGTGTCGGGAAAGAACAAGAGTTGGTCAAGAGAGATCGGATAAGAAAGATAAAAGAGAGGGATTAGTAAGTTTAAAACAGCTTTTATGAACCTCATAAATAATTGTGATTTCACTAGTTTGTTGATGTCCTATTGGGCCTTGTAGATGTGTATGTATTAAAAAGCCTCTAACCCTGCCAGGGTCGGAAGAGAACAAGAGTTTGTCAAGAGAAACCTGATAAGAAAGATGAAAGAGAGGGATTAGTAAGTTTAAAACAGTTTTTATGAACCTCATAAATAATTGTGATTTCACTAGTTTGTTGATGTCCTATTGGACCTTGTATATGTGTATGTATTAAAAAGCCTCTAACCCTGCCATGGTCGGAAGAGAACAAGAGTTGGTCAAGAGAGACCTGATAAGAAAGCTAAAAGAGAGGGATTAGTAGGTTTACAACAGTTTTTATGAACCTCATAAATTGTGATTTCACTAGTTTGTTGATGTCCTATTGGGCCTTGTAGATGTGTATGTATTAAAACGACTCTAACCCTGCCATGGTCTAAGCGTCAAGGTCGGAAGAGAACAAGAGTTGGTCAAGAGAGACCTGATAAGAAAGCTAAAAGAGAGGGATTAGTAGGTTTAAAACAGTTTTTATGAACCTCATAAATTGTGATTTCATTAGTTTGTTGATGTCCTTTTGGGTCTTGTAGATGTGTATGTATTAAAACGTCTCTAACCCTGCCATGGTCGGAAGAGAACAAGAGTTGGTCAAGAAAGACCTGATATTAAAGATGAAATATATAAAGCAAAACTACATGAAGAATGGTATAAATTCAGCTAGCGCCCTCGTTATTACCACATCCATACTCACTATAAATGACCCGCTGAGGCTAATTTTTCGTAACAGAATCTATTTTAAATTGTCCTGAGTAAATACAATTATTTTTGGATTTATATACTTCTCGTCCGTGTAATGCCCTACAACCCAAACAGGAAGCCCTGTGTTTATCAATTTTTTTGTAGGCAACTTTTAACCAAAACCTTTTTATATATATATATATATATATATATATATATATATATATATATAACGCAAAACATGAGAATACCTCAAATTCAAAATACATAATTTTGATTTTTCAAAATCTCCTCACGGTGTTTTTTTAAAATACTGAAAAAATATCATATCTGTGAAAATCATAGTCTTGAAAACTATGATTGTTTAACTTTTACGTGCAGTTTAGGTCGTAACATTTCTCCAAAATTTGATCTAACAAAAATAATCTTTTTTTTAGAGAATCCCTCAATTGGGGTACCTTATGGCATTCCTATTTATTTTCACAGATTACTAATGTATGAAATAAAAAATTTTCAGATTGATTTTTGTTCTTTTAGCGTATCATATTTATTTTTGAGGTGAAATATAAAATCTTTTTTTTTAATTTAAAATATATTTTTATACTTAAAATAATTACATTAAATTTAAAATAATTTAAAATCATGTTAGTTTATTCGTTAAGGCCCCTCAGGAGCTCACTTTATTGAGTACTGCCGTGGCAATCCCAAGGGCTGGATCTACACCTAGTATCGGGTTAGTTCTCTCTCATTCATCTCCCTCGGTTAACTATTATTGTTTCCGACTCTAACTCGAACATTCGAGGATTAGGGATTATATACGTTTTTTTAAACTTTTTTTATAAGACGATGATGAGCGAGAGGTTTTTTTTCCTTTAAACAACAAAGACAAAAATCGTTAAAGCAGAAAGCACTTTTTATTACACAATGATGTTGTATGTTTTGTTTGATGTATAACTTTCCCATAGGACAACCAATTCGTTGTAAGAAACGTACGACTTTAAGAACAAAACGTGTAACGCCGTGAATTCATCGATTCAACTTCAATTACAAAGATTATCGATTACACGCGATGTTACCCATCGACCGTGAGAATTCTTAGATTTAAATTATTCTGACCTGATGTTTCTACACATTTGATCCAGCCTAATATTACACGCTGTGGTATGTTTTATCGGCCAGATAATACTGTTATGCGTTCATACTTTTATCGATAATTGCGGCAACAAAGTAAAACATTTTCAAATTATTTCAATCGGAAAATTAGAAATGGAAATTTGCATTGTTTATTTTATATTATATAACTTCTGTTTTCTAATCTTGAGAACTATTATCATCTGTATTTATAATTTTTGTAAAATTTTATCAAAATTTAATTTTCAATCAGTTTTTTTTACTTAAATTAAACACCAAATAACACAATTCAATAAAACGAGATTTATTTGCTTATGTATATTTCAGTAACATAGTTACCATTTTGAAAGTATGAGCACTGAACAAACACTAACCGTTAGGTCTAGGTATATTAGTGATTGATCAGTACTCATACTTTGAAAGTTGTAACTATGTTACTGAAATGTACATAAGTATATAAATCTTTTTTTATTGAATTGCGGTATTGCATGTTTGATTTTAGGTAAAAAATAATAATAAATTGTGGTGTTAAATTAAACAGTGTTACCTGCAAATATACCAAAAAATAAATTCATTTTACTTGTTAATTATTACTCATTTCGTAATAAATTTATTATTTAGACAACATGCCTGTTAGGTAAATAACATGTTCCACAACAAAAAATAATTGGAAACAGCTGTTATAAATTCTTAAATACGTTTTACTTTGTTGTTTTGTTTGAGAATGTATAACAGCTGTTCCAAAGAACAGTATTTTATGTTAACTTACATAGTGCTTATTTTATTTGAGCGGATCACATTTGTATTGTGATTAATTGTGTAACATTATTGTTAACGTGTAACAATTGGATTTGGATGTTTTACTCTCACAAAAGTTAACGAACTAACTGGACATTCTGTAGAGCGTTTAATTTATTGCGTACATCTTGCAAAACGTAACGTTTATATGGCTTATTGTTATTATGTGACAATTTTGTGAGAGGTTAGATTTTCTAAATGCCAGTCACAATTCAGTTATTCAAAACTGTTAAAATTCTTAATTGTACACGACTAGTTAATATTAAATTTATTATCAGACAGTTGTAGATATATTGAGAAATTTGATTACTTCTTTAATTACAAAATTTGGAGATATGTGCATAAGACGGTTTTACATCAGTTTAATCGCAGTCGACTAAGAAAAAACATGTTGCTACAAGATTTTAAATATTCAAACAAAACTACAACACTCCCTATAAAATGTGAGCTAAGATTCTTTTGATATAAACATTAAAATTAAAGATTTAAAACTCCTATTATTGGTGAATTCAAATTGAATGATATATTTGTACTTTTCAGAATGTATGCAATACCTTAAATTTATAAAACACAGTTAACTGACCTTATTTAAAATGTATTCAGTAGGTAACAGTACATTGCAATTTAAATATCGATTTACACCTTAACCTATTTTCTCAACTGTATTTTTTGTTTAAACCGGTTTTATTTGGCAGCCGTCGTCTATTTAACCTGAAAACACTGATCGTTCAACCAGTTTTATCTTATTAATTATACACACTGGGGCATTGAACTTGTCCCCTTTACAATTTATTACCTTGGGTGACACTTTATGAAGTCCGAAATCAAAGCCTGAGGTGTGTACAAAACTGCTAATACCGTAACAGGATTAAAAAAGCAAATTATATAATTTAAAATAATTAAGGATGACTTTAGAAATTATGTATTGTTGAATTTGTTAATAATACAAACTAACGGGAAAGTTTGAAAGTTCCTGAGAGATCCTAAATAGCGACATTAAAATTTGTAGTCTTAACAATGCATGTACTTGATAATCTATTAGAACTCATGGTAATAGAATTTGAATTAAATTTCTAGATATTTTGGAAATTTAAACGAAAAGGTAGTTTTTATTGAACGGTTTGAAGGATGTTGAGCAAACGTTTTCAGTTTTCCTAGTGGCATCGTCTTATGATCTAGAAATACGTCGCACTTAGTTTAAAGAATTGATCAAAATTGTAACATTTAATGTAATATTGTCACTGATAAGGTTAGAGAATGAATATGTGCTACAAAAAAAAAATTGTTTCAGTTATATATAATGTGCTAAATATGATGGGTACAAAATAGTCTAAAGCCAAAAGTTATAGTTCACTTGTTTTGTTTTGTTTTTTAAAAGAGTTGGTTGAGAAATGTTAAGTAAAAGATGTAAACACAAACACATGAATAAACTTTCACAACACATTTATACACGAAACTTAGTAGGAACTAGCTTCCATCTCCTCAAAAATGTTAGGAAATAAAAAGTGAAAATGTTCATCAAAAAGTATGAGTTTTTTTCAACCAGTTTTATTAAAACTTGAACATTTAATTTTAGTTATATAAAAATGATTAAACTTCAGTGTTTTAACAATTTGATTTCTTGTGTGTTTCAGGTAATGCTCAACATTTTAGTAGCAATAACCGTAAGTTAAATAATCATACAGAAAATGGTCTCATTTTGGTTATGGTATAGAGTATCATATTGAGCTTGACTTGTGTAATATTTTAAATTTTAAATCAAACTTGAACACAATTTCTCACAAATATTATGTTTATTAAATTAAACACGTTTCGACGAAAATATCGCTATCTTCAGTGCTACATGAGCTATAATAAGAAAAGTGTAACTTTATTTTCATATTTAACTCGTTATAGTTTGTTTATTGTAGCTCATAAGAATGAAGATGTTCTTAAGATATAAAGTTGTTATAGTGAAGATGGCTACATTATCGTTGAAACGCGTTTGATTTTATAAACATGTTATTTTTGAGTAATTATATGAGTTTAATTGCACAAAAATCAATCAACTGTTTAATTTATTGATTGACGGGATAACCTTAGATTTAGGTTCCAGATTTGTTTTTAGAAAGGTCTCAAAGTATAAATATATTTTTTTCAAACTGCGATTGTAAAAACGATATTACAGATGGGCAAAGTTACAACCGATGATATTTTTAATATAAAAATGAACTTTACAACGATTGTTTTAATATTAATTATATACTCACACATGAGTCACGTTTATAATTAAAACAGCTTACAAGTTAGTTGGCAAGTTCACTTTATAATTTATCAACCTATATTAACATTTCAATAGTAACTAAGTGGTATATATTAATTTAATTCATATCAAAAGTAGGATAAGAGATTTTTATTTGAAATAATCAGTTACTTTTACAGTTAATGACCATAATTAATGTCGCCTTGATTTGTAAACCTGTTTATCCAAAGAATCAGAAAAAAAAAATTGTTCAGTATTTGACCTTTATATTAACTAGAGCAACATACAGTTTTTCTATACTAACTGTGTTAAGGTTTCCTTCAATAAAGTATAAAAAACATTTTTTTCCTACTCTGTTGGACAATTGAAATTCCTATTTAACTACATTATAAAGAGATTCTGGTATTATACACATGCTACTATGTGCGAACATTAGTGACTAATTACAAAACTTACGTAGGTACGCCAATAACGCTTTGGTACAAATAATATTGCAATTCTGGTTAAATAAAAAGATCTTATAACTGTAGAATTTGTTTGCCGGGTGTAGACAACTCCTGGCTAGATTGAATAACATTTAAACTTCAGAAGTTAGAAAGCCAATGTTATATTTTTTTTAATAACAACTATTTTTGGCATTATGAGATAAATTGATTTCTACCCTGAAATTGAGGGTTTTGGTGGCAACTCAAAATTTTCAAATATAAAGCCTCATCTTTACTTTCATATATACCTTCCTTTAAAGGTTTTGTTTAGTAGAAAATATCTGCGCAAACAAGAGGTAGCCATCTTAGTCCAATCCAAAAGAGCGAAGGTCAAATATTCAAAATAGCAATTTATTTCAGAATATATTCTAAGGTAAATAAAAAATTGACAAAATTAATACAGCACCTGACTATTCTGTTTCAAATTCAAGTTTGATCAGGAAGTTGCAACACTCTAAAATTTTAATTTCACCTCAAACTTTATTTTTTTAGAAGTACAATTTTAAAGTACAATACCAGCTTGCTTAATAATTAAATGTCTAAAATTAGTTTTGGTATTGTTGTTTAAAAGCTGGGCAATCTTTTAAGAAAGGAATTATTTGTGATTGAATATCTATGATTCTAGGTTTGTGTATTCTGTCAGACAACTAAAGATAATTATTTGTTATAAAAATCTAATGTTTCAAAATCTGCTCTATGGATTTTAATGGTATTTCGATAAAAATGAATAACCGAAAGATATGTATCAAATCGTAATACAATTATGGTTATAATTGGGTAAAAACAAATAAAACTTGAGTATTTTTTTTTTTTTTTTTTATGTGACAATGAATTACAGTTACTACTGTAAAAGTTAGTCACGAGAGACATGATAGGAAACTTGATAGAGAGGGATCTAACCCAAGACTACATGGAAAAATGTGTAAACCCAGGTAGGGTCCTTCGGGATTGGCAGACTCTTACTCACTATATTGAGTTCATGAGTGGTGTAAACTTTGAAGTTATTTAACAACCTAAGAACTTATATTTTTTTTCTTTATAAAATAACAACAAAAAAGTTTAACTATTTTTTTCGTAGGAGCTATAAAACTAATAAAAACTTAAAAAGTATCATTTTGATCATTTTGGATATTTAATACTAAATTACGTTTACCCGTAAAGAAATTGATTGAATAATTTTAAAATGTCCCCCACCTCTATTCTTCTACTCAGCCCCACTTACAGCCTGTGTCATTTGAAGATGACCTAGTTAAATAACCTCAGCGCATTCTGCCGGAAATAACTAAAAGTTAAATAAATCAGTCGAACGAGCCCCATATCACGCTCTAACTGTACTATCATATAACTTAATAGCTAGAATCGCACACAATAAACAAGAAGGGAACGGTTTCATAATGGCCGCTGTGTCACGTCCCTTGGTTATGTAAACAACGGTCATTGCAATGACCACAGGAGAAAGTAAGAGACATCTTAAATATACAACTGTAACAAGGAGTTACATTGACACATCCTCTATTGCGTACCTTTCATAGCCGTCAAATTGAAATATATATATCCAGACAAAGTACTAGAACTTTATCTCTATTTTAAGTTCATTTTTAGTTAGATAGCTAAATAACTCAAGGGCTCAGTTATGTTGATTACGTTTGTAGAAATTTAGAAGTACCTAGCTAGATCCTACACATATTCTTCTCGTTAATCTTTTTTTATCAAGTCTCTTTTGACCAACTCTTGTTACCTTCAGACAATATCGTTATTATACTATTCGAGGGCTAGATGTCTTTATTGTATGTCTTTTCCTTCCTTTTTAATTAAGGCTAGGTTGACCGAGAAGATTTTCATTTTTAAACGAAGAGGATAATTTCAACCCCCATTTTTTGGGAATAAGCTCATTAATACTTTGTTTGGATCCTTAAACCAAAAATTTATCAAAATCAGTTTTTTTCCTTTTACTTGGGCTTACATGGAGAGTGTGTGTATTATTCTAAGGTTTATTTCTTGAGACGATGGTGAAATGGAGTCACAAGAATTCATAATAAAACAAAACCCAAACTTGATCCAATCACTGATTATATATTTTGCCGGTAGAAATGTCGATATATATTCTTAGGAAATTATGTAGCAACCAAGTGAAACCGTCAGAGCAGGATGCACGCACATTGTTTGTATATTAGGACCAGGTATTTTTTTAATTGCCCTGCTTCCCAAATATGTTGAAACAGAATTCGGCGCAAGTAAGTCGTAGGTTTTGCACTTTGCCTTCTAGGCTAAAAGATAAATATATTAGTTTGATAGTTTTCACCCCGTACTCTCCTCAAAGCGAATCGTATTTGGTCAGGTTCATTTCATTTATTAATTTTTTCCATGCGATTTTACATATCGCGCACAATTGTTGCTCGAAAATCTTAGCATAGGTTTCAAAATTAGCCTACTTGAATATAAAGCTGACGGAACCTAACCTATACTTTTCTTTATGGGGGGCAACAGAAACTATTGTGTTAAAACTTCACAAGCATTCTGTATCTGGTCTTCCTTTCTTGTTTCAACTCGTTCACTAATCCATTATCACTATAACGCTTAAGATTTTTTTCTGTTCATTCTACCTTCTACTTCAGAATGTTTCTTAAGAATCTTGCTATCACCATCCAGTTGTCTTCCTTTTCTAGCATGGTATCAACAGAACTAGGTCTTCAACTGTAGCCATCCTTCCTACCTCCTCTCTTAGTCTACTTCCCATCTAGCACACACGTAGAGCGTATATTCGACCTTCTTTATTTTTCGTAGTTCATACATCCCGGTATGAACAACATCCCGTTGATGATCAACGATATTTTTGGTGATAAAAGATGTTCGCAAATTTTACCTCCCCCCCCCCCGCCTAAAATTGTAATGGTGATCAGTTTCAAATAAATTTAATCACCTTCATTTAAGTTTGATAATCCTCGCTAACTTTTGTTGTGTTGTCGCGAAACGATATCGAAATGGTTACTAAAAGAATCGAACCAAAGAGAATCGAGTCCACACCCCCCATTGTTTTATGGAGGAAGCAATAAGCTGATTTTATTTACCGTTGAAATGTTTTAACAAATCGTTGTCTGTTACTTAGAAACAATGGACTCTACCAATTAACAGTAGGGTAATGGTATATAGCACGACATCTTATAACAGGAAGAAATGTGCCAACACTGCAGAACTGATATGCTTTACAGTTTTTCTCAGAACAATCCTACAACTGTTGAAGCGTACAGGATTATACATTGTTTTGTGATAAGTCTTGATATCTATGTTTAGTAAAAATATATACATTGTTTTTTTTTAACTTCTCTGTCATATTTTGTAAAATGAGTTAGAGCAGAATTTGCCCTCGGGGCTCACTTTAATGAGTACAGGATTGGCAATCCCGGGGAACGGTAGAAAGATGTAGGAGATCCCTCTCTTTCATCTTTCCTATCAGGTCTTGTTTAATTCTCTTCCCACCCTCATAATATTCTAGGGCTAGGAGTCTTTATGTCTTTTCTTCCTTTTATAAGGCTATTATGACCAAGAGGTTTTCCGCATTAAAATAAAATTTGTTTTCACATTTCAATACAGTTTAATCAAAATACTTTGGGCGCACTTTACGATATTCAACATTTTATAATGTAGTCCATGGTAGAGTAACCGATATCACTAAGACTTTGAATTTTTTGGCACTCTTTATATTTACGTACATATGTATGAGAAATATAATACAATATATTACTGTTTACCATTGAATTGCTAATATTTTTAGCTAATGTAAACATGCAAATAAGTTAATCCCTTAAAAAAACACGTGTTTCAATGTAGTAGTATTGGCCTTGCAAGTTAGTATGTTTGCAGGACTCTCAGCTATGTGGAGAGCAAGGTAAACCGGGTTAATAAAAGCATACCTTCAGTCAATGTTATCTGCAAAGACGTCGGTATCTCATCAAAATTGGATCACATTTCACTGCATTTCTTTTCATTGAACAAGACGGAAGTGTAGGGACATTATATGCCATTAAACACAATTCTGACTCTATTCATTACAAATTAAAGGTTTCTTAGTCGTAAAGTTAGCTAATTGTCCGATACCAGGAAAAGTTATTGAAGGACTTTCACCCGTTCAATTCAAAGCCGGGATCATGTTTTTTGACCTCCTCATACAGAGTGTTCATTTTGTTGTGGGCGCTTTGTAAACTATTCATCTTATGGAGAACTTTAAATGAGGGACCCTCATTACTTTTTCCCTCGAATTAAAAACCTATTTTGCAAACTTTGAAAATAGTCATCAATTTTTAAATTCATTACAGAATTCCTATTTATTGTATTTCGGAATTTACACCAAATCTTAAGACTTTTTGGGGTTGTTTTTTTATAAACCCACTTGTTTCGGTGTTAAAGGTGCTTAAAATGAAAATGTGAAAGTTTATGGGAAGCTATTTTCCGTACTTTGTTGAATCAAGTTAAATATTTAATTAGACATACTCTATAGAGTCTAAATACCCTATTAAAATAACTAATTTGTGGAACATTAATTAGACCTACTCTATAAAGTCTAAATACCAAATTAAAATAACTAATTTGTGGAACAGAAAAAAAACGTGTTTGTAATTATAGGAGATATGAGTTAAAAAAATTGTGTTTTGTATCAATAACTTGGTTATAGCCTACTCTGACCTAAAGACAAATTTTAAAAACTGTTTTATTTGTCGTTGCATTTATTTGTAAAGTAAATTCTAATGGTTTTCTAGATATTCAACGTTAAAAACTTTAAACGGCGGCCATTTTGAAAATATACGAAATAAAGTCTTTATTATTGTTACGCATGTAAAAATGTGTTTAACAAATATGAACTATCTCTGTCCAAATTTATAGTGTTTTTATTTAACAAAATGGCAAAAAGGTGAGAGAGAATCTAAGGGTTTTGGGTATATTTTCTTTATTTTGACCCAAGGCAACAACTGCTGAATTTTGGGAACAAAATTCAGCAACACCCTCTATATTAATACACAGTAAAATGGGACTAGTAGCGATTTCTTTAGTGTTTTTTAAATATAATCGTTGAACAAGTTCGCTAAT
Organism: Aphrophora alni; assembly: GCA_963513935.1. Taxonomy (NCBI): domain Eukaryota; kingdom Metazoa; phylum Arthropoda; class Insecta; order Hemiptera; family Aphrophoridae; genus Aphrophora; species Aphrophora alni. The sequence goes on along the minus strand of OY740772.1, from coordinate 109,826,434 downwards.
CACTAGAAACCCTAATTCTCGATTTTGCAAATTAAAAACGTTCAAAAACGTTAACGATTGTTACTGTTGACACTTTGAAACAGCATCTAACCCACCGAATTATATTTTCAATTTTTTGAGAGTATTAAATTAACATAAAGTAGGACACGGTTTTTCAAAACATTTTTTAACAGATATTTTTTCTCCTAATCTATCTAACTTTTAAAGAATTTTCCTACCGTCTCCAAATGTTTGAGAAAAATCTGTGTTCTTCAATTCTAACTGTTTCAAAATAGTGACAATTCAAATAGCGGGAAAATACACAAGTTTAAAGTAGATTGTAAAGAATTTTCAAAGAATAACGACAATTCATTCTTGCGAACGTAGAAAATTCTGTATGTGTAGGAGACGTATGCACTAATATTACAAATTTGAAATTGGATTTATTTGTATATCAATATAAATTATCTCGTATGGGGGGGGTGCTTGCTTCATTACGAATAACATTAAAAGCAATTCATATAATAACGTCGGCGACAAACATTCTATCACAACTATAGGCCTGAATATTGAATGATTACAACATAACTTAATGCTATTTCTTATAGACTATTTCGAAATTGAGAGATAATTGAATAAAAGCCACTTCGACAGTAGGACAAGTGGAACAAGTCTGGCAGGAACATACATTACTTCTATAATTGTATGAATGTAACCTGGAAACACGCTACATGCCCACTTTTATCGGGACTGTAATCATTCCATTCTAAATGTCGTAAAAATTATAACTCTGCTATGATAGTCTTAATATTTAATGTTATACAGACAGAGGTGGTTGAGTAAAATATTAGGAGGTATTTTAATTCATTTTGTTTAAAGGTTAAAACATCTCATTACTCATCGCTCTATAAAAAATGGAAGAAAAGAACATAAAATCAATATCTCTAGCCTTCGAATACTGTAATAGCGTCAGGTTCGGAAATGAACAAAAGTTGGTTAACACAATGAAAATAGAAAGATCTAACCTAAGACTGGATAAAATAAGGTATAGGACCATTCTGGCTTGACCACCCCGTACTCATAAATGAGCTCCTGAGAGTATTTATGTTTATTAAATTACCCATATGTACGTTTCGATGATATAATCATCCTCAGAGAGTTACCAACTCAACTGAGTTTAAACCTAAGTTTAAGGATTTGAGTTTAACGCTTTGAGGTTGATGATTGTTTCTTTTGTAGTTTGAAGATTCTTTGATTCCGTTTTTAGAACTCCCACGTTTGCATATTTTCAAGAAAATCTAACCCAATTAGATATGGAACAACCGAAATATTTATTTGTATATCATAAAAGATCTTTATGTATCAGTACGAAAGCAACAATATGCACTTTTACTATTTACACAATTAATTGACCCTCGGGGGTTTATTTATAGCAGAACGGGTGTGGCAAGCCTGAGGGTCACTTGCCGGATATATACTAGTTCTCTTTTCTGACGCTATTAGAGCTAGATGTCTTTATTTCTTGTTTGTTTGTTTTTTTTTCTTCTTTTTTTTATAAGACGATGGCAACTAAAGGGACTTTCTCCTTTAAAAAATAAAGGGAAATAAATTAGGTTTTAAAGTTATTGGATATTTTTTCGAGAAGGGGGGTGCGTTAGGCAACCTCAGGAGACACGTTCCTCCTGGTCCATCTGGATTATCCACTAAACCCTACCCTCCATTATCATATACTAAATGTGTCAAGACTCTTCATGGGACTGCTTTCCTGCTTTCCTTCTTTAAAAGCAAGATCCATATCTTCATCCTCATCTATTCTGTATAGATCTTCTTTGACCGGAAGTTTCTTTCTTCATCGTGGTTTTTTTTCCCATTAATTATTATTAGGTTGAACCTAACCTAATCCACCTTAATTATTATTATCTGTTATCAATAACAGAAAATCATTGTATAATGATGAATTATTTATATTAATGATACATTGTATTCTAAAAATGTTCATAATTTATGTATATACATATTTATAACATACAATTTTATTTATGTTTTATACATTAGAATTACGATAAATTTCGGAATGAATTTAGTTCATTCATTTAGTTATGAGAGAATTTAAACATAATAGAAAAAACTGTGCAACAAAATATGACCTAAAACATTGGATTGTGAAATTTTATAATTTCAATTTGAATAGTGTTTCGTCTATTTAGATCTAATTTAGTTCTAGCCTTACCAAAACAAACATCAGAGACCAGAATGGTAGTTTAGGAAGTTATTAACTTTAAAACATAAATGGAATGAGTCTTGAGTTGTAGTGGATTTTGTAAATAAATAAACACAAATAAATAAATAAATTGATTAAAAAACAGAGAATTTCTTAACAAATTTTACGTGATAATTATTAATTTTTTTGATGTGTTCTATGGATCAAATGAGACCCTCTGCATCTCATTTATAATTGTAAATCTTGAATCCACTTTCTAACTATATTCAATTTTGAAAATATCAGGTGTCAAAGGGACTGTTAGGTCTGGTAACTTTTAAACTTTAAAAGGTAGAGTGATCAAATTTTAGAAATGTTTTATAGTGTAAAAATGCCATATTTTGACATTATAAATCAATCCAATCCCAAAAAGATTTTTTTTCAAATGTAAACCCCTTCAAGTAATTCTTCATTTTTAACGTCTTGTTTAATTGAAAAATAACTCCGCAAACTAGAAGTCTCTAATTGAAAATGGAGACAGGTTAAATATACCAATTTGGTTTTATACTTTAAAATTGTAGCTCTGAAAAAATAAATTTTGAAGTAATGCAACTTCCTGGTCTAACTTGAATAATGTAACAGTCATTTTTTGCTATTATAATTTTGTCTCCTTATTTTTCGTTAGAAATAGATTTTGAAGTAAATTGGATTTTTTAAATTCGACTGGCCACCATTTTGGGATGGAACTTTACATCTCAAATTTTATTTTTACCCTCTGAAACCCCATTTTGGGGTAGGATATAATTACAAAAAATTCTAAAAATTCGAGGTTTCTACCTTTTACAGTTGGAAAGTTACTTAATCGTCCCTGGTATTTTTTTGGAATCTGGTATATCTATTAGAGTATTTTTTGGGCATGAAATATGCCGGGACCAATTTTTATACGATTTTAATCAAATTTGTCTATGAAATTAAGTTTTAAAACGCCGTTTAGTATTATGTTAGTCGATTTCTTCACACTTCTTTTGTCAAAATTGTTGTAGACTTCATATGATTCAAAAGAATATTACGAAGACTGTTTTTGTTCTGTCTTCATTAAAAATTTAAAACAAATTTGATTAAAGTAAATAGTGCAAAATCATTGCACAAACTTTCTCACTTGCCATTTCCTTCCCAAAACTACTCGTCACCAATAATATCAGTTCTGTAGGTGCAATCAAAAATATATAATAAACCATAGACACCGTTTTTGAAAAATTAAAAGCTTAAAATGTGCAATAACCAAGTTCTCCGCGTAATCATATTTGTTGATATCTAGTTTTAATGACGATGTTCAACGTTAATTATTGTTTTTTGTCAATTAGTCCTGAACAGTCATGTTTTATTGTTTATAATTTGCATACAGTTTTAGGTTAGTAATCTACAAATTTGAGTTTACATTCGGTTTAGCTGATTTTGAAAACTACGTATTTTATAACACCTTCATGGCTGATTTTTTAAAAACTTTTATCGATAACTCAAGACCAGGCGTTTTGAAGAGATGGAGAAGTAAGTTTTGTTTGGAGGTTAAAATTGAGATCAATTTATGCAAAATTTCACGTAATTTTTTTGTTTGCCTTATGGCGGTTACACCCAAATTTTAAGTTATCGAAAAACTAATTCCGAGTTATGTCTAAAATATACACACATGTTAAATCTGTTCCACAAACCACTTTTTTGAACTCAAGGTACCTCAAATGGATCGATTTTTTGACCCATCACATAATGTTCTATATACCCTTGAACTGAGTCGTGTATGAGATTGTATTTATAAAGCTAGTAATAGTACTAATTTATTCACAACAATATTTGCGTGAAATGAACTGTATTGCACAACAACAATGACACGTCACGACAATTTAAAGTTCAACAACGGCCTTTGTAACCAAGAGGATAGAAATACTTACTGTATTTACTTTGGGTGCGACTGAATCAAGATACAAACTTACTTATGTAACTCCAAATAAGAATGGAAACTGCATGTCAGCAATCCCCGATTGAGATTAACAACTTATTGGAAAGACACTAACAAGGTTGATTTGCCCATTTATCTTCTTACTGTGTTTGTTTATTTTTTCTTCATTTAGCTTTAGTAAGAAATGTGCAAGTTACATCAAAACAAGTTTAAAGTATTACAATTAGAATTGTAGAAATTAAAATGTAATTGAGTTGCAGATATTGTCCTTAATTGAAATATTAAATATTACAAATGTCCTTAATCGTGTACTGAAAAGAAGCTTCCACTGTTAAAAGGATTTCTTCGAAGAATACTCCTCATGGGATCCTGAGGAACATAAGTTGGATCTACTTTTTTATGTAGTCTTGGTTTATATCCCTTTCTTTCAATCCTAATCCTATTAGAGAATTCGAGCACTAGCTGTCTTTATTTAATGTTTTTTCCTTCCTTTTTGTATAAGATTATGATGACCAAGACTTTTTTTGCCTTTAAACACCAAGTAAAAACATATTATTTACATCGAAATATTGACAAACGATATTGATAAACACATCGAATGTAAATCACTTATTTGATGGGCTTGAAAACTAAGAGTTGTGTCGTCAGCATACTGCATTATACTGTAGACTTTAACACGCTCATGGAAATCACTAATATAAAGAATAAACAACACTGGGGCTAGAATACATCCCTCTGAAGATCCATAATGTTTTAGCAAAATGGATAATTGTGCATCTAATGCGTCTGCACCACTTGTATTTTGTTAGACAAACGTGACTTTATAAAATTCTGAGTCAGTGTATTTATGACATCATGAAACCATTGTAATTTTAAAATCATAAATTTCATTGTATTATTAAATAATGAAGACTCTGTCGAAATGAACTAATTCTATTAGGGAGGGGGTGTTAAGTAGTAGAGTACCCAAACTAAATACACAGAGAAGAAACTATGATATTTACATTGGTTAATAACTATTTGTGTTAGAAACGCTACTATTTCACAATTTATTGACGCAAATTTAAATTTCAAAATTTATATTTTGATTATACTGTACCTTCTTTTTTTTATCCTAGATTGATGTTTATTAGGTGCATAATTATGAATGCACATGTATACATAATTAAATTAGCAAAAACGACACCTTATTAAAATTATCGTTTAAAATCATTTTACTGGTTAACAAACTTGATAATACTCAAAATTACCTGTATTACAAATATGGACAATATCGGACAAACGTCTTTACAACTAAAGTTGCAATTCAGTTTCCTAGAGGTAGTAAAGAAACAAGTCAAATAGAACTTCGCTTCTGACAGTGCGTTGAAGTCTCCAACTACTACAGGAAGCATATTTCTTGTCATGAAGAAATTACATGTATGTATTATAATAAATACTTCAACCTACTACACTACTGTCAACAGAACAGGAAATATAAGTAGCTGTGAAAGTGCTACACGCTGGTTCACATGAGGACTATTGGATAACATTTCCGTTTTCTTATGGTCGTCACAGTTCTTACAGTTTTAATTGGTGAATAAAAAATTTAACGCGATTGGAAACGTAGAAACAAATTGTTAATACTAAGAACGTACGGTCGCAATAAAGTTGTCTCTCTTATTTATATATAAATTACAACACCAACTAATTAAGGCGCTCTAATAATATGTTTTTATATTAGTTTTGTCTTATGTAACAGGTTTATTACGTAGAAGCATAATAAATGATAAAAAAGTTTTTATTAATTATTCTATTACATGCAATATATAAAATGGCTACTATCGTAAGTTACTAGGATAAAGAAATTATGTTCCTGTTATTACTTCAATAAGTGTCAATCAGTTAATGACAAGTAATTAAAAATATTACTACACCGTTTCGCATACATGAATACTCATTGGTTAAACTTAGTGCGGCCAGAACATTGAATGTGGTTAGATTCGTTTATGAAATACCCAAAGATGAGAGATACGAGAAAATTATTTTAAAGCCAAAATTTGGCTTCTAAATGAAATTTTCAGGATATTTGTTGTCATTGTTATTTAAATCTTATATGGTATTTAAAAAAAATTAAAATGAAACATATATATGTAAAATTATTTGCAAATAAACTAGAAACTATCAAGATAGTTATACTGGTAAAAATATAATAAACATTTCATATAAACGTAGGTCTGAAAACTCTTAGTTTCTCGCCGATCCGCCATTTTGTTTTTTACAAGAAACCTTTATCACTTTGCAAAAAATAAGACATTAAGTTCAGATGTGGTATATACATTTTTGATGTTGTGATTTCTAATTGTTCTCCAAACAAAGACTTTATTTTGTATATTTTCAAAACGGCTACAATTTAAAATACTTATTCTCAACCAAAATGGTATTTTTTATTTTATACAGATCAAATGATAGCCGAATTATTAACAGAAAACTAAATGTCTGAAACGCCCAAGATTAGCACAAAAATAAAAAAAATATATACTTATCTGATAATTTTATCAGAGTTAAGATATTCGAAGTTAAGTATTTTAGACAGTCCCCATTTTGAAAATATTCAATATAATGTCTTTATTTTTTGGTACACTTGTAAACTGTAATATAAAAATCCTTGTAACAAATCTGAACTCAATGTTTTTTTCTGTTTCTAAAGTTATATTTTAGTTAAAAAACAAAATGGCAGGTAGACGGGAAACTAATAACAAAACTTTCGACACATTTGATCTTTTAATAAGTGGCCCCATGGTTAATTTCCACAACTGGCATTGCTGTAGTCAGTGACAAATACGTTTTCTTTTTTTATATTTTAGTGTGTACGTGAGAAAAACACCGTTTATTTTTTGTCATCTTTCACTCAATTGGGTTAAGCCACAACAGTAGAGGGACTTTGTTTGCCTCACAAGTTATTAATTCAGTCCATTGCACCAGTTAATAGCATTAAACTATGAAATCTGATTGTTTAATTTGACCCTGACTTGTTTGTGGTAACAATATGAAATGTTGTAACCATCAAGTGTGTGACATTTAACAATAGAAACAATAAAGCCACAAATATTTACTGTGTCAATTTGTCTTTGATTCAGTTATGAACGTACGTCATGTGGTTGCCAGTAACTGTGTACTTTTCTTTACTTGAAATTTTGATTTTTTTCAACCATATTGAACCCATTCTTTAACCTTCTTAACATTATAAACCTTACTAAAGTTTCAGATATTTGAGCCAATTATTAATATTGATTTTTTTTTTTTAATGTTAAAGTTATGTTTTTATTAATTTCTATTATTCTCTTATTTATTGTTGTATAGAAAACACCCTTGAGCGTCTTTGTTAAATCAGATTATAATTAGTTATTGTGGGATGTCATACGTCGTTCATATAAAATATTGCTACAAACAAGTTTTTGGATTTTTTTAATCATCCTAAATTTCGAAATTTACCATTTTATCTGACTCGTAAACTTCTCCAATGATTTCAAAACCAATATTAAATTCAAGTTTTGAGCGAAAGCAGATTAAAATCTGGAACTTTTACTCGTTATGTATGTACGAGGAATACACATTATAAAATTTATTAAATTTGGTATTTAAATTTTTTAAAGTTGTAATAATTATTCTCTATATTTCTGAACATATTTATGAGTAAAATTTTCAGTCAAGCCCAGCCGGCGCCTCTAAACCTACTTACATACTTACACAAATATAATTTTTTAAGATGGAAGAACTTCGAATCGTGTCAATTAATAATAAAGTGATAAGACTAGACATGTTGAGATTTGTCGTTACCAACTACTATCATAATATCGAATTAAAAGTCATAAACAATAACTTATTCTTCCCTCAGGGGTTCACTATAGAGAGTACTGGCGTGGCAATCCCGAGGTACCCTAGATGAATCTTGGATAAGATCTCTCTCTTTCATCTTTCTTTACCAACTCTTATTCTCTCCCGACTAACGTAACGCTACTAGAGGACTAGGAGTTTTCATTTTAAGTTTTTCTTCTTACTTTATAAGGCTATGATAACAGAGGTGTTTCGCCTTTAATCAATAAGATTTTTTTTTCAAATCTACTAATGGACATTTTCAAAATTGTGTTGTTATTTCTAATTTCGGGACCCTCCAACTGGTGATCGACCACTTTTTGCCTTAAAAGTGGTCGCTTCATTAGTCACGGCTCTATTCACCAACTAAAAAACACGTATTTTGCCATTCAACGTTACGCCCACTTAAAATTGTCCCATCGCAATAAATAAAATACCGTTGGAAAGCTAATGTTCCGTAGATGCATATCATGCAAAAAAATTACCACAAAACTTTATAAATAATATTCCAAAAATTGGCGAAGTTCGCATATTTTTTATGCGAAACGTCCAAGTTTTACGTAACAAGTTTTAAACAAAACATTCGTCTCGTTTGTCAATTATTCCTATTTCGAAATTTCAATCTGTCACATCTGACATAACACTGCTTGATAGATCGCGTCTTTCTCTTCAAAACCGTGTTTTTCAAATGTTTCCAACCAGTATAGTTTTTATTACATAAAAATTAAACCAAATCAAGAATTTTAACGCTATTTTACACGCTAAAAATTACATTTTTTGCAATTCAACTTTTATCCTAGTAGATATTATATTATCGAAATGTATTCTATACCATTGAAAAGGTAATTTTTCAATCTTTCATAACCAGGTTTAGAAAAATTAAACTTGCGTAAAATTGTAATACAAGATTTGACTGAAGTTGAGGTTCATAACGCTAGGCTGCGACAATTTGCCGCGGCGAGTTTTTATCACCTATATGTTCATATATTTTTTCGAAATGGTAAAACTTGTCCAAATGTTACAAGTTGACAATATTATATAGTAATTTTCTTCCTCTTTCGAACTATGAAGACGAAATCATCCTAAGTTATATAGTTTACGAGTTGTATACAGTCTCTGATGTGGTTTACTGAATATTTTGATCCTTCTCTTTACTTGGAGTATTTAGACGCTATTCCATATTTCTACATTGACGTCATAGATTTTACTGTTTTATTTTACATCATTCCAAAGATGAGGTTTCAATCTTTAATTTTGTGTATGTTACAAACTTGTGCATTGATAATAAAGGTTTTGTTTGAGCCCGGAACATACGCAATGGTGCCATGTAAATACTGTAACAAATGACTTAGCGCTGTAACAGTTTGGGAATACATATCTATTTTATTTTGAAGGTTTGTTTATACAAATTGTATATATTTTGTATACAAGTTACAATATATGTGTTTTTATATCTAAAGATTATGTTTTTAGTGAATTTCTAGTTTGTGAAAGGTTTATATTTGTCATAACCTAAAAGGAAAATGGTAAGTCTAGGCTATATGCAAATTGTCTTATATTTAGTGTTTTATATGAGTATACAAGTGAATATGTGTGTTATTCTTTGTAAAGTATATTGTCTTAGTAAAATCTAATGATTTTGTCTTAGGGCTAGCTTTAGGAAGTTACTAATTACGCCTAAATGTCAAGAGTTCAAACCTAACCTCAAGCTTCAGAATACAAATTTTTGAAAAATCGTCATTTTTATTTAGGAAATGTAACATATTATTATTTTTTCCCCTAAATATATTCACAAATATATTAGAAATCTCAACAAATGGTCGAAAAAATTGCAAAAAATGTATTAGTATGTTTTTGATCACCATTTCTATGAAATTTCTGCTCTGTTACTCTTAGATTTTTTGGTATTTGACCAAAAAACTCCAAATTTGATACATCTAACTTTTTTTTCATTACACACCTACATTCTATGCACCTTTCTGGACATAATGATATATAGAAGTTCTGTATAAAATATATTTTACTATTTTAAATGTTTTTTTAAAAAAATAAAGAGAAAATTCAGTTTTTACGTAAAATATTTTTTTACATTTATAAAATGTAACAAATTTATATATATTTTTTCCTAAATATATTCACAAATAATACACAAAAATTGTGTATATCTTAGAAATAGGTAGTAAGCTATTGATTTTGGGTGATACAGGTATTTCTGAAAATTAGTTAATATCATTTTTGACATCTAACATACTTACTCCAAAACCGTTTCAAAAATTTATTTTTTTATTACATAGATACATTCTATGCATCTTTCTGAGAAAAATGATATCTTATAAGTTAGGTTTTGTATACAAATAATATATTTTATTAATTTTTATACGAACGAAGAATTTTTAAGGCACATTAACATGCGCCAGCTGGAGGGTTATACAACTCTGCTAAATAATTCAGGAGCAGGAAACGAGGGATATCCACAGTGAACGTGGGATCTATGGAAGGCAAGAAGTAGCACACAAGCTTAATAACAAGAAAGAGACCTGCACGGTTACATAGATAAGGAAATGTGGATTGAACACTATCAGGAACTGGATTTGTGGACTGAAAAAGAACAGGAGATAGTAAAAGCTGTGAATGATAGAATATGTTTACTCAGGAGATGATTTAACATTGGAGTTCATGAAGCGTTAAAACAGATGAAAATAGTAAAGAGGATCAGATGGAGTAAATCCTGAGTTAATGAAGTATGGAGGAGGATTGATCGAGCTAAATTTGTTGGAAATATGATAAGGTTCCAGACGAATGGAAAACAGCAGTAGTTATACCTAGGGGACCGACATTTGTGCGAGGAATCAGTCTTCTGAACCCGACTTATAAATTATATCCTCTAATAATTAGCTATCGTATGTGTTACTACTGGACGAGCAAAACTGTTTTTCTAAAGGAAGATCTTGCCGCGACAACATGACAATTCATAGAGAAGAGACAGGAATAAATATAGATACTCATATAAGGTTTGTGGAGTATGGAACAGATTTTGATTGAGTGAATAGGAACATTTTAAGAAATGTTGTGGTAAAATGAAAGACTTACAAATTAATAAATTGTTAAGATAGGAGTGTAGCTTTTCACACACTTTGTTTGACATATATTGATGATGTTCTATGTCGATTGAAAAGAGGTATAAACTCTGGAACCCCGATTAAGAAATCCTTCAAATATAAATACTTTTGGGGGATGATCAAGTCATTCAGAAGACAAAGGAGGGTCTTCAGTGCTGCATACACCTCTCTTAAGTCTTATCTGCAAGGTATATAATTTAAGAATATGAAGAAACGAAACAATGTTTTTAATAAGAAATTTTCAGTACGTACAAAAATAATTCTTGATAGGCAATAAAAACAGAGATGTCCCGCTGTAACCTTCTGTGTTATGTAAGTCATGAATAAGATAATGATATAACTAACAAATTACATAAATATCAAATGATTTTTAGAACCATTCATAAAACATTAGTAACACAACGATGGAAACAAAAGTTAAGTTTTATAAAGTAATTGCTGCACAAAGTTTGATAAAAAAAGTGAGGTGTGGAGTTTGAGTAACAAATGTAGACAAAGATCACTATCAGCTGAGATGAAATTCTTAAGGAGAGTATAGCATTGTAGTCTGCAGGATCGAACCCGAATTGAAGATATAAAGGCTGATTAAAATATATAAAGAGTGATGACAAGACACAGGGGTAGGGGTGCACAGAGGTGGAGAGAATTAGTGGACCGATTAGTGGAAAAGATGACGAAGTATTACCCGGGAGGAAAAAGGGATATCGGAAGACCTATGACGGAACTGGTTAAAAGCCTAAACCTGGAAGTGTAAACGACGACAAGTATTCAAAATGGGTTTTACGTCAAATAAATATACCTCTCACAATATATCAAAACATACAGAATGTTTTAAACAAAAAAAATATTAACCTAAACAAAAAATTGTAATGGCTACTTTTAAATAAAACAAACATACTCTGAGCATAATACACTCTGTTCCTGCTATTGTCTAAGAGTGCATGTCTTCGTGACATCATTCCTGATATTACAAATTTTTCTGCAAAATACTTACGAAACTCCTCCTGCATGTAACATGTTAGTCTTCCACACTTTTTCCCATAGTATCTTGTATGTCTAGTTTGAAAGCAACTGAAAGAAGTCCTTGAAAGTTTTCACCAGGGTATTAACACTATATTTTCCCCATGACACAAATAATACCCACATATACAATAAGTCATGTGACCTTGCTCGCAAAGCAGTAAGACATACAATGTCTATTGTATTAATCTCGTCAGTAGTGTTTTACTGTTTTCTTCAAATATAATAACTTCGAAACTCAGACATGAACGGGAATTTACAAATATTATTTGTCATCTATAGGCACGTATTAGCGAACAAAGTAACGGTTTTGTGGTAATATTTGTGTAGAATACTCAAAATGAACATTTGACTTTTATTAAACTTAACAGCCTACGGCAGTAACTATTTGTTCTACATTTTGTCTTGTTGTTTAGATGCAAAAAACCTTTCGGTCATAATAAAAAATATATAAAATAAAAAATAGTAAAGAACCCTAATCTTCGATACGAAATTGATAGGATCGGGAGAGCACAATAATTAATCAAGAGAGAGCTGATAAGAAAGAAGAAAGAGAAGGATCTAATCCTGCTAGGGTTCTTCGGATTTTCCAAGCCCGTACTCGCTGTAAATGATCCCTGAGGGTAGTGATGCTGTTAAGCTCTTCCTAAGAAGTTTAAATACATTTAATAATTCGTTCTTGTAAACACAATATGATTGCTAACTAGAGTGCAACGTGACGCACAAAAAATATTCTCAAACTAAGAAGTAACAGTAAATAGTACCACAGCTACTATGCTCTACAGGTGGTTTGCTTCTTTTAGGTAAATAATTTGCTGTACCCGTTGATTATATACAAACCCTGGAATACTGAAACAGCCTTGAGTGAAAAACAAACCTTTACCATACCAATGGTAGGCCTCGGTGGTTGGTGAACCGATTCGTTGGGAGAGAAAACCGATCCGATTACTATTTATGTTACTCTAATTCCCAGTGATACATATATGAAAGTTACATGAACGTTATATCACAGGAACTCTCAGGGAACGAAACCAATGTAACTGTTACGTAAATAATCATTTATAAAATGAAAATGGTAGCAAATGGGGAATTGTACGAAAGTGTTACAAAATCGTTTAAATTTAATTGTTCATTTGTAATTGTTTGCACAACTGCATACGCCTTGTTACAACATTGTATTTATTACTTCTCATCGTTCAGTCTACTTGCCAAGAACGTTATTTCTGAATTTTATAACGATTAATAAACGTTTTTAACTGTAACTACAAAACAAATAAACGTTTAGACAAATTCTAAATCACCGAGTTAACAAAACTTCAACACATTCGTATAACTAGTTGTGTATATTCAAGTTTTAAAATTCCATTACCGAAATTTGCAATATTTAATATAATTATATTTATTGTGAAATGTTAAAATTAAAAATAACTTCTACCCCTGTTTAATTATTTTCATGGAAGTTAGGTCAGGGTCATAGTGAAGTCCTTATTTAATTGACTATTTCGTAACGAACATAGATGAGTAACAACGAGAGTTAATAACACCTGCTGAAGAGACGTAACGACAAACCAAGAGGATGTAGTATCTATGAGTTGCAACATCTCTCTGAGATATAGAAACAAAACTGCACTTTTAATAACAGGAGGCGAGTTTGCCGGTCGAATCAATCGCTAGCCAAGATTAGTGACGTAATGCTGTCTCTTTTGTAAGGAAGGCGAAGCAAGGAAGTCATTAGCTTCGGCTTCTGCTGGTTAGACTTCGATGAAGTAACTTTAGGTAAACGTAACAAACGCTGGAGTTCACAAATTTGGCAACATAAAATATAAGGGTTACTGGTTTTATAAGACAAAAAAGCGGTTAAATTTGGAAGGAAATGGACGTTTTATCTCAATTACTACCGGCGGTTTGTCGTTTACTTTGATCGAAAATCGGAGTAAATTGTTACAAATTACTCTTCCATTTACCTTAATTTGAAACGTTGCACGCTTCAAAAAATTACATGTCTGAATAGGTAATACATTCATTTCGTTATATTCAAGGTCACATAATACTCCTTCAATTTTTTTTATAGGGTGAATTTGGTAATAGCAAGATTTCGACCTTCGTTTCTTTCACATTTCACGGTCTCAGATATTCAAAAAGTAATTTCAACCTAATGTTTGTCCGACGTCGCTATTGTCCTTAATTAACAATTATAGTGGTCGAAATAATTAAGATAGAAAAATGATTTTTTTAAATTTTTTTATGAAGGGTTAATGTGCACATATACCCTATTGAAATTTAAAAAAAAAATATTTTAAAATGTAAAACAGCGGTCATTTCCGCATTTATTACAACACATAAAATTAAATTAAATTCTACATGTAATGGTATCAACCCCACCTCTCTACGATAACAAATAGCGAAGTTATTGTCAAAAATGTAATTTTGAACATTGACGTTCGAAAAATGTGATATTCGTGTAGTTATGAGATCTGGCAGGTCCGAGTCGCCGACACGAGCGTAGCAACTAGAGACTTTTTAATACAAACACATCTACAAGGCCCAATAGGACATCAACAAACTAGCGAAATCACAATTTATGAGATTCATAAAAACTGTTTTAAATCTACTGATCCTACTCTTCCTCTTTCTTATGAGGTCTCTTTTGACCAACTCTTGTTCTCTTCCGACCTTGACGCTTAGACCATGGGTTAAAGGGTCTTTATCGTATGTTATTTTCTACCTATTTTTATAAGACAGTGAAAGAGAGGTTTTTTCCTTTAAGCAACAAACAATTAATATCTCACGCTTTGTGTCTCCCTTACAATAAAACCTCCATACGATTTTATTTAACAGATATTTTCTATATTTGTTATTAACTTTGACCTAAAAACAAATATATATATATAAATATATATATTCTGCACGGAGCAAACTGTCGTCTTTTTATTTGTGTACATCTGTTTTTAATCAAATATATTAGATTGAAATTAATTAGAAAAAAGAAGAAATCTACGACTTTACTTGTAACTTTAATAATATAATTTATATAAACCTCTAGTAATATATTATTGATTAACATTTCCATGCGTCAAGGCTGTTGCATATTCAAGATGTAAATCAGTCTCCGCTAATTGATCGTGTAAGAAATAATCGATTACAGTATCAAGTCGTACATTGACGGATATTAAATCGATGTTGAAGAAAAAGTGATTAGTCGAATAAGACGTGCTATTCTAGTAATAGATCGGGTTCGCTGGACTTCCTGTACTTTCTGTCTGAAAATACATTACGCCATGTAATATGTGAAGATTAAGAGGAGACTTTAATGAGTGGATAGTAGAGATGTAACAAGTCTTCGCGTTATTTGTCGAAATTAACTTATTACATTCCAGATGATTTCATTTTTCAATTGTATAACGTCCTTTAAGTTAAAGCAAACTATGTAAAACTATATATGATGAAGATGTTTAATGGATGAAAACATCTTAATATACACATTAATTATTTCTAAGTAATTATCTTAGAAATGTACTTACAGATCCGTCCCTACAAAATTTTAAAAGTTGGTTGAAATATTATTTTAAAAATAATATAATAAACATAACTGCGATATTACCCTCTGATAATGTACATCAGGGTAGGTATATCGCAGTTATATTTATTGTATTACCCTCTGAGAATGTACATAAGGGTAGGTATTATAAACATAAATGCGATATTACCCTCTGAGAATGTACATCAGGGCAGGTATATCGCAGTTATGTTTATTATATTACCCTCTGAGAATGTACATAAGGGTAGGTATGATAAACATAACTGCGATTTATTACGATTTTAGTTTTGTTTCCTGGATTTTTTGAATTTTGGAGATCCTTAATTTCTTCTCTTCCATGTTCCAGTAATCTCAAATAAAGTTATTGCTAGACCGGTTTTAATAAATTGAATAATAACATTAATAAATTATTTAAAATAATATATAGTGTTGAACCATTTATAACACAGTAAGCTATTATTAATAACTTATTCGTATAAAATACATATTTTATTTTATTAAACAGCATAGTAATAATAATTGTTTTAGTTAATTTGGCATTTTCCATTAATAAAAACTAATACACGACGTTTTGAGAGTATGGATCAACTCCAGTTATCAGGTGATAAACCTAGATTAAGAGAAATATGAAAGAGCCAACGGAAACTTTCATATTTGTTCCAGATTTTTCAAAACCTTGACCATCGTCATTAAAAGTTGGATTTTTATCAAATACTATCTACCCCTAGATTATAGTCTAGTAACCGTGATCTACGGCACAAACGAAACTAGTTTGCCCCCAGGATTCATTTTTACTTTTTGTCTGATAACTATTGAGCTGATATTTTGGAAGATAAATAGTTTTGGTTGGTTTTTATTTAGTTTTGTAGATGTACGAGTGGGATTTCTTTATTGTTCCTTTAATAGTGGTTAGGGGAACACTGCAGTGCTCATTGAGGAGATGGTGTAATTTTAGTAGTAATTCAAAATTCATATGATGCCGTTGCCTGGTAATGGGTTCAAATAACAGCTGATATTACATACCATTACCGTGACTTAGTAAAGAGCAAACTAAAGGTAATGAATAAACCTCATAGATGATCACAATCAGGTAACAAATGGAAAGTAAGAACATGTGTTGAGCTCTAATTGTGAAAACAACGATCTCGACCACTGTTTATGGGGTAACCTGTTGAGTTCACCTGTGACCTGACCTAACCTTTTAGTTACTTTATTAACAAGGTAAAGCGATTTATTGAACTTTGTGAACAGGTCGGTAACCTATTTGTTAAAATTGGAATAATTAGCGAGAAAAGTAAAATTCAGTACTATTTTTGACGAGCTGTTTGTGTTATTTATAAAAAAAAATCACTAAAAAAAATCAGAAATATGCAGGGAACAATTGCGTCGGTAATATTAGCTTTAGTTATTTATAAGAATGTAAACGTTTCCATTACAAACAAAAAGAATCTCTTTCCATTGAGATAAAGAGAAAGAGAGGACATTGTGATCCTAACTTTGCCTCTAAATAATATCTCTACATTTAAATAACAAAATGTCTCCCATGTAAAAGAGACAAAGAGATGAGACATTTTTAGCTCAATAAACCTACGTCCGATTTTCATGCAGTTTTCTCTTATATGTAGATTATCTGGTATGCTTTTAGTATACCTGAAAATTGATTTTGTAGTTACAAAGTTGTAACTATATTTTTCTGCAATAAACCGTATATTATGCAATATTATTTATTTTATAATTTTTATTTTACAATAGTTTTAAAGGATTTTTTTTAATCCAAATTTAATTCGGAAATTTTATTATAAAATAATTTTGAACGATTGATTATGTATAAATCATAATTTAAAGCAGCAACTTTATTTATTGAATAATTTTGAAAAGTTGTTTTTTTTATAAAAATCCAAATTTAATATACTAACTTTATAATTTTTATTTATAATAATTATAAAGGATTATTCATATATAAATCAAACTTTAAGGCAGCAAAATTATTAATTTTATAATAACATTTTAGGGTATAATTGTAAAAATCAAAATTTTAAAGTAGTAATTTTATTTATTTCATAATAATTTTTAAGCATTTTTTAAAATCTTAATTTATGCCAGCATTTTTATTTATTTTAAAGGATTGTTTTTTTGAAAAAAAAAAAACTTAAGGCAACAATTTTATTTATATTATAATAATTTTGAAGGATTATTTTAATTATAATCCAAATTTAAGGCAGTAATATAAAAACCAAAATGTTCCGATATATTTTTTACTTTTTCTTACAATTTTCTATGACATGTGCAAGGTGGATCTAAGTTAACATTTTTTATAAACCATAAAGTACATGCTACTAGTGATAAAACAGTGTATATTACAATTTACTAATTTAACTTGATTTAAAAAAAATTGTTTTAGGTTTGTTTTAAGTTTGTTTTAGGTCGATACTTCCCCTTGACTTTCTGTGAATAGTTTTTAAAGTTTAAAATCATATTCATAAGTTACATCACCTTTCCAACAAGACTAACATTATGTTCAGAATATAAAATTAAACTCTCTATTACGCTCATGTCATTTGTTCAAATCGAAGCTGATTATGATTTCTTATTTTCAACTTACTTCTTCCATTAGCAATAAAAAACAATTGTGTCATTATTTTTATTGTTGAAATAAACGATTAATCATATTTTTTTGACAATTGAAAATCGTAGTTGTGGTTAATACATAATTTTCCCAAAATTACTTTAAACAATTTTATACAATTTATAAAGAAAATATTTGACGTCCAGGTGCAACACATCAGATATTGAAATTCTTGAGTGTGTATTAACCATTAATAACTAAATTATATGAATCTATATTGTTGCACTTCTTTCCAATATTACTTCATTATCTAAATTTACATTTCACTAAAAATTCATGTATAGAGTAGGCCTAAGATGAATTAATCAGAGCCTTCACTATAAGATCAATATCTTTTCTATTGCAGATGTACCTGTGCGTTCGGACCAATCTACCTCAGCTCAGTCGTGGTGGGCACAAGAGTTAGCTCCATCTCAATCTTTCACCGAAGCAGATCCTAATTTTTTCTCTTCAAGCCATGGTCTGGTACAGACACATCCTGCAGGATTCGGCGGTCCCAATAGTCTTGGACAAGCCGATAACTCGGAGAAACCTTACGTTCCAGCATCTGCTTTGGACTTCGATAGACGAGGTCTGGATGAGCTTAGGAGGAATCCTATATTGTCTTCACCTGAAGAGTGCGCTAGAGCCTGTAGAGAGGGAGAACCACCTAAGATATGTTACTATCATTTCACCTTGGAATTGTACACAGTTCTGGGAGCGTAAGTTGCATTGA
The DNA here is from genome assembly GCA_963513935.1 of Aphrophora alni. Classification (NCBI taxonomy): domain Eukaryota; kingdom Metazoa; phylum Arthropoda; class Insecta; order Hemiptera; family Aphrophoridae; genus Aphrophora; species Aphrophora alni. Next base: position 109,807,428 of record OY740772.1, on the reverse strand, counting down.
ATATTTTATCACAATATAGCCTAAACTGTGTAAACAAGAATATTATTCAGTATAACAAACACACAGAACACAATTCTCATTAACCCTAAGTATCAGACGCGTTTCAACGACAAGGTCGTCCTCTTCAGTGATACACCAGCTACACCAATATTATTGTTATTCAGTATTGACTTTTAAAGATATCAGTATTTCTAGGCACTGAAATAAAATATTAAATCCCTCCCTTAGGGGCTCACTATAGTGAGTACAAGCTAAACAATCCCGAGTTACCCTAGCTATATGAACACATTTTCTACATAGTCTTGGGTTATCCCTCTATTTCCGATGACCGAAAGGTTTTTCGCTTTTAAACAAGAAAAAAAAATTAAATATTAAAAATAAATGTAAATATCTTACTCGTGCCTTTATTTATTAATCACACTTCATATTTTCCATTTTTTCCAAATAAATATTTACAAAACTCTTTTGTAAAACCAAATGATAACACCAATTTTGGTGGCAATAGGACAACAACAAAACAACCCTTACATCAAAAAATTGCCAAAAAAAACTGTCGCCAATTTTATACAATTTTGAAGCTAATCCTGTTAGTTAACAAATTCGAGATATTGCAAATAAACCTGTAAAGTCATAAAAATCGAGGAACTAGTTCAAAAGTTTATTTGTAGATGTGAATCTACTCAACAAGTAGATGAGGCCATTATTACTTAAAGTAGCAGTTCTACAGACTCTTGTGTTCATCTATGTGTATTCAACATTGTTACAACCTCCAATAGACTTATCCTTGACGGACATTGATGATGTCCTTGTGTGAACAACCACCATTTGCTACTACAATAGTCAGTCTTGAAACTCTGCAAATGATTCTTACAATGGTTTTTTTTTTAAATAACGTCAGATTTTTTAACAGTGGATGTCTATAAAATGTGATCCGACAAGGAATACAAATATTAAATAAAATATTTGAAGTATTAAATATAATGATTTTAACAAATAGACAAAAACTTTTAAATAGAAAATGAAAGTTTTTCCGCTCAAAGTTTTTATCTGACAAACAAAATTCTTCATGTGTATTCATTTTTTTATGTTTTCATGTATATGGGGGAAAAAAAAGATAAAACCTTTTCGAGTTTAATTTGATTACAAAATTATTAACTAAATTACTATTTGCATCACAGTTTTATAATTTTGTTCCTGTAGATTTCCTCTAAAATGTTATATGACTTTCAAGTTATGAATTATATGTGCCAATGAATTACATTGATATAATATCTTAGAATAATATAAATACTAGTTTGATTGTCAGTGATAGATACAGTATACTTACCTACTTCTGTAATCCCAATGAATGATAAATTACATTCACAATGAAAGAAGCAAACCACCTACATATAACTTTTCTTCCTGTAAGAGATGTTTTGTTCAAGTGTACAGTATAATTTCCTGTTGCTTCTTGATCTATGAATAGTATTGCGAGCTAGACAGTATCCACCTCAGGTTTACTACAAACAATTATTGAATCTATTTAAAACATTTATGGAACAAGGTTGACTCTTTGCAGAACCACAAGTTAGATTATTTTAACAATTTGTTCAATGGATTAGAACCAACTATTTTTTAAACCATTTTGATTCAAATTTTCTAATTGAAGGATTTATAAGGATGTCAAAACAATATTCCTAAAAGTTACTTTTGGTGACTGACTGTATATTAAGTTATGAACTAAAAGTTTGACAAATTATTTTGAGAATTTGAAAGAAATCTTTTTTTTTTCTTTCTTTTTTTTTCAATTATTTGATTAATTATAGTTTTTAAATGTATTATAATTTTGTTATGTATTTCAGAGCTTGTCAAGTGTGTACGCCCAATGCTACCAACACTGTATGGAGTCATTGCCAGTGTGTTTTAGCCGATGGTGTTGAGAGAGGTATTCTCACAGTAAACAGAATGTTGCCTGGACCTAGTATACAGGTACGCAGAATAGTTGAATTCAGTTTTATAAAAAATATTACTTTATAAATCACAGCATTATTATCTTAAAAATATGTACAAAACCTACTAGATAAAAGTAAACATAATAGTAAAATTGAAATTTATAGTTTATTAAATATCAAACCACAAATTTCATTCCCGGTCATTATACTACTGCATGATATAAAAATAATTAAAGTTTTCACTATTAAGAAGTTAAAGTCATACCTAAAATAAGTAAAATATCTTTTATTAATTTTTTATGACATTGTTTAAGTAATAACTTTTTCAAAATAATTCCCTTTGGGAGCCATACACTTTACAGATACATCGATCCCATTCATTGAAACAGTGCAGGAATTTTTAATTTGTCAACACCCTCAACTGGTCCATAACAATCTTTTGGATATTATCCACATTTTCAAAATCACAATCCTAAAATTGGTTTTAAGTTTTTGGACAAGAGAATAAAAGGACTGTTAGTGTAACAGGAATAACATTTTTGCTCAAATACGTCTTCACAGAAAGTGTGGCATGACATTATCATGAGCCAAGAGCCAACAATTTCTGGTTGAACAAAAATGATATTTTTTCTAACACTTCCAAAACTGCACAATAATTTGATTGAATTTCTGTCCACTAGGCACAAATTCCTTATTATTTGTAGCTCAAAAACAAAAATATAATAAGCATTAATTTGATCATGAATTTTACTTTTCTTGAATTGTTGGACATGGAGAGTGTTTTAAATTCCACACCTCATACGTTGAAGGTTTGTTTCCAGAGCTTACTAAAAATTAAAGATTCATAACCCATTTTGATATTTTTATACAATTGGTTAATTTTAAATGCGCCCAAAACGCAAAGACTACTTTTTTCTTTTTCTTTTTTTTTTTTTTTTTTTTTGCTCCTCAGTAAAATTCTTTAAAAATATACTCGTATTTGCACAGATTTTCTTAAAACATATCTCAAATTTTAAGAGCAGTTGGTAATTGATGGGTCAGAGTTGATAGGATATCTCACTTTCATTACATTTTTGTCAACTGTTGCTATTCTTGGTGTTCCAAAATGGATTTCATCCTCCACAATTTCATGGCTATGAGCTACCTAAATACCATGGCTTCATCTCCGTAAACTAGTTTCAAATTGTTAAATGATTTTATCACATTTTCATAAAGTTTGACACAAAACGTAATTGTTTAACTCTGCTCAATATTATTGAGCTCAACTTTTGTGACATGTGGAAAAATAAACACAAAAGTTCTGATACAACCTAATCTATTGAAGTAAAATGTATGGAGAATAAATCATACATTTTTAAACAAACCCATGAGTCATTTGACCTTGTAATAAATTGCATCAAATAAGTTGTTATACCTCAAGATGGCAACCCCGAGAGATTCTAACTGGATCTACACCTTTTTTCAAGTAGTTTTAGGTTAGATCTCTCTAATTTCCTATAATGTGTCTCATGACCCACTCATGTTCTCCTCCAACCCTGACACTATTAGACTAATCAAGAACTATGTGTCTTTATTTTATGTTGTTTTGTTTCTTTTTTACAATGTGATGATGACTGAGATGTTTTCCCTTTAAGCAACAAGAAAAAAAGGTTAATGCTGAAAACCTTTAATGATAAAACAAGCAGAAAAGAAAATGTGCTTGATGTCAGTACTATATGCTCATAAGATTAATTACAATGGGAGGGGTAGATAGTTATGACAAATATTTTATCTAAAATTAAATTGCTTTTATTTCCTCCACATCAACAATTAAGTAAAAAAGTGATAAGAGGTGACATGGCAACTGTTTACCTTGGATGCCTTATGATATTGTATAAATGTTAATTGTCAATTAATTATTCTGCTTTCAATATCAAACTGTTGTAAACTAGCTTATATTGAATAACAGCTAATAATTCTGTTAATAACAGTGTGCAAGAATTAAAGGTCGTAGAATAGCAGGAAATGTGTTTTGACAGATAATTTTAATGACACTTTATTACAGTGGCTTCCCAGTACTTTAAGTAAGAGCTGTAATAATGGTAGCTTTTTATACTTAGGTATTCATATTAACAGAATAAAAACTCAGACTATAATTAGAATACCGTAAAACATTGGACAACAAACCAAACTTATTTCTCAATAAAGATTTTACAGGACGTTCTTGTATCAATATTTTTTTTTTAATTTTATTCAGGATTAAATCCCATACAGACATGACATACGTGTTTTAATCCATATGTCGTGTGTTGTATGGGATTTAATTCTGAATACAATTTTTTTTTTAACTATTGTTACAAGTGGTCCTTTAAAATCTTCATTGAGCAATAAGTTTGGTTTGTAGTGAAATTTGTGACCCTTTTGAAATTTGGTGATATTTTTACTGTTCATAAAAAGACTCTCAAAACAGTTTACAAACCTAAACTTGTCCAAAAGCATGTTAATGATGTAGAAAAATACTTGCAGGTTTGCGAGGGAGACAAAGTGGTTATAGATGTATTCAACTCAATGGAAGGTCTGGAAGTGACCATCCATTGGCACGGAATCCACCAGAGAGGTACACAGTATTCCGATGGTGTGCCATTCCTTACACAATGTCCCACTCTAAGTGGAAATACGTTTAGATATCAATGGGAAGCACAGAACTCTGGAACTCATTTCTGGCATGCTCATACTGGTAAGATATATTCCATTATACAGGTTGATTTGTTATTAGTGTATTATATATAGGAAATTAATTCTAGACATTAATTTTTTTTAATCGACTAAACCATTGTTTTCCATGAGTTTTAAACAAAATTATAAATTCAAAAACGGATGAGATATTAAATCCAAATTTGGTTTAAAAATTTTATATGTAAATTTTTACAAGTAGATCAATAAGAAACATTTTATTTTGTACATTTTCAAAATGGTGACCAATTAACATTTTACATGTTAAATGTTTCAAAAACTGTATGACTTACCAGTAGTAATTTATCAGAAATAGTTTTACTGTTTTTAATACAAACAGGGTTTTTTTAGTTTCTAATTGTTACACTTGGAAAATAGACCTGATATTACTCAAAATTGTGCATGTTTGCAATAAAGAAAAACATTTGGATTTTCTCAAAATTAGATCTTTTTATAAAATTTTGCTTAGATATTTCCTAAAAGTGCCAAATATTCAGACTGGTTCATGTTATCTCCACCATAATGCTGATTCCTAAGTTATCTGAAAGAGAGGTTAATTTCTCAAAATTTGATTTACCACTGTTAATCAAATGTTGATATAGTACGAAAATCAACACTCTAATTTCTAAACCAGGGTGGCAAAGTTCAAGTACGGAAATCTACAGAATCAAAAGAAGAAGATGAAGAAATGAACCTTAATTGATGTTATTAAAAACTTAATATAAGTGGTATACTAATATTTTCTCTCCATTTTTGTTAACAGGTTTACAGAAAATGGATGGTATTTATGGCAGCATTGTTATCCGTCAAGCACCGTCATTGGACCCCAATAGTCATCTCTATGATTATGATTTAACAACTCATGTCATGTTGCTATCAGACTGGATGCACGAAGATGCTATGGAGCGTTTCCCAGGACGCCTGGCAGCTAACACTGGACAGGACCCTGAAACACTTCTGATTAATGGAAAAGGACAGTTCCAAGTATGTCTATATTGAGAAAGAATGAAATGGCTGTTTTATTCAACAGGATATTCAAATTAATATTATTGATCAATTAGTATAAGCAGAAATTAAATTGTTCAAGCTAAAGTAATTCCACTCCCTCCCTTCCAAATAACATTAAAACTGATTTATTAGTGTAAGTGTATTCTAAGATCTCAAACAAAACGTATTAGTCACCATGACTCCAAAAATGCCAATTTGACATTTATAACAATTCTGTAAATGTTAGGGCCTTATATTACAAAATCATCTCTACCGATTTCTATAATATTTTGGTAAAATATGGATATTATTACTCAAGTTATTGTATCATTTAAGTAGACGACAAAAAATATAGTTCAGAAATAATTGCCAAAGTAAATTAAACATTTACAACCATTATTATCATCAACCAATTTATTATCAGGTGCACCTTGGAAGAATTTCGTATTTGAGCAAAGAAAATGATCACCTTCTAAATACAAATAGTTTTGAGGTTCAATAGAGCAAAGCGAGCTAATATAGTAAAAAGTTTTTACCCAGCCAAGTACTTGACAAATTTGTATTGAAACATGAACAATTACAGATATGTACTCAGTGATTGGAGATTCGATTTAGGAATGTATCCATGTTACTCTTATCAAATGACAAATTTCCTACACATTATTGTTGCAGTTTCTGTACAATGTTTCTAAACCATTTAGTTTATTAACAATATATGTATAACAATTATGAAATATGATAATAAGGTTTAAAGAAAAAAATATTAATATAATATAAAGACAGAAGTAAATTAAAAATAATTGGATTAAATCCTGTTGCACTTCAACATAATATGTTCATATGTGCCACCTTATGGAGACATGTAGTCGAACACCCTAAGGGCCAATTATCCGCCTAACCTAAGAAACAAGTTTTATTCTATATAACACAATAGAAAGCAGTATGTATGGCCTTAATATTCAAGACAGGAAATTCAAGTTTTTATCATGCCGTTGCCTTTTTGCTGTTAAGATATTGACTTAACATGATAAAATCACTCAAACCACTTTCTCTTTGCTCTATAAATTAATTTATATAATAATTTAATATTTATTTTATTGGAATTTAAATCCGCCTAGTGTCCTACCCACAAACTAAATAGTATAAGGCAAAGAGAATAGTTGTGGTTTCTCATAATTAACCAAGACCTTGTCAATAATTTTATAATTTGTAGGAATGATTTGAAGGAGTTCTAATTTGATCTAATTGGTACTAAATCTTATTGGTTTAAATTTGCAGTGTTATTTCAAAGTGTTCGCAAAGATTTACAATAAATGTCAAAAGCAATAATTCCAAATGTATTTAGTCATGTAACCTTTGACTTATATACAACAAACTGTCATAAATTTCTAACTAAATTGTATTCTTAACAAGTATCATTCATAAATTTAACACAAAACTAATTTATTATCTCAAATTATAGTAATAAATTGTTTGCCTTGTAGTAATCTAGAATATTATAAGAAAACTAAATATAATATAGGATATTTTCTGTCATTAAAACAAGTTGTATAGTATATACTTTAGTATAAAATGTATTGAAACTTAACTCAAGATTAACATGCTGTGTCTGTGGGGAATTCGGATTGTATGTTTGTATAATTAATTACCCCAGATCCTCCTATCTGTACTACACTATTTTCATTATTTACTTCTTTAAACTCAAGATTAGATTATACTGACTTTATTTCGATGCTGTCAAAGCTGTAAAGCCTTTTTAACTGAAACCATTAACAACAATTATACAATATAACATTAAAAAAGAAGACATTATACAATAAAAAGCGACAATGGTAACAACGTAACTGCACATACACAAAAAAAAAAGACAAAATAATAACATTGTACAATAATTAATGTAAGAATACAAAACCAAAAATTAATCCAAGATAATATCTTTAAAATAAATAAAAAAAACAATGAAATCTTGACAACACTAATAAAAAAAGAGAATAATAATGATAGTTTTAAAAAATTCATTAAAAATGTAAAAACATTGTACAGTTTTTAAGATTAACAAAAAATGATATTTTTAAATAATTAACGCAGAGTATTATATCTTTCAGGAGACCACTTTAGTGAGTACAGGCTAGGCAATCCCAAGGGTACCTAGCTGGATATACACCTTATTTCATATATTTAAGACTATTGGTCTTTCATCTTGTTATCTCTCTTGACCAAATCTTGTTCTTTTCTGACCCTGAAGTTATTAGAATATTTGAGGGCTAGATGGTCTTTATTTTATTATCTTTTCTTCCTTTTATTCTAAGGCAATGATGACTGAGAGGTTTTTAACACTATGAGACCCATGTACTTTTATTAAAATGTATCTTATCTTTCAACACATTAAATAAACAGTTAAACATATGCCCTTTACTGTTAGTTAATTATAATTCAATTTACCATTGACCTTATTAAATTCAAATTAAAATTATAAGTCAGAGCTCAAGCTTTGTCTCATGTAGTGTACTCGTTTACTCTAAACTTAACTTCAAATATTAAAATCCATGATGCATTTTTAATAAGTTTTGAATCTAAATAACATTTTAATTATACAAACTTTGGTAATAATATAGTGTATAGTATCGCTGAAATGTCAAAAATATACCAGAGAATATAGATTTTCTCTTAATCACTGCATAAAATGGTTAATACGAGGAAAATACTATACAGATTTAAAAAAAAAAAATAACAAATTCAAACAGTTCATAAATCATATACCAACTCTTTAAAATCTCTAAACTCTGTAAAATATATGTTTTCACAGAAATTTTATGTAAATGTGCAAAATATACTAAAAAATATAAGTTTCTTATTTTTCAATAGCAATGAATGGTTATAGCTTGCGAACTATTGTGCCAATTTCAAAGAAATTTTAACTTCCAAATCGTGTACCAACTTTGTCACCGAACAAATACATGTTGTCGTTGAAAATGATCCTCAAGTTATAAGATTACAAACAGACAGAGTGATATTCAAATGAAGACAGACAAAAATACTAACTTAAAATTAATACTTATTCTGTGATATTAAAATAATTCAAACATATAGAAAAAATTACCTACAATAAAAATATTTGTTGTGTCTGTAGGATCCTAACACTGGCTATCAGACAAACACACCACTTGAAACATTTACCATTACTCCAGGTCGTCGGTATAGGTTCCGAATGATAAACTCATTGGCTTCAGTTTGTCCTGCTCAATTAACAATACAAGGACATCCATTAGTGCTCATTGCTACAGATGGCGAGCCTGTTCATCCTGTAGTTGTTAATACAATCATTTCATTCTCAGGTAAGTTGTGAAAACAAAACTGGTTTTAGAATCATAACAAAATTTATGTTTTCTGTGGGAATTTAGTTCTAGAATCTATGATGACCACATGCCCCTTATTGAATGTGACAATCCTGTATGTTTGCAATGACAGACCAATGATTTTGAAATTTTGTAGTGTTTCGAGTAATTTAAAAACTTATTTTTATTTTATCAAATCTTATCAAACTACACTCTGTACATTACTAAAATCAGTATCATCACCAAGGCTATACTAACTCTCTAAAAATATACAATTTCCAATGCACGAAATCCAATATCATGGAAAAACACAGTCACCAACAAATAACAGGTGGAATAGATGAATAAAACATGCAAAAAAAACTATCTTTCTTCATCAATATCAATATCTTCTTAAAAATTCCATCTGGTCAGTGCACTTGGGACAGTCAACTATGCATAAGGAAGTTTACGTGTTTTTATACTGCATCCTTTGCTTGTAATTCTATGTGTTTTAAAATTTAACATTAATGACAAAGCCAAAGAGTTTAGGTTTGATGGTGTTTTTAGACTGAAACTGGTAATATTAAATAAAAATAAAAAAGAATTGTGACAGATCTTAAGTTAAGAACTCACATTAAGTTAAAATGTTCAAAACATATAGTCATGCCATCCATAGTGAGTAGAGCAAGCGCTATGGGGAGATTATTTATTCATACTTTGAGATATAGAGAGGGTGTTAAATCTACCCTTACTCACAAACAACAAAGTACAGTTATTGCAATATATCTGTGCTGATTACATCATCACCCCCTTGCTGTATGTCATAACTAACAACATCAGAATGTTCTTACTTCCGACTAAATCCATGAAAACTACAAAATAATACTGCTATTTAAGATAATGAGTTAGCTTCTGTTCAAGAAAGATACTTTTTCAAAATGTTAATGTTAATGCCACAGAAATAGATGTTTAATTGATGTTTTCAGGTGGACGATTCAATAAATTAAGAATCTTCTAAATTGTATTAAGAATTATTGCACTCACTGGCACAGATACGTTTCATGGACTACAATATAATATACAGTGTATGTTTTTCTAAGCCTCCGTCTTTTAATAAATAGATCAGCTCAAATGTTGTCATCTGAAATTATTTTAAATTGTTATTATCCTAAAGGTGAACGTTATGATTTTGTGATCAATGCTGATCAGCCAGTAGGAGCTTACTGGATACAGGCACGAGGTTTAGGAGAGTGTGGCAATAAGAGAGTTCAACAGCTGGGTATTCTTCGTTATGCCAGAGGACCTTACCAACCATCTAGTCAACCTCCCACATATGATGTCGGTTTACCACAAGGAGTTGTAAGTTTTACTAAGAACTATTACTAATCCATAGAATATTGTGCTCTGTTTATAAAATAATAATTCTTAATGAACATGATGTGTTTTATTAAGACAAGTTGATTAAGTGATTACATTAATAATTTATAGAGAATATCTGGACATTTATTTTGAGCGATGATGTAGACAGAATTTTTAAATTAATATAAAATCATCTGTTAACAGTCGGTTCACACCAACATAACATTACATTATTATTATTTTATCTTCAAAAATATTCCTCACCAACACTTGTGCTAATATATTGTGTTTAATTATACTTGTAACTGAGCTGTAGAGAGTGCATTTGCTTCATTTTTTTTTTTTTAGCGGTGAGTATATTTGCAAACCATTTACCCATAATATGTTGGTATGAATGACTTTCAATGAAATCATTTGGTAATCTGTAAAATTTATAAATATACTAGTATGTTTCATATAAAAACTTCATAAAAATCAGGCACATGGAACTCCAAAAAGAGTTCCAAGCATTCGAAGATTGTGCACTATTTTTACTTATATTTAATTTATTTTGAACGTAATAACACTGATTGTTTTCAGAAATGAAGTTTCCAAATATTTCATCAGAGACAAAATTTGTATTTATTAGTAAAAATAATATATTCATTATTTTTTAAGTAACATACCACCCAGGCTTGGACCAGGTTGATGGTTTTAATGTATATTCCACATGTATAAACATTACAAGAACACTCAAATATTGTAAACATCGAAATATTTTTAAGTTTTGGAAATGGTTTCTCTTAATATGAATTTTATTTTATTTGTTTAAAGTTTTGTATGGTTCCTACTAGTGCATCATATTTTTTATTTTTTATTTTGTCATTAACCATTTGTTTTATATATATATAACAACTAAGTACAAACTCATCAAGTAATTTATCTTTCGCAATATTCTGCCCAATAAACCAGTAGCTCGTGAAAGTTCTTCCAGGATCTGTACTCATCAGACAGATCCACTCGTCATTGACACATTATGTCACAAGGCTTTGTCCTCTTCAATCTGCACTGTTCCTGACTAGCGCTGAGGAGCGGCAACACTTCTACATTTATATGCGTTGATAGTCTCTTGTTATGCTTTATGGCACGTATTTTAATCTCTTCTACAACGCAACGGTAGGAATTCCCAAGTCACAATGAATGTTATCGTTCCACATACCAAGGTGGATTGCAGATACTGTGCAGTACTTTATTTAGAAAGGTTTGTATCAACTTGATATTTGTTTTCTTGGTACAACCCCACAGTTGTATTCCATATGACCAGACAGGTTTAATTACTTGCTTATACTGTATTAGCAACTTATTATGGAAAGAAAGCTGTGAGTGTCTTCCCATCGGTCATTGCATCTTCTTGAATTTGATGTTTAATTCCTTCTTTTTCTTTTTTACATGTTCTTTCCATCTAAGTTTTGCATCCAAGGTCATGGCAAGGTATTTTGCTGAGTTTTCATATGGAATTCTCTGCGAGTTGATGGTAATTGCGGCTGGGACAACTTTAAGGTTCAAAAAATCAACATGTACTGACTTGCCCTTATTCAATTTGATCCTCCATTTCTTTGTCCACCAAACAATCTCATCAATGGCATTCATAGCTGAGTGTGTTATACAGTTTATATTGGAGCCCTTAGTGCCATACCTTATCAAAAGCCTGTGTTACATCTAGGAAGACACTTGAACAAACTTGCTTGTCTTCAAATGACTTTTCAATTATATTGACGATCCTATGAACCTAGTCAATGGTTGAGTGTTTCCTTCTAAAACCAAATGGATGGTCGGGAATCACCTTTCTTTCTTCAATGATTGGATAAAGTCTCTTAATTAGGAGTTTCTCAAATATTTTCGAAGTTACCTGTAAAAGGGAGATTGGACGGTAATTTGGAACTTTGCTAGCGGGCTTGCCAGACTTTGGAATCATAATCACCTCTCCTACCTTCCTCTGACTTGGCACATATTTTATTCTAATAGCTGCATTGATTTGCTGAAGAAATTTCTTCACCGCTGTTTCAGACAGTTTCAGACCTTTATTATCTTACCTGTTATAAGGTCATATCCTGGGGCCTTTTTTACATTCAGATCGGTCTTGATTATTAGTTTTAACTCTTTAAGTGTAACTAAAGGGATTAGTAATCTGTCTCTTCTTCTATGAAACATAATATTCTCCTCTCCTGTTTGCTTACATGGTTAAAATATTACTTAAGATAAAGGGAAGAAATATTTCATATTTAAGGGGTTCAATTTGGATTATCATGTAGAAAATCGTGATTACTGGATTTTTTTTCCATTGAATAACGCACTAGGGTCTACTTTGTGTGTTTAAAAATTTCAAACTCTTCTAAATACTTGGTGATTTAAAAGATTTATTCAAATATAATTTTAATTTATTGTCGATACTCATGTAACTGTAGCCATTTTCAATTATATGTGCTGCATATTTTGAGGTTTTTGTGTTATTGTTATGATTTTTCCCGTTATGTGTATTTTACACCTTACTTTGAAGGATCTACCTATTTGTTCGATATAGTTTTTATTACAATTGTTGCAACTGATTTTGTAGAGCCCAGTCTTGTTGTGTGGTCAAATAGTTTTTTTCTTCAGCTTCAATGTTTTACTAAGGTTCTTATTAGTTATGAAGGCTAGAGTATTTGGTTATTTTTTTAAAATTCCGATAGGGACATGATCTATTAAACCGTGACATTCAATGTCAATATATTTAGTTTTTTCTCTTGTTGGTTTTATTTTGTTTCTGATTTTTATTATATTGTCTATAAGAGTACGATCATATCTTTTTGAAACAGCTATTTGGTTTAGTGTGTTGATTTTGTTTATGGTATTATTCTTATTCATTTGTATGCAAATGCCCCATGTATAAAACTATTGCAAGCTGATAATTTTTGGTTGTATGGATGATTGGATGATGTTTGAATTGTTTGGGTTAGTTTCCTGTTTGACATTAGTTATTGTTAATTCTAAGAAGTTTATGATTTTGTTATTTTGTATTTCGCTAGTGAACTTAATCAGATAATGGCCTTGACATATCTATAGTTATTTTATTAAAAACTGTGTTAGTGGGGTTGATTATACATTCGTTTTCAATATGGTTTAGAAACACTTCAGCTATGATGCTTGAAATCAGTGAACCCATAGTCAGTCCCTCCATTTGTATGTAATGTGTGTTTTAGAATTATTAGAAATAATTTTGGTGTAAAGAAATTTTTGAAAGTCACATAAAAGAAAAACAAAAGACAGGACTGTGAGCTGTGGAATTAAGGTAATTTATTTAATTGTACCAGTCCAGTGAGGCAACATGAGCATTGTGATTAAAATTATAAATTCAAATTTAAAACAAAAAGAGAAAGCATAGCAAAACTTGTAACATATGAATAACATTATTATTGAGGTGTTGAACTTTAAAAAGAGAAATTTTAATTAAATTATTGAGTTAATACATTTGCCATTATTATATGAGATGTAAATTTACAAATACATTTACTATATCAATCGGTACATAGAAATAGAAACAACCTTAGATAAATTAGAAAGCCTTATAAATAATAATGTTTTCTATTTTTAATTTCCTTTATCGAACAAATTATTCATAACCTGCTATAAATAAAATCAATAATAATTATCTTATAACAATTTCTGTAGACAGAACCAGAAATAATACAAAGTTAAAAAAAGTGTTGTCTCTGGTTCATTTAAACTGCAATAAACTGGAATTCCATGCAATCAATATTCACAATATATTTCAATTATCTGTGTCATGAAAACCAGTTTACTTTCTATTTGTTGTGACATTATATGTTTCTTTTTTGTACAAATGAAATAATTAGGTTAGATTGCATTCTTATACTCACTAGCCTACAATAGTCATTTTACATAACACAGTTAATTACAAAGGGTCCCCTAGTGAATTAAATTATTTAAATATGATAAAAATAAAACTTTGTATATTTATTTGAATAAACATAAATTACAAACAATATCATGTTTAATTTAACCAAAAAGTAAGAGAGGTTGCTGCGTTAATTAAAAATCTATTTATTAAAATTTACTTTGAAATTTACATTCATCATTTTACACTTAACCAATACTTGTGAAAAAATTGTGCTCTGAACCCAAAAATCAAAGAAAAACTGATTTTTAACAAAGTCAGAATACAAGAAAAAAAACACTACAGCCATTTTGAATTTTAAGTTTGATAATATAAAATTTTATAAACTTGAAATATTTTATCCAACTATACTAAAATAGATTTCCTGTTAGACTGAAAATGTTTAAATTATCACTAGAAAACCAACAGTGGGAATTATTTTATCCAAAATCCACACTTTCTCCACAAAAAAAAAGTATGTTTTTTCCACACAAATTCAAAAATTAAGCATCATAGTCTACAACTAAATCGCCAACGGACAAGATTAGTAAAAACTGAAAGAATTTGTTGTTCAACTCTTTAGACTGTGAGACAAATGTAACATTCATTCTAATGTTTGGACAACCAAGATGCCCATTGATTTATTTACAGAAATATGTAAACGAATATGTGGTGAAAAAACATTTCACATACTTTTTCGCTCACTCTAAAACAATGAAAGTCACGGGAAAGGAGCATTAACTGAACATCTTTGAAACTGAATATAAGCAATATGTCATTGAGAATTTTTTTTTTAAACAATGGCGGTTTTCCGTACAAGATACAAACTGGGCAACCTTTGAACTGGATAAACAAAACAGTCAGAGTTCAGTACTGTGCTTCAATGTTAGTAATGTGCTATGGAGAACCTGAGTTTCTGAGTGATGTTTTGTTTTCAGATGAATGTCATGTGCATCGTAATGGTTTCATAAACAAACAGACAACACGTTTTCTTGGGTTTGAACGTCCTGACAGTGTTGTAGAGCGGCCACAGTATAATAAGTGTGTAACCATTTGGTGCGCTGTGTCAGGGAGAGGCGTTCATACTTTGTTGAAGACAATAATGGAAATTCTCTTTCTGTAAATCAGGACCGATATAGGGTCATTCTTGATCGTTCTATAGGAGACCTCAAGAAATGTTGTTGTGCCCGAAAGCTGTCTTTTTGTTCACAATGGTTCCAGCAAGATGGCGCAACCAACCATACTGCCTTAACCAATATTGCTTTCCTTCAAGAAACTTTTGGCAACCTCCTCATCTCCCTTAGAACAAACTTTCCTTACTCAACCTACTCCCCCGATCTTACACCACCTGATGCCTACGTCTGGGGAATGTTGAAGAAGAAGATTTATCGTGAAGACCCACCAGCTACCATCGTCCAACTCCAGGAAAAAATAACCATGTGTATGAGGAGCATGAAACAACCCCACTTCACCAAAATGATACAAAACCTTCATAAACTGTACAAGTGTTGCCTAAAACTGAATGGAGGTCATATTGAACATGTTATTACCCGAGTCTAACCGATTTTGCTTCCTTTTACTTGTATATGTTGGTAAAACTATGTAAATAAAATCTTACAATTTCAGTTCTGTTTATTTAAGGGCATATTGTATTTAACTTTCATGAACTTTAATTTGGGCTCTCAAGTTGTTTAGCTTTGTTTGTATTCAAAATATTTAATTTTTATTTATATCACACTATTGTAAACTTCATTTCTCCCAGAATTTAATATAATTTCTAGTTTTTATTATTCAGGGTGATTCATGAAGAAACTTTCAGGACATATTCTACTGGTAAAAATAAAGGGGGAAAACCTTATTTAATTTCATGGTAAGGGTAAAATTATTTTCCCGAGTATTGAAACAGTTTTTGGTTTGGTTTGTCATTTTAAAATTTCTGAATCCTCACTCTAATACATAAGGTTCATACATTTATTTATTCATAAGGTCTGAAGTAAAAAGATTTGAAGGTAAAATTATCAAAATTAAAAAAACATTTAGACAATTATCAAGAAATTAAATTTTTAGGTTTTTTTTTTGTTGATAACTCAGTTATCCATTGACTCACGAAAAAATTAAAAAATACTCTCTGTTTTTCATTAAAAGAGAAAAACAAATATTAAGTTTTTTATAAATAACTGTTTTCAAGTTATTTGATGTTAAATATTTTTAATGGTTGCCATTTTGAAAATAGCCTATACAAAATAAATACTTTGTTTTAGGTATACTTGTAAAACAAAAAACCCATGTACCAAATCTGAAGTTAATATCATATTTATTTCTATATTGACAATGTTTTATTTTTTTTAAAAAAACTGTATAAATGGGAAACTAAGCATTTTCGGAACTACGTTTATATTAAGTTTTTAAGCCAGTAGATCAAGTCTTGAAAGTTTCGCTGTGTCTTCCTTAAAAACGATATATAATTCATCTAAAATTCTTGTGTTTGTATAATAATCATAAAACTTGAATTTATTAGGTACTTAACCCACTTGATGCCATTTGCAACCGTCCAAGAACAGATGCCATATGTATAAATCAATTGAAAAATGCTGGAACTGTGGATGAAGGAATCCTACAAGAAAGACCAGATGTCAAAATATTCTTGCCGTTCCGTTTCCTCTTTTACAGACCTGAAGAACTTTTCCAACCTCATCAGTATAACAGATTCTTAGGTAAAGTTATGAAAGAGGGAACAGTATACTCTTATAATAATACTTTTATAAAGAGGAGTTTTTTTTTTCTCTTTGAGATGCAGCTATTTTTGTTGTAACTTGCAACCGTCATGGTGCCTAGAACACATTTTAAACATTTCTTCAAACAAATTCATTATAGACTTATGTATGAGTTACTTTTTTTATTATATTTATTTTAATTTTTTCTCATTACAAATTATACATACGTACTGTTCTAACATTAATTAATTAGTTAGCAAAGAAATTTGTATTGGTCTGAGAGCAGCTGATTTTTATACTTTTTTTTAAAATAAAGTCGTCTCACCTGTAGGTTCTATAATATAAAATAATGTCTTCTACAATATATATAATTATAATTTGTGTTCAATTTGAAAATCTTCATCCAGTGATGTCTACATGTATTTTTTTTACTAAAAATATTAAGAGGGCACTTTTAAAAAAGTAAATTTTAACAATTATCTTAAAAATTATAAAATAATCTGCAATAATATTTCTAGTAAACAAATATTTAGTTAAATTTTCATATAAGTTAGGTTTTGATGTTCGTAGAATATATTTGTTTTTTTAAAGAGAGCTCAGTAAATTTAAAAGTGGTAATCTTTTGAATTTGCTTCGTGAAGTTTCTACTTATCAGTTTATAATTAACCTATTATAGTTTATTATTTAGTTAGACACTTGAAAATATTGATACCATGGTTTAGGTCATCAAACTTTATATTTCACAAATACCAATAAAGAAAGTTGCATCCTATTAGCTGGATGACAAGTCATATTTATTATTCTGTTATTAGACTCAGACATAATTTTTTTAATATTTACATTAGAATTTGATTTTCAAATTGTTAATATCGTTAGAGATTATTATTAATTTAATTGTTCGTAAATGTCATTTATAGAAACCATGTTGCTAAATTATTTTGTAATTATAGGCCAGCCTTTTATAGAATATTTTGTTAGTTAAAAAATATATTGGTTATTTTGATGTAAGTTTTTATAAAAATGTGTAATATACAAAGATACTGCTTTATAACAACACCACTTTTAATTTCTTGTGTTTGGTTCTTACGGTACTTCTGCTTACTGATATAAAGTCAAATCCAAGATAAGTTATCAAAGAACAACAAAATAATGTACAAAACTCACATGTCATTGTCACATATTAATTTCTAGTTGCCTGGTATCTTTTATCAAGGTAATTACTACATTGAACAGGTCATTGTCCTACATGAACTCCGAGAAGTATTGTAACTTACAACATACTGACATACCGTCAAACGCCAATGTTGAATTAACAAATCAGTTGCCCATCCATACACCAATTTAAGTATGACAAGTGAACTTATTGTTTCACAAAATCCGTCTTTCTGACATATACTACATCATTATTTCTGCAAATAGGTTTGTCAGGAAAGAAGCCCATGTCTTAAAAAAAATTTACCGCTGTGTCTTCAGTAACATTCTCACAGTAAGATAGATGCTCACCAAACAATAAAACACACAACTCTGCAGCACAAATAGGAAATGACCTACTGGGAAATTACAGATTACATAATATGGCTAGCTCCATTACCTACCTGTATAAATTTATTGAAATAATAACTAACTGACTTTTAACTAAGAATAAACATTTCAAATCCTGTAATTGTTAATGCATTAAACTAAAATCCAAACATATAAATTTAAATATGTTATTTTAGAGAATTGTACTTTACTTGTAGTAATGTTAATACTGTTGTAAAATATTATTTTAGTCGCTCCTGGTGCTGGAGACCATGTTATCAGTCTTGTTGACGAAATCTCTTTTGTATTTCCGCCATCACCTCCTATATCTCAGATTGATGATATACCACCAGAACAGTTCTGTAATGGTGATAATAAACCTGCCAACTGTGGAAGAAATTGTATGTGTACTCACAAGGTTGACATTCCTTTGAATGCTGTTGTTGAAGTTGTGCTCGTAGATGAAGGTAAGATATCAGAAAATATGAACTGTCAAATATATGTTTGTTACCTATTACACTAGGTTTTTCCTCCAAGATCTGGAATATAAATATACTTGTATCTGTAAGAAACTAGGAAATATTACAATTTGTGATTTTTACACAACAGAAAATTTTAAAAAGGGGAAGGTAGAGGGATTGCCTCTCCTATAAGGAAAAATAATGGAACTTTAAAAACCCATGCATAACACTGCACAGGAATCAACTTTAAAAAACTTTTTGTGATTTTCAACAGTTATATAATAAATCACTTCACAGTTAGTTGATGTTTCACTACCATACATCCTGTGGTTTTGTTTAAACATGCAAAATACACTAGGGATAAAAATTACATTAAGTGATTCATAATGTTAAAACATCGAAACCAATCTGAACACAATGTAATTGATTAAAATATAACTAAAGAGAGGTGAAGTAAAAAGTATAGATATATATAAACTATTTTACTTTTTAAGATTAGTAACAAATTAGATTACAACATACATACAATTCTGTTAGTATAGAATTTTAATATACAAACTATGTATTACAACAGTAATTCAAGAGGGGATAAGCAGGTGCTTAGAATAAGGTATTAAAATCGTCAATTTTATTATATTTTTTCTTTGTTACTTAAAATTGTCGATCATCACCTAAAAAAAAAGTATAAAAGCAAAAGATCAAGATTTGATCAAAATAGACCAGATAGGGAAGTGAGAGGAATATAACCCAAGACTACGTGAAGAAATGTGTAGATCCTAACTAGGACCCCTCATTATAAGTGAGCCCATGAGAGTTTGTCAATTTCATAGTGAGTCATATCTTCATTAGGCAGCAGTTGGTTATAAATAATTATAACTACTGAGTAAAAAGTTGTGTATATTTAATGTTTGTTTTTTTTTTAAATATATATATTTTTACATTCAGTTTCCAATAGTAGTTGTAATTAACTTAAATGTAAGAAATTAATTAAATCTAAAACTGTTTAATTGTATATATTTGCAAATCTGTTTCTTTTTCCTTTCTAGTTCAACAGCCAAATCTTAGCCATCCCTTCCATCTCCACGGTTATGCATTTAATGTCATTGGTATGGGAAGATCACCTGATAAAAATGTTAAGAAAATCAACTTGAAACATGCATTGGATTTGGACAGACGTGGGCTACTGCACCGTCAATTCAATCTACCTCCTGCAAAGGATACCATTGCTGTACCTAATAATGGTTATGTTGTCTTCCGCTTCAGAGCTGATAATCCTGGTAAGTTTGTATTTAATTCCTCACTTTGATGGAGACAGTATATTGTGAGGGAGAAAATCTATTTCATTATCTGCATTGAATCTTGAATCGAAAAAAGTGACTTTATATAATATATCTCTTTCTATATCAGTATCTACAACTTTATTTTTTTTTTTTTTATTTTTTTTTTTTTTAATAGTTGAAATAATTTGTTTAAAATTGGTACCTGGGTGTTTCTTTTTTGGTTCTTAATTATAAATGTAAAATAAATTATTCGTCATAACTTAAAATTTACTGCATTTATCATTAAGAAAAAAATCCAAAACTCGAGTTTGTTAAAATTTACTTCAACAATTTTGATCACATTTTGAGCACTAAGATGCCTAGCAAACCATGTTGTTGTTTTCCAGCGGCCTGCTATAGGGATAATTTTAAAACCTATTTTACCTCTTGTTTCCCAGTAAAGACCACTCAGGTTTGGTCTTGGGTTTTACTTTGAAGATCGGAAGGCCATAGTTGTTGTGAGAATCCTGTTGAATTGTGCAATGCTTGTGTAGACCGAGTTGTTTACACAAAAAACCTGTTTTGTGAAGGTCTGTACCAGTATTTTTTGTTTTGACTGGGTGCCATAAATGAAGGTGTAAAATCTATTGTCCAGTTAGGAAAGACTAAAGGTGGGCTGCTGTTGCAGAAATTGAATACCTAACTAATAGTATAAAAAGTTGCTGAGGAATTGTTGTGAAGATGTGCAGGAAAGTGTAGTTTGTGTTTATCCGCAAGGCACGCTTGATCTAAGTAGTTTTTGTGTCTCTTGTTTTGCACCAATTTCACAGGAGATGTTTTTGGGTTTAGATGCATGATTTCTTGTGAGTTTGATGGGAACATAGTCTTATTAACTATTTCCTAATAAATTTATATTAATGGGAAATAAACTATAATTATTATATTTTTAAACTTGTTATAACTAATGTCAACATTTTAAAAGCAACTGAACACACTAACATATTTTATCCTCATTATCAAATATATTCCAAAAAATTGTTTATAATAATAGCAAATGATTTTTCAGGTTACTGGCTTTTCCACTGTCACTTTTTATTCCACATTGTCATCGGTATGAATCTCGTACTTCACGTTGGAACTCATGCAGATCTACCACCAGTACCACCAAATTTCCCTAGATGTGGAGATTTCCTTCCTCCAGTTAGTATACACTGACACGATACCTTGCGACTACACTAAATTATTTGCGTGAACTTTTCCATTGTTAAGAAAAGGCGTTCAGAGCACTGAGGAATGTAATTGATTTGAATATTGGAAAAGAAAACGCCCTACAAAGTGTCGAATTGATTTGTTGTACAACTGTAAATAAATACAAGGATTGTATTCATGAAAACATGCAGCTTTAAATAATGATGCAATGCTCAATTGTTCCATTATATATATTATTGGTGTACAACTTTACGTTTTCTTTTCTTAATTTAGATATAACAAATTTTTATAATACTAAAAAAAATTGTAACCTACAACTTCAAATTATAGTAAATGAATTCAAAAAGTTAAAAAAAAAATTAATGATTTTTTAAAAATATAATTTTAAAAATGAAAAACTTATAAAGAATTTGTAAGATTGAGTATAATTTTAGAACAACACTTACTATACTGTTAAAAATTAGAAAGATATGCGGGATACTATGGTGTTGTCAAAAGATTTGATAACTCTAGTTATAAAATAGCTGCCATAAACAAAGGAAACCTCAGTAGCTTTTGTAATATATTGCAATTAATTTGAAGCCTTCTTCATTTCTATTAACAAAAAATGACAAGAGTGGACGGTTCAATATAATTCTGTTTTTTTATATAATTAACATTTTACCTCTATGTAACAACTTTTGAACCCTCCAGTCATGACATTCTATATCAAATATGGTTTCGTTTAAAAATATTGTTAATGAAATTATACAAATTACATGACATTTCAAATAGAAAACAATTTTTTGTTCATTTTTTACAAAACCTTGTGACGTTAAGTGGACTTTTAGAGATATGGAAAGAAATTAAGCATGTAAAATTGTGTTTCAATAGTTAGCCCCATAGACTGTAAGTTTTGTAATTATGTAACTTTGTGTAAATGGAATCTGTACGTTGGTAATGGCCAAATAGCTCTAACTCCATTATGTCTTCCTACTGTCAAACACATTATAAGCAGTTGTTTATTATATAAATAATATATGTTTGTTTTAACAAAATATGCGTGAACACATAATTAGAACTGTGTAATTCGTTCTATAAATGAACTGTGAACATGTGGTGCTATTTTCACCATAAAAAATAAATAAACAGAAATTAAAATATATATTCAATTTTTAAAAAGTTTATATAAAATCTGTTTACTTTATGTAAAGTATCTAAATATTTATAATCATATTCCCAAATTTGTATGCTTTTTATTTAGTATCATTGTTTGTAAATAATCTAGACATAAAACTTAATAAAATTTGGATATTTACATATATTCAGAAAAAAAATATAAATTTTCAAATTACTCAAAATTTAATGAACAACTTCACATTCATTACTTTATATTTCTCTGTTAAAAGAAAAGTACAAATGCTTTAGTTATTTTCTGAAATTAGATTCCAAAATTATTTGCTTTCTGTACTATTTCCATTTATTTTACTTCATGTTTTATTTATTATTTAACTATTCAATTTTAAATATCATTTTCTTATTTTCTGACATATCATTGAACAAAAATAGCTTTATTCTTTTTATTAATACTGTATATAATATATATATTTTAATGTTCTACATGTGACTTCTGCAAACATTTTTGTTTTGTAATCAATAGCTATTGTATTTACAGTATTCCGAATAATTTTGTACTTAATTTAAACATATTATTTATTTACATTTTTAATTGTATCTAAATTATACAGACACACACAGAAATATCAAAATTTGTACAAATTTTTATATAATTGTCTGCTAGAATTGTCACAGAGTTCCAGTGGCCATGCACATGTGTGTATGAAGAACATAGCATATGTTTGTATATATTTTGTTTTATATTATAATATTATATGGTAAAAAAAAACAAAAAAAAATATATTTCAAAATGATTTTGAGAATCTTATTTACCTTCATTGTGAAATATTTTCTGTAGCTTAAGACAAACTCCGTTTCTCAAAAATGTCTCGTTAAATTTTAAAATAAATTATTATAAAATATTATAGAATTCTTTAAATAACGTCTCCTAACAAGACTATATCTGTATAATTAAGATAGGGAACTTTAATAGTGAACCCCGACAATGGTCACTGTTATATTCTAAAAATTGGATGCATTGTCAGCAGGAAGCAATATGGTTGCCAACTCTCCCGTATTATATAGAGACTCCAGTATTCTTGTAAATGTTTCCAGGAGATCGTATCGCCCATTCCAGAATAAAGAATACTGTTATCTGGTGTAATGACACTAGATTATAACAGTTAAATGTGCTGCTCATTATGTAAATCTTGTTTTCGGGTGATCATTACAACACTGATTCATTGATATGGCGATGTAATATCAATAGAATAACTACCTCAATATGCAACGAATACAAACAATCTGTTTCTACTTTCAATTGGCAACTCGGCATATCCTTGTTGATTTTTTTGTATACAGTCGTTGTTGTTCTTTTCGCTTAATCAAAGTAACAAAATATGGATTGGCACCAAACTCCGCTTAAAAAGAAAGGAAAATATTTTGTGTACCAGAAACAGTGGGAAGAAATATTTTGTTGATTAATTTTGGCTACACTTGTCAAGAATTTGTAAAGAATGATTATAAATTTCTTAAGTACGAAACGTTATAGTTGTAATAGTTATAAAAAAATTTTTGGTTGTTTGATGTAATAAACATATTTTAAGATAATATTAAAAATTTATATTAGTCATTTTGTTGGGTCAAAGTCTCTTATTTTGACAAAACAAATTGGCAACCATAGGAAGCAAGTTTCAGGAGTGTGAGTCGATTGTGGATACTTGCCAGTTGTCGGGTTTTAAAACTAGAAAACAAGAGGCTTACTCATATTATGCAGTATGTCGTCTATCATTGTATCATTCTCTATTATTTTATTAGACAAGAAGAACTGTGAGCAGTGAACACAACAAAGGTAAATAAGTTATTAACATAACCAGTCCAGCAAGGCATTCGATAAAGACAAAGGAAATAACAAACAAGGACTACATTTGACTGACACAAAAGTATGTATAAAATGAAATATATGTAGTTCTAAAGCTGTTCAACAATGAATAGGAAAGACAAAGATTAACAATCATTTTTTGCTTTACATCAAAGCGGCAGTTAACTTAAGACCCAGAATATCTTTTTAACATGAGAAAATGTTTTGTTGGCTTAGTACAGTTCTAACAACAGTTATGTAAACTCCCAGCAGATATTTATTGTCTACAGTATAGCAACCAACGAAATCAGACTGTATATCTCATGGATTTTTCAACTGTTATTTTACTTACCCAATATACAAAGTATAGGATAAGTTTAATAATCACAAACTAATTTGACCTTCGTTTTTTGACTGACCTTCACACATCTTCAGAAAACCACAAGAGTTTTTCAACATGTCATCTGTACTTAATCACAATAGCAACTACAAAAATTAACATAGGAATATGAAATTAAATATAGGGGACTGTAAGCATGCTCATATAAAACCCTGTAGAAATTCAGAAAAATCTAATTGAAGATGTAAAAATGGCAGCCATTTTAAACAGTGTTTGTACAATAAAATATATAAAAATTTGCAGATTTAAAATCTGAATAGGTTATAGTATTACCAACCTCATCCTTTCTACTATCACAAACAACATAGTTATTGTCAAAAATATAATTTGATTTTTGACCTTCCGAGAAATTGTTATATTTACATAGTTACAAGAGTCACAAACGCAAGCATAGTGAGTGTATGCTCCTTCAGCATACAGTGAATACAGCATTAAGGACTCCCCAGGCTGAAACGCTGACACAAGCTAAATGATTGGACACTATAAGATATATACATATCTCGAATGCCCATTAGGGCCAATCCAATGTCAAGAAAGTAGTGATATTGCAAAGTTCAGAAAACCTGTCTAATTTTTTTAAACAAACTTACTCTACTGGATAAGACCACTTGATCTACCATTTTAACATCTACAAGGCCTAAGAAACCAATTTTGAACTTTACACTTAAAAGTCTGCTTGGATTGCATTTCACGATGGACAAGTAACATGATGGCACCTAACAACGTTTTTAATCACTTATTTCAATAAAATATTTACTTTTTACATTTTCTTTTAAATGCAGTGTAAATAAAAATTGGTGAACTTTAATATCACACCAATTCAAATTAATTACTAAATTATTTCTTTTCACTGAACTATTTGAATGATTATTTGGTTATTCAAAATTGAGTTTTAAGATCAACCCTTGACTTCTATCTTATTATAACACAATAGCTCTATAATATAGCAAAGTAGTACTAAATACAATGTTTCTATTCTAAATTAGGTGAAATCATAAAATTACTGGTTTAGATAAGTTCGTCATGTTTTTTTTTCTCATCTCCATAGTCAACTGCCTCTCCTTCACATTTTTTTTTTTTATAATTTAAAAAATGTTAATCTCAAAGGGTTTACGAGTAATTGCAGTTCAAAGTTTTTTCAAAAAAGATCAAAAACTTTTTAAACCAACGATATAGGTATCAAAAGATGCAGAATTGCAAGGAGAACAAACCCTGAAAAAATCACTTTGACATCTCAAATGGTTTAAGAGTTATTGCAATTTATATGTCAATAAAAATAGCTGATTTTAACATTTCACGTTTCGCCACTTGCAATACCTTTTTAAAACGCCTGTAGCTCCCTAACTATACATCGTAATGATACGACATTTTACATGAGGAAAGAAGAAAGTTCAAATTTTACTGTGGTGTTTTCAAATCGAAAATATCTCTTATAGTTTCTGAGAAATTGATTCGAGAAAACAGCCAATTTTCAAACTTTCTTTCAAACTTTCAAAAATTCTCAGAAACTATAAGAGATATTTTCGATTTGAAAACACCACAGTAAAATTTGAACTTTCTTCTTTCCTCATGTAAAATGTCGTATCATTACGATGTATAGTTAGGGAGCTACAGGCGTTTTAAAAAGGTATTGCAAGTGGCGAAACGTGAAATGTTAAAATCAGCTATTTTTATTGACATATAAATTGCAATAACTCTTAAACCATTTGAGATGTCAAAGTGATTTTTTCAGGGTTTGTTCTCCTTTCAATTCTGCATCTTTTGATAGCCATATCGTTGGTTTAAAAAGTTTTTGATCTTTTTTGAAAAAACTTTGAACTGCAATTACTCGTAAACCCTTTGAGATTTCAAAATCATTTTTTCATGGTTTACTCTCTATTAAATTCTGCATCTATTGATGTGCATATCGTTGGTATTGTTAAATGTTGAAATTTTCACAAAAAAGTAGTTAAAGATGAAAAAAATATTAAAAATTTTGAAGTTTCAATAGCACCACTCGACTCCAAATTTAATTATGCTTCTACTAGGCTATAAAAATCAAAAACTCAATTTTTCGCCTTAAAAAACTGCAAGGGGCCTTACCATTTTGCAAAGTTTGAAAATTGGCTGTTTTCTCGAATCAATTTCTCAGAAAGTATAAGAGATATTTTCGATTTGAAAACACCACAGTAAAATTTGAACTTTCTTCTTTCCTCATGTAATATGTCGTATCATTACGATGTATAGTTAGGGAGCTACAGGCGTTTTAAAAAGGTATTGCAAGTGGCGAAACGTGAAATGTTAAAATCAGCTATTTTTATTGACATATAAATTGCAATAACTCTTAAACCATTTGAGATGTCAAAGTGATTTTTTCAGGGTTTGTTCTCCTTTCAATTCTGCATCTTTTGATAGCCATATCGTTGGTTTAAAAAGTTTTTGATCTTTTTTGAAAAAACTTTGAACTGCAATTACTCGTAAACCCTTTGAGATTTCAAAATTATTTTTTCATGGTTTACTCTCTATTAAATTCTGCATCTATTGATGTGCATATCGTTGGTATTGTTAAATGTTGAAATTTTTACAAAAAATTAGATAAAAATGAAAAAAATATTAAAAATTTTGAAATTTCAATAGCACCACTCGACTCCAAATTTAATTATGCTTCTACTAGGCTATAAAAATAATCAAAAATCAAAAACTCAATTTTTCGCCTTAAAAAACTGCAAGGGGGGTACCTTACCATTTTGCAAAGTTTGAAAATTGGCTGTTTTCTCGAATCAATTTCTCAGAAACTATAAGAGATATTTTCGATTTGAAAACACCACAGTAAAATTTGAACTTTCTTCTTTCCTCATGTAAAATGTCGTATCATTACGATGTATAGTTAGGGAGCTACAGGCGTTTTAAAAAGGTATTGCAAGTGGCGAAACGTGAAATGTTAAAATCAGCTATTTTTATTGACATATAAATTGCAATAACTCTTAAACCATTTGAGATGTCAAAGTGATTTTTTCAGGGTTTGTTCTCCTTTCAATTCTGCATCTTTTGATACCCATATCGTTGGTTTAAAAAGTTTTTGATCTTTTTTGAAAAAACTTTGAACTGCAATTACTCGTAAACCCTTTGAGATTTCAAAATAATTTTTTCATGGTTTACTCTCTATTAAATTCTGCATCTATTGATGTGCATATCGTTGGTATTGTTAAATGTTGAAATTTTTACAAAAAATTAGATAAAAATGAAAAAAATATTAAAAATTTTGAAATTTCAATAGCACCACTCGACTCCAAATTTAATTATGCTTCTACAAGGCTATAAAAATAATCAAAAATCAAAAACTCAATTTTTCGCCTTAAAAAACTGCAAGGGGGGTACCTTACCATTTTGCAAAGTTTGAAAATTGGCTGTTTTCTCGAATCAATTTCTCAGAAAGTATAAGAGATATTTTCGATTTGAAAACACCACAGTAAAATTTGAACTTTCTTCTTTCCTCATGTAATATGTCGTATCATTACGATGTATAGTTAGGGAGCTACAGGCGTTTTAAAAAGGTATTGCAAGTGGCGAAACGTGAAATGTTAAAATCAGCTATTTTTATTGACATATAAATTGCAATAACTCTTAAACCATTTGAGATGTCAAAGTGATTTTTTCAGGGTTTGTTCTCCTTTCAATTCTGCATCTTTTGATAGCCATATCGTTGGTTTAAAAAGTTTTTGATCTTTTTTGAAAAAACTTTGAACTGCAATTACTCGTAAACCCTTTGAGATTTCAAAATCATTTTTTCATGGTTTACTCTCTATTAAATTCTGCATCTATTGATGTGCATATCGTTGGTATTGTTAAATGTTGAAAATTTCACAAAAAAGTAGTTAAAGATGAAAAAAATATTAAAAATTTTGAAGTTTCAATAGCACCACTCGACTCCAAATTTAATTATGCTTCTACTAGGCTATAAAAATAATCAAAAATCAAAAACTCAATTTTTCGCCTTAAAAAACTGCAAGGGGGGTACCTTACCATTTTGCAAAGTTTGAAAATTGGCTGTTTTCTCGAATCAATTTCTCAGAAACTATAAGAGATATTTTCGATTTGAAAACACCACAGTAAAATTTGAACTTTCTTCTTTCCTCATGTAAAATGTCGTATCATTACGATGTATAGTTAGGGAGCTACAGGCGTTTTAAAAAGGTATTGCAAGTGGCGAAACGTGAAATGTTAAAATCAGCTATTTTTATTGACATATAAATTGCAATAACTCTTAAACCATTTGAGATGTCAAAGTGATTTTTTTGTTCTCCTTTCAATTCTGCATCTTTTGATACCCATATCGTTGGTTTAAAAAGTTTTTGATCTTTTTTGAAAAAACTTTGAACTGCAATTACTCGTAAACCCTTTGAGATTTCAAAATTATTTTTTCATGGTTTACTCTCTATTAAATTCTGCATCTATTGATGTGCATATCGTTGGTATTGTTAAATGTTGAAATTTTTACAAAAAATTAGATAAAAATGAAAAAAATATTAAAAATTTTGAAATTTCAATAGCACCACTCGACTCCAAATTTAATTATGCTTCTACTAGGCTATAAAAATAATCAAAAATCAAAAACTCAATTTTTCGCCTTAAAAAACTGCAAGGGGGGTACCTTACCATTTTGCAAAGTTTGAAAATTGGCTGTTTTCTCGAATCAATTTCTCAGAAACTATAAGAGATATTTTCGATTTGAAAACACCACAGTAAAATTTGAACTTTCTTCTTTCCTCATGTAAAATGTCGTATCATTACGATGTATAGTTAGGGAGCTACAGGCGTTTTAAAAAGGTATTGCAAGTGGCGAAACGTGAAATGTTAAAATCAGCTATTTTTATTAACATATAAATTGCAATAACTCTAAAACCATTTGAGATGTCAAAGTGATTTTTTCAGGGTTTGTTCTCCTTTCAATTCTGCATCTTTTGATAGCCATATCGTTGGTTTAAAAAGTTTTTGATCTTTTTTGAAAAAACTTTGAACTGCAATTACTCGTAAACCCTTTGAGATTTCAAAATCATTTTTTCATGGTTTACTCTCTATTAAATTCTGCATCTATTGATGTGCATATCGTTGGTATTGTTAAATGTTGAAATTTTTACAAAAAATTAGATAAAAATGAAAAAAATATTAAAAATTTTGAAATTTCAATAGCACCACTCGACTCCAAATTTAATTATGCTTCTACTAGGCTATAAAAATAATCAAAAATCAAAAACTCAATTTTTCGCCTTAAAAAACTGCAAGGGGGGTTACCATTTTGCAAAGTTTGAAAATTGGCTGTTTTCTCGAATCAATTTCTCAGAAACTATAAGAGATATTTTCGATTTGAAAACACCACAGTAAAATTTGAACTTTCTTCTTTCCTCATGTAAAATGTCGTATCATTACGATGTATAGTTAGGGAGCTACAGGCGTTTTAAAAAGGTATTGCAAGTGGCGAAACGTGAAATGTTAAAATCAGCTATTTTTATTGACATATAAATTGCAATAACTCTTAAACCATTTGAGATGTCAAAGTGATTTTTTCAGGGTTTGTTCTCCTTTCAATTCTGCATCTTTTGATAGCCATATCGTTGGTTTAAAAAGTTTTTGATCTTTTTTGAAAAAACTTTGAACTGCAATTACTCGTAAACCCTTTGAGATTTCAAAATAATTTTTTCATGGTTTACTCTCTATTAAATTCTGCATCTATTGATGTGCATATCGTTGGTATTGTTAAATGTTGAAATTTTTACAAAAAATTAGATAAAAATGAAAAAAATATTAAAAATTTTGAAATTTCAATAGCACCACTCGACTCCAAATTTAATTATGCTTCTACAAGGCTATAAAAATAATCAAAAATCAAAAACTCAATTTTTCGCCTTAAAAAACTGCAAGGGGGGTACCTTACCATTTTGCAAAGTTTGAAAATTGGCTGTTTTCTCGAATCAATTTCTCAGAAAGTATAAGAGATATTTTCGATTTGAAAACACCACAGTAAAATTTGAACTTTCTTCTTTCCTCATGTAATATGTCGTATCATTACGATGTATAGTTAGGGAGCTACAGGCGTTTTAAAAAGGTATTGCAAGTGGCGAAACGTGAAATGTTAAAATCAGCTATTTTTATTGACATATAAATTGCAAT
Organism: Aphrophora alni; assembly: GCA_963513935.1. Lineage (NCBI taxonomy): Eukaryota > Metazoa > Arthropoda > Insecta > Hemiptera > Aphrophoridae > Aphrophora > Aphrophora alni. The sequence goes on along the minus strand of OY740772.1, from coordinate 109,776,539 downwards.
AACTCTTAAACCATTTGAGATGTCAAAGTGATTTTTTCAGGGTTTGTTCTCCTTTCAATTCTGCATCTTTTGATAGCCATATCGTTGGTTTAAAAAGTTTTTGATCTTTTTTGAAAAAACTTTGAACTGCAATTACTCGTAAACCCTTTGAGATTTCAAAATCATTTTTTCATGGTTTACTCTCTATTAAATTCTGCATCTATTGATGTGCATATCGTTGGTATTGTTAAATGTTGAAAATTTCACAAAAAAGTAGTTAAAGATGAAAAAAATATTAAAAATTTTGAAGTTTCAATAGCACCACTCGACTCCAAATTTAATTATGCTTCTACTAGGCTATAAAAATAATCAAAAATCAAAAACTCAATTTTTCGCCTTAAAAAACTGCAAGGGGGGTACCTTACCATTTTGCAAAGTTTGAAAATTGGCTGTTTTCTCGAATCAATTTCTCAGAAACTATAAGAGATATTTTCGATTTGAAAACACCACAGTAAAATTTGAACTTTCTTCTTTCCTCATGTAAAATGTCGTATCATTACGATGTATAGTTAGGGAGCTACAGGCGTTTTAAAAAGGTATTGCAAGTGGCGAAACGTAAAAAGTTAAAATCAGCTATTTTTATTGACATATAAATTGCAATAACTCTTAAACCATTTGAGATGTCAAAGTGATTTTTTTGTTCTCCTTTCAATTCTGCATCTTTTGATACCCATATCGTTGGTTTAAAAAGTTTTTGATCTTTTTTGAAAAAACTTTGAACTGCAATTACTCGTAAACCCTTTGAGATTTCAAAATTATTTTTTCATGGTTTACTCTCTATTAAATTCTGCATCTATTGATGTGCATATCGTTGGTATTGTTAAATGTTGAAATTTTTACAAAAAATTAGATAAAAATGAAAAAAATATTAAAAATTTTGAAATTTCAATAGCACCACTCGACTCCAAATTTAATTATGCTTCTACTAGGCTATAAAAATAATCAAAAATCAAAAACTCAATTTTTCGCCTTAAAAAATTGCAAGGGGGGACCTTACCATTTTGCAAAGTTTGAAAATTGGCTGTTTTCTCGAATCAATTTCTCAGAAACTATAAGAGATATTTTCGATTTGAAAACACCACAGTAAAGTTTGAACTTTCTTCTTTCCTCATGTAATATGTCGTATCATTACGATGTATAGTTAGGGAGCTACAGGCGTTTTAAAAAGGTATTGCAAGTGGCGAAACGTGAAATGTTAAAATCAGCTATTTTTATTGACATATAAATTGCAATAACTCTTAAACCATTTGAGATGTCAAAGTGATTTTTTCAGGGTTTGTTCTCCTTTCAATTCTGCATCTTTTGATAGCCATATCGTTGGTTTAAAAAGTTTTTGATCTTTTTTGAAAAAACTTTGAACTGCAATTACTCGTAAACCCTTTGAGATTTCAAAATCATTTTTTCATGGTTTACTCTCTATTAAATTCTGCATCTATTGATGTGCATATCGTTGGTATTGTTAAATGTTGAAAATTTCACAAAAAAGTAGTTAAAGATGAAAAAAATATTAAAAATTTTGAAGTTTCAATAGCACCACTCGACTCCAAATTTAATTATGCTTCTACTAGGCTATAAAAATAATCAAAAATCAAAAACTCAATTTTTCGCCTTAAAAAACTGCAAGGGGGACCTTACCATTTTGCAAAGTTTGAAAATTGGCTGTTTTCTCGAATCAATTTCTCAGAAACTATAAGAGATATTTTCGATTTGAAAACACCACAGTAAAATTTGAACTTTCTTCTTTCCTCATGTAAAATGTCGTATCATTACGATGTATAGTTAGGGAGCTACAGGCGTTTTAAAAAGGTATTGCAAGTGGCGAAACGTGAAATGTTAAAATCAGCTATTTTTATTGACATATAAATTGCAATAACTCTTAAACCATTTGAGATGTCAAAGTGATTTTTTTGTTCTCCTTTCAATTCTGCATCTTTTGATACCCATATCGTTGGTTTAAAAAGTTTTTGATCTTTTTTGAAAAAACTTTGAACTGCAATTACTCGTAAACCCTTTGAGATTTCAAAATCATTTTTTCATGGTTTACTCTCTATTAAATTCTGCATCTATTGATGTGCATATCGTTGGTATTGTTAAATGTTGAAAATTTCACAAAAAAGTAGTTAAAGATGAAAAAAATATTAAAAATTTTGAAGTTTCAATAGCACCACTCGACTCCAAATTTAATTATGCTTCTACTAGGCTATAAAAATAATCAAAAATCAAAAACTCAATTTTTCGCCTTAAAAAACTGCAAGGGGGGTACCTTACCATTTTGCAAAGTTTGAAAATTGGCTGTTTTCTCGAATCAATTTCTCAGAAACTATAAGAGATATTTTCGATTTGAAAACACCACAGTAAAATTTGAACTTTCTTCTTTCCTCATGTAAAATGTCGTATCATTACGATGTATAGTTAGGGAGCTACAGGCGTTTTAAAAAGGTATTGCAAGTGGCGAAACGTGAAATGTTAAAATCAGCTATTTTTATTGACATATAAATTGCAATAACTCTAAAACCATTTGAGATGTCAAAGTGATTTTTTCAGGGTTTGTTCTCCTTTCAATTCTGCATCTTTTGATAGCCATATCGTTGGTTTAAAAAGTTTTTGATCTTTTTTGAAAAAACTTTGAACTGCAATTACTCGTAAACCCTTTGAGATTTCAAAATCATTTTTTCATGGTTTACTCTCTATTAAATTCTGCATCTATTGATGTGCATATCGTTGGTATTGTTAAATGTTGAAATTTTTACAAAAAATTAGATAAAAATGAAAAAAATATTAAAAATTTTGAAATTTCAATAGCACCACTCGACTCCAAATTTAATTATGCTTCTACTAGGCTATAAAAATAATCAAAAATCAAAAACTCAATTTTTCGCCTTAAAAAACTGCAAGGGGGGTACCTTACCATTTTGCAAAGTTTGAAAATTGGCTGTTTTCTCGAATCAATTTCTCAGAAACTATAAGAGATATTTTCGATTTGAAAACACCACAGTAAAATTTGAACTTTCTTCTTTCCTCATGTAAAATGTCGTATCATTACGATGTATAGTTAGGGAGCTACAGGCGTTTTAAAAAGGTATTGCAAGTGGCGAAACGTGAAATGTTAAAATCAGCTATTTTTATTGACATATAAATTGCAATAACTCTTAAACCATTTGAGATGTCAAAGTGATTTTTTCAGGGTTTGTTCTCCTTTCAATTCTGCATCTTTTGATAGCCATATCGTTGGTTTAAAAAGTTTTTGATCTTTTTTGAAAAAACTTTGAACTGCAATTACTCGTAAACCCTTTGAGATTTCAAAATCATTTTTTCATGGTTTACTCTCTATTAAATTCTGCATCTATTGATGTGCATATCGTTGGTATTGTTAAATGTTGAAATTTTTACAAAAAATTAGATAAAAATGAAAAAAATATTAAAATTTTTGAAATTTCAATAGCACCACTCGACTCCAAATTTAATTATGCTTCTACTAGGCTATAAAAATAATCAAAAATCAAAAACTCAATTTTTCGCCTTAAAAAACTGCAAGGGGGGTTACCATTTTGCAAAGTTTGAAAATTGGCTGTTTTCTCGAATCAATTTCTCAGAAAGTATAAGAGATATTTTCGATTTGAAAACACCACAGTAAAATTTGAACTTTCTTCTTTCCTCATGTAAAATGTCGTATCATTACGATGTATAGTTAGGGAGCTACAGGCGTTTTAAAAAGGTATTGCAAGTGGCGAAACGTGAAATGTTAAAATCAGCTATTTTTATTGACATATAAATTGCAATAACTCTTAAACCATTTGAGATGTCAAAGTGATTTTTTCAGGGTTTGTTCTCCTTTCAATTCTGCATCTTTTGATAGCCATATCGTTGGTTTAAAAAGTTTTTGATCTTTTTTGAAAAAACTTTGAACTGCAATTACTCGTAAACCCTTTGAGATTTCAAAATCATTTTTTCATGGTTTACTCTCTATTAAATTCTGCATCTATTGATGTGCATATCGTTGGTATTGTTAAATGTTGAAAATTTCACAAAAAAGTAGTTAAAGATGAAAAAAATATTAAAAATTTTGAAGTTTCAATAGCACCACTCGACTCCAAATTTAATTATGCTTCTACTAGGCTATAAAAATAATCAAAAATCAAAAACTCAATTTTTCGCCTTAAAAAACTGCAAGGGGGGTACCTTACCATTTTGCAAAGTTTGAAAATTGGCTGTTTTCTCGAATCAATTTCTCAGAAAGTATAAGAGATATTTTCGATTTGAAAACACCACAGTAAAATTTGAACTTTCTTCTTTCCTCATGTAAAATGTCGTATCATTACGATGTATAGTTAGGGAGCTACAGGCGTTTTAAAAAGGTATTGCAAGTGGCGAAACGTGAAATGTTAAAATCAGCTATTTTTATTGACATATAAATTGCAATAACTCTTAAACCATTTGAGATGTCAAAGTGATTTTTTCAGGGTTTGTTCTCCTTTCAATTCTGCATCTTTTGATAGCCATATCGTTGGTTTAAAAAGTTTTTGATCTTTTTTGAAAAAACTTTGAACTGCAATTACTCGTAAACCCTTTGAGATTTCAAAATCATTTTTTCATGGTTTACTCTCTATTAAATTCTGCATCTATTGATGTGCATATCGTTGGTATTGTTAAATGTTGAAAATTTCACAAAAAAGTAGTTAAAGATGAAAAAAATATTAAAAATTTTGAAGTTTCAATAGCACCACTCGACTCCAAATTTAATTATGCTTCTACTAGGCTATAAAAATAATCAAAAATCAAAAACTCAATTTTTCGCCTTAAAAAACTGCAAGGGGGGTACCTTACCATTTTGCAAAGTTTGAAAATTGGCTGTTTTCTCGAATCAATTTCTCAGAAACTATAAGAGATATTTTCGATTTGAAAACACCACAGTAAAATTTGAACTTTCTTCTTTCCTCATGTAAAATGTCGTATCATTACGATGTATAGTTAGGGAGCTACAGGCGTTTTAAAAAGGTATTGCAAGTGGCGAAACGTGAAATGTTAAAATCAGCTATTTTTATTGACATATAAATTGCAATAACTCTTAAACCATTTGAGATGTCAAAGTGATTTTTTTGTTCTCCTTTCAATTCTGCATCTTTTGATACCCATATCGTTGGTTTAAAAAGTTTTTGATCTTTTTTGAAAAAACTTTGAACTGCAATTACTCGTAAACCCTTTGAGATTTCAAAATTATTTTTTCATGGTTTACTCTCTATTAAATTCTGCATCTATTGATGTGCATATCGTTGGTATTGTTAAATGTTGAAATTTTTACAAAAAATTAGATAAAAATGAAAAAAATATTAAAAATTTTGAAATTTCAATAGCACCACTCGACTCCAAATTTAATTATGCTTCTACTAGGCTATAAAAATAATCAAAAATCAAAAACTCAATTTTTCGCCTTAAAAAACTGCAAGGGGGGACCTTACCATTTTGCAAAGTTTGAAAATTGGCTGTTTTCTCGAATCAATTTCTCAGAAACTATAAGAGATATTTTCGATTTGAAAACACCACAGTAAAATTTGAACTTTCTTCTTTCCTCATGTAAAATGTCGTATCATTACGATGTATAGTTAGGGAGCTACAGGCGTTTTAAAAAGGTATTGCAAGTGGCGAAACGTGAAATGTTAAAATCAGCTATTTTTATTGACATATAAATTGCAATAACTCTTAAACCATTTGAGATGTCAAAGTGATTTTTTCAGGGTTTGTTCTCCTTTCAATTCTGCATCTTTTGATAGCCATATCGTTGGTTTAAAAAGTTTTTGATCTTTTTTGAAAAAACTTTGAACTGCAATTACTCGTAAACCCTTTGAGATTTCAAAATCATTTTTTCATGGTTTACTCTCTATTAAATTCTGCATCTATTGATGTGCATATCGTTGGTATTGTTAAATGTTGAAATTTTTACAAAAAATTAGATAAAAATGAAAAAAATATTAAAAATTTTGAAATTTCAATAGCACCACTCGACTCCAAATTTAATTATGCTTCTACTAGGCTATAAAAATAATCAAAAATCAAAAACTCAATTTTTCGCCTTAAAAAACTGCAAGGGGGGTACCTTACCATTTTGCAAAGTTTGAAAATTGGCTGTTTTCTCGAATCAATTTCTCAGAAACTATAAGAGATATTTTCGATTTGAAAACACCACAGTAAAGTTTGAACTTTCTTCTTTCCTCATGTAATATGTCGTATCATTACGATGTATAGTTAGGGAGCTACAGGCGTTTTAAAAAGGTATTGCAAGTGGCGAAACGTGAAATGTTAAAATCAGCTATTTTTATTGACATATAAATTGCAATAACTCTTAAACCATTTGAGATGTCAAAGTGATTTTTTCAGGGTTTGTTCTCCTTTCAATTCTGCATCTTTTGATAGCCATATCGTTGGTTTAAAAAGTTTTTGATCTTTTTTGAAAAAACTTTGAACTGCAATTACTCGTAAACCCTTTGAGATTTCAAAATTATTTTTTCATGGTTTACTCTCTATTAAATTCTGCATCTATTGATGTGCATATCGTTGGTATTGTTAAATGTTGAAATTTTTACAAAAAATTAGATAAAAATGAAAAAAATATTAAAATTTTTGAAATTTCAATAGCACCACTCGACTCCAAATTTAATTATGCTTCTACTAGGCTATAAAAATAATCAAAAATCAAAAACTCAATTTTTCGCCTTAAAAAACTGCAAGGGGGGTTACCATTTTGCAAAGTTTGAAAATTGGCTGTTTTCTCGAATCAATTTCTCAGAAAGTATAAGAGATATTTTCGATTTGAAAACACCACAGTAAAATTTGAACTTTCTTCTTTCCTCATGTAATATGTCGTATCATTACGATGTATAGTTAGGGAGCTACAGGCGTTTTAAAAAGGTATTGCAAGTGGCGAAACGTGAAATGTTAAAATCAGCTATTTTTATTGACATATAAATTGCAATAACTCTTAAACCATTTGAGATGTCAAAGTGATTTTTTCAGGGTTTGTTCTCCTTTCAATTCTGCATCTTTTGATAGCCATATCGTTGGTTTAAAAAGTTTTTGATCTTTTTTGAAAAAACTTTGAACTGCAATTACTCGTAAACCCTTTGAGATTTCAAAATCATTTTTTCATGGTTTACTCTCTATTAAATTCTGCATCTATTGATGTGCATATCGTTGGTATTGTTAAATGTTGAAAATTTCACAAAAAAGTAGTTAAAGATGAAAAAAATATTAAAAATTTTGAAGTTTCAATAGCACCACTCGACTCCAAATTTAATTATGCTTCTACTAGGCTATAAAAATAATCAAAAATCAAAAACTCAATTTTTCGCCTTAAAAAACTGCAAGGGGGGTACCTTACCATTTTGCAAAGTTTGAAAATTGGCTGTTTTCTCGAATCAATTTCTCAGAAACTATAAGAGATATTTTCGATTTGAAAACACCACAGTAAAATTTGAACTTTCTTCTTTCCTCATGTAAAATGTCGTATCATTACGATGTATAGTTAGGGAGCTACAGGCGTTTTAAAAAGGTATTGCAAGTGGCGAAACGTGAAATGTTAAAATCAGCTATTTTTATTGACATATAAATTGCAATAACTCTTAAACCATTTGAGATGTCAAAGTGATTTTTTTGTTCTCCTTTCAATTCTGCATCTTTTGATACCCATATCGTTGGTTTAAAAAGTTTTTGATCTTTTTTGAAAAAACTTTGAACTGCAATTACTCGTAAACCCTTTGAGATTTCAAAATTATTTTTTCATGGTTTACTCTCTATTAAATTCTGCATCTATTGATGTGCATATCGTTGGTATTGTTAAATGTTGAAATTTTTACAAAAAATTAGATAAAAATGAAAAAAATATTAAAAATTTTGAAATTTCAATAGCACCACTCGACTCCAAATTTAATTATGCTTCTACTAGGCTATAAAAATAATCAAAAATCAAAAACTCAATTTTTCGCCTTAAAAAACTGCAAGGGGGGGACCTTACCATTTTGCAAAGTTTGAAAATTGGCTGTTTTCTCGAATCAATTTCTCAGAAACTATAAGAGATATTTTCGATTTGAAAACACCACAGTAAAATTTGAACTTTCTTCTTTCCTCATGTAAAATGTCGTATCATTACGATGTATAGTTAGGGAGCTACAGGCGTTTTAAAAAGGTATTGCAAGTGGCGAAACGTGAAATGTTAAAATCAGCTATTTTTATTGACATATAAATTGCAATAACTCTTAAACCATTTGAGATGTCAAAGTGATTTTTTCAGGGTTTGTTCTCCTTTCAATTCTGCATCTTTTGATAGCCATATCGTTGGTTTAAAAAGTTTTTGATCTTTTTTGAAAAAACTTTGAACTGCAATTACTCGTAAACCCTTTGAGATTTCAAAATCATTTTTTCATGGTTTACTCTCTATTAAATTCTGCATCTATTGATGTGCATATCGTTGGTATTGTTAAATGTTGAAATTTTTACAAAAAATTAGATAAAAATGAAAAAAATATTAAAATTTTTGAAATTTCAATAGCACCACTCGACTCCAAATTTAATTATGCTTCTACTAGGCTATAAAAATAATCAAAAATCAAAAACTCAATTTTTCGCCTTAAAAAACTGCAAGGGGGGTTACCATTTTGCAAAGTTTGAAAATTGGCTGTTTTCTCGAATCAATTTCTCAGAAACTATAAGAGATATTTTCGATTTGAAAACACCACAGTAAAATTTGAACTTTCTTCTTTCCTCATGTAAAATGTCGTATCATTACGATGTATAGTTAGGGAGCTACAGGCGTTTTAAAAAGGTATTGCAAGTGGCGAAACGTGAAATGTTAAAATCAGCTATTTTTATTGACATATAAATTGCAATAACTCTTAAACCATTTGAGATGTCAAAGTGATTTTTTCAGGGTTTGTTCTCCTTTCAATTCTGCATCTTTTGATAGCCATATCGTTGGTTTAAAAAGTTTTTGATCTTTTTTGAAAAAACTTTGAACTGCAATTACTCGTAAACCCTTTGAGATTTCAAAATAATTTTTTCATGGTTTACTCTCTATTAAATTCTGCATCTATTGATGTGCATATCGTTGGTATTGTTAAATGTTGAAATTTTTACAAAAAATTAGATAAAAATGAAAAAAATATTAAAAATTTTGAAATTTCAATAGCACCACTCGACTCCAAATTTAATTATGCTTCTACAAGGCTATAAAAATAATCAAAAATCAAAAACTCAATTTTTCGCCTTAAAAAACTGCAAGGGGGGTACCTTACCATTTTGCAAAGTTTGAAAATTGGCTGTTTTCTCGAATCAATTTCTCAGAAAGTATAAGAGATATTTTCGATTTGAAAACACCACAGTAAAATTTGAACTTTCTTCTTTCCTCATGTAATATGTCGTATCATTACGATGTATAGTTAGGGAGCTACAGGCGTTTTAAAAAGGTATTGCAAGTGGCGAAACGTGAAATGTTAAAATCAGCTATTTTTATTGACATATAAATTGCAATAACTCTTAAACCATTTGAGATGTCAAAGTGATTTTTTCAGGGTTTGTTCTCCTTTCAATTCTGCATCTTTTGATAGCCATATCGTTGGTTTAAAAAGTTTTTGATCTTTTTTGAAAAAACTTTGAACTGCAATTACTCGTAAACCCTTTGAGATTTCAAAATCATTTTTTCATGGTTTACTCTCTATTAAATTCTGCATCTATTGATGTGCATATCGTTGGTATTGTTAAATGTTGAAAATTTCACAAAAAAGTAGTTAAAGATGAAAAAAATATTAAAAATTTTGAAGTTTCAATAGCACCACTCGACTCCAAATTTAATTATGCTTCTACTAGGCTATAAAAATAATCAAAAATCAAAAACTCAATTTTTCGCCTTAAAAAACTGCAAGGGGGGTACCTTACCATTTTGCAAAGTTTGAAAATTGGCTGTTTTCTCGAATCAATTTCTCAGAAACTATAAGAGATATTTTCGATTTGAAAACACCACAGTAAAATTTGAACTTTCTTCTTTCCTCATGTAAAATGTCGTATCATTACGATGTATAGTTAGGGAGCTACAGGCGTTTTAAAAAGGTATTGCAAGTGGCGAAACGTGAAATGTTAAAATCAGCTATTTTTATTGACATATAAATTGCAATAACTCTTAAACCATTTGAGATGTCAAAGTGATTTTTTTGTTCTCCTTTCAATTCTGCATCTTTTGATACCCATATCGTTGGTTTAAAAAGTTTTTGATCTTTTTTGAAAAAACTTTGAACTGCAATTACTCGTAAACCCTTTGAGATTTCAAAATTATTTTTTCATGGTTTACTCTCTATTAAATTCTGCATCTATTGATGTGCATATCGTTGGTATTGTTAAATGTTGAAATTTTTACAAAAAATTAGATAAAAATGAAAAAAATATTAAAAATTTTGAAATTTCAATAGCACCACTCGACTCCAAATTTAATTATGCTTCTACTAGGCTATAAAAATAATCAAAAATCAAAAACTCAATTTTTCGCCTTAAAAAACTGCAAGGGGGGACCTTACCATTTTGCAAAGTTTGAAAATTGGCTGTTTTCTCGAATCAATTTCTCAGAAACTATAAGAGATATTTTCGATTTGAAAACACCACAGTAAAATTTGAACTTTCTTCTTTCCTCATGTAAAATGTCGTATCATTACGATGTATAGTTAGGGAGCTACAGGCGTTTTAAAAAGGTATTGCAAGTGGCGAAACGTGAAATGTTAAAATCAGCTATTTTTATTGACATATAAATTGCAATAACTCTTAAACCATTTGAGATGTCAAAGTGATTTTTTCAGGGTTTGTTCTCCTTTCAATTCTGCATCTTTTGATAGCCATATCGTTGGTTTAAAAAGTTTTTGATCTTTTTTGAAAAAACTTTGAACTGCAATTACTCGTAAACCCTTTGAGATTTCAAAATCATTTTTTCATGGTTTACTCTCTATTAAATTCTGCATCTATTGATGTGCATATCGTTGGTATTGTTAAATGTTGAAATTTTTACAAAAAATTAGATAAAAATGAAAAAAATATTAAAAATTTTGAAATTTCAATAGCACCACTCGACTCCAAATTTAATTATGCTTCTACTAGGCTATAAAAATAATCAAAAATCAAAAACTCAATTTTTCGCCTTAAAAAACTGCAAGGGGGGGTACCTTACCATTTTGCAAAGTTTGAAAATTGGCTGTTTTCTCGAATCAATTTCTCAGAAACTATAAGAGATATTTTCGATTTGAAAACACCACAGTAAAGTTTGAACTTTCTTCTTTCCTCATGTAATATGTCGTATCATTACGATGTATAGTTAGGGAGCTACAGGCGTTTTAAAAAGGTATTGCAAGTGGCGAAACGTGAAATGTTAAAATCAGCTATTTTTATTGACATATAAATTGCAATAACTCTTAAACCATTTGAGATGTCAAAGTGATTTTTTCAGGGTTTGTTCTCCTTTCAATTCTGCATCTTTTGATAGCCATATCGTTGGTTTAAAAAGTTTTTGATCTTTTTTGAAAAAACTTTGAACTGCAATTACTCGTAAACCCTTTGAGATTTCAAAATCATTTTTTCATGGTTTACTCTCTATTAAATTCTGCATCTATTGATGTGCATATCGTTGGTATTGTTAAATGTTGAAAATTTCACAAAAAAGTAGTTAAAGATGAAAAAAATATTAAAAATTTTGAAGTTTCAATAGCACCACTCGACTCCAAATTTAATTATGCTTCTACTAGGCTATAAAAATAATCAAAAATCAAAAACTCAATTTTTCGCCTTAAAAAACTGCAAGGGGGGTACCTTACCATTTTGCAAAGTTTGAAAATTGGCTGTTTTCTCGAATCAATTTCTCAGAAACTATAAGAGATATTTTCGATTTGAAAACACCACAGTAAAATTTGAACTTTCTTCTTTCCTCATGTAAAATGTCGTATCATTACGATGTATAGTTAGGGAGCTACAGGCGTTTTAAAAAGGTATTGCAAGTGGCGAAACGTGAAATGTTAAAATCAGCTATTTTTATTGACATATAAATTGCAATAACTCTTAAACCATTTGAGATGTCAAAGTGATTTTTTTGTTCTCCTTTCAATTCTGCATCTTTTGATACCCATATCGTTGGTTTAAAAAGTTTTTGATCTTTTTTGAAAAAACTTTGAACTGCAATTACTCGTAAACCCTTTGAGATTTCAAAATTATTTTTTCATGGTTTACTCTCTATTAAATTCTGCATCTATTGATGTGCATATCGTTGGTATTGTTAAATGTTGAAATTTTTACAAAAAATTAGATAAAAATGAAAAAAATATTAAAAATTTTTAAATTTCAATAGCACCACTCGACTCCAAATTTAATTATGCTTCTACTAGGCTATAAAAATAATCAAAAATCAAAAACTCAATTTTTCGCCTTAAAAAACTGCAAGGGGGGGACCTTACCATTTTGCAAAGTTTGAAAATTGGCTGTTTTCTCGAATCAATTTCTCAGAAACTATAAGAGATATTTTCGATTTGAAAACACCACAGTAAAATTTGAACTTTCTTCTTTCCTCATGTAAAATGTCGTATCATTACGATGTATAGTTAGGGAGCTACAGGCGTTTTAAAAAGGTATTGCAAGTGGCGAAACGTGAAATGTTAAAATCAGCTATTTTTATTGACATATAAATTGCAATAACTCTTAAACCATTTGAGATGTCAAAGTGATTTTTTCAGGGTTTGTTCTCCTTTCAATTCTGCATCTTTTGATAGCCATATCGTTGGTTTAAAAAGTTTTTGATCTTTTTTGAAAAAACTTTGAACTGCAATTACTCGTAAACCCTTTGAGATTTCAAAATCATTTTTTCATGGTTTACTCTCTATTAAATTCTGCATCTATTGATGTGCATATCGTTGGTATTGTTAAATGTTGAAATTTTTACAAAAAATTAGATAAAAATGAAAAAAATATTAAAATTTTTGAAATTTCAATAGCACCACTCGACTCCAAATTTAATTATGCTTCTACTAGGCTATAAAAATAATCAAAAATCAAAAACTCAATTTTTCGCCTTAAAAAACTGCAAGGGGGGTTACCATTTTGCAAAGTTTGAAAATTGGCTGTTTTCTCGAATCAATTTCTCAGAAACTATAAGAGATATTTTCGATTTGAAAACACCACAGTAAAATTTGAACTTTCTTCTTTCCTCATGTAAAATGTCGTATCATTACGATGTATAGTTAGGGAGCTACAGGCGTTTTAAAAAGGTATTGCAAGTGGCGAAACGTGAAATGTTAAAATCAGCTATTTTTATTGACATATAAATTGCAATAACTCTTAAACCATTTGAGATGTCAAAGTGATTTTTTCAGGGTTTGTTCTCCTTTCAATTCTGCATCTTTTGATAGCCATATCGTTGGTTTAAAAAGTTTTTGATCTTTTTTGAAAAAACTTTGAACTGCAATTACTCGTAAACCCTTTGAGATTTCAAAATCATTTTTTCATGGTTTACTCTCTATTAAATTCTGCATCTATTGATGTGCATATCGTTGGTATTGTTAAATGTTGAAATTTTTACAAAAAAGTAGTTAAAGATGAAAAAAATATTAAAAATTTTGAAGTTTCAATAGCACCACTCGACTCCAAATTTAATTATGCTTCTACTAGGCTATAAAAATAATCAAAAATCAAAAACTCAATTTTTCGCCTTAAAAAACTGCAAGGGGGGTACCTTACCATTTTGCAAAGTTTGAAAATTGGCTGTTTTCTCGAATCAATTTCTCAGAAACTATAAGAGATATTTTCGATTTGAAAACACCACAGTAAAATTTGAACTTTCTTCTTTCCTCATGTAAAATGTCGTATCATTACGATGTATAGTTAGGGAGCTACAGGCGTTTTAAAAAGGTATTGCAAGTGGCGAAACGTGAAATGTTAAAATCAGCTATTTTTATTGACATATAAATTGCAATAACTCTTAAACCATTTGAGATGTCAAAGTGATTTTTTTGTTCTCCTTTCAATTCTGCATCTTTTGATACCCATATCGTTGGTTTAAAAAGTTTTTGATCTTTTTTGAAAAAACTTTGAACTGCAATTACTCGTAAACCCTTTGAGATTTCAAAATTATTTTTTCATGGTTTACTCTCTATTAAATTCTGCATCTATTGATGTGCATATCGTTGGTATTGTTAAATGTTGAAATTTTTACAAAAAATTAGATAAAAATGAAAAAAATATTAAAAATTTTGAAATTTCAATAGCACCACTCGACTCCAAATTTAATTATGCTTCTACTAGGCTATAAAAATAATCAAAAATCAAAAACTCAATTTTTCGCCTTAAAAAACTGCAAGGGGGGGGGGACCTTACCATTTTGCAAAGTTTGAAAATTGGCTGTTTTCTCGAATCAATTTCTCAGAAACTATAAGAGATATTTTCGATTTGAAAACACCACAGTAAAATTTGAACTTTCTTCTTTCCTCATGTAAAATGTCGTATCATTACGATGTATAGTTAGGGAGCTACAGGCGTTTTAAAAAGGTATTGCAAGTGGCGAAACGTGAAATGTTAAAATCAGCTATTTTTATTGACATATAAATTGCAATAACTCTTAAACCATTTGAGATGTCAAAGTGATTTTTTCAGGGTTTGTTCTCCTTTCAATTCTGCATCTTTTGATAGCCATATCGTTGGTTTAAAAAGTTTTTGATCTTTTTTGAAAAAACTTTGAACTGCAATTACTCGTAAACCCTTTGAGATTTCAAAATCATTTTTTCATGGTTTACTCTCTATTAAATTCTGCATCTATTGATGTGCATATCGTTGGTATTGTTAAATGTTGAAATTTTTACAAAAAATTAGATAAAAATGAAAAAAATATTAAAAATTTTGAAATTTCAATAGCACCACTCGACTCCAAATTTAATTATGCTTCTACTAGGCTATAAAAATAATCAAAAATCAAAAACTCAATTTTTCGCCTTAAAAAACTGCAAGGGGGGTACCTTACCATTTTGCAAAGTTTGAAAATTGGCTGTTTTCTCGAATCAATTTCTCAGAAACTATAAGAGATATTTTCGATTTGAAAACACCACAGTAAAATTTGAACTTTCTTCTTTCCTCATGTAAAATGTCGTATCATTACGATGTATAGTTAGGGAGCTACAGGCGTTTTAAAAAGGTATTGCAAGTGGCGAAACGTGAAATGTTAAAATCAGCTATTTTTATTGACATATAAATTGCAATAACTCTTAAACCATTTGAGATGTCAAAGTGATTTTTTCAGGGTTTGTTCTCCTTTCAATTCTGCATCTTTTGATAGCCATATCGTTGGTTTAAAAAGTTTTTGATCTTTTTTGAAAAAACTTTGAACTGCAATTACTCGTAAACCCTTTGAGATTTCAAAATCATTTTTTCATGGTTTACTCTCTATTAAATTCTGCATCTATTGATGTGCATATCGTTGGTATTGTTAAATGTTGAAATTTTTACAAAAAATTAGATAAAAATGAAAAAAATATTAAAAATTTTGAAATTTCAATAGCACCACTCGACTCCAAATTTAATTATGCTTCTACTAGGCTATAAAAATAATCAAAAATCAAAAACTCAATTTTTCGCCTTAAAAAACTGCAAGGGGGGTACCTTACCATTTTGCAAAGTTTGAAAATTGGCTGTTTTCTCGAATCAATTTCTCAGAAACTATAAGAGATATTTTCGATTTGAAAACACCACAGTAAAGTTTGAACTTTCTTCTTTCCTCATGTAATATGTCGTATCATTACGATGTATAGTTAGGGAGCTACAGGCGTTTTAAAAAGGTATTGCAAGTGGCGAAACGTGAAATGTTAAAATCAGCTATTTTTATTGACATATAAATTGCAATAACTCTTAAACCATTTGAGATGTCAAAGTGATTTTTTCAGGGTTTGTTCTCCTTTCAATTCTGCATCTTTTGATAGCCATATCGTTGGTTTAAAAAGTTTTTGATCTTTTTTGAAAAAACTTTGAACTGCAATTACTCGTAAACCCTTTGAGATTTCAAAATCATTTTTTCATGGTTTACTCTCTATTAAATTCTGCATCTATTGATGTGCATATCGTTGGTATTGTTAAATGTTGAAATTTTTACAAAAAATTAGATAAAAATGAAAAAAATATTAAAAATTTTGAAATTTCAATAGCACCACTCGACTCCAAATTTAATTATGCTTCTACTAGGCTATAAAAATAATCAAAAATCAAAAACTCAATTTTTCGCCTTAAAAAACTGCAAGGGGGGTACCTTACCATTTTGCAAAGTTGTAAAATTGGCTGTTTTCTCGAATCAATTTCTCAGAAACTATAAGAGATATTTTCGATTTGAAAACACCACAGTAAAATTTGAACTTTCTTCTTTCCTCATGTAATATGTCGTATCATTACGATGTATAGTTAGGGAGCTACAGGCGTTTTAAAAAGGTATTGCAAGTGGCGAAACGTGAAATGTTAAAATCAGCTATTTTTATTGACATATAAATTGCAATAACTCTTAAACCATTTGAGATGTCAAAGTGATTTTTTCAGGGTTTGTTCTCCTTTCAATTCTGCATCTTTTGATAGCCATATCGTTGGTTTAAAAAGTTTTTGATCTTTTTTGAAAAAACTTTGAACTGCAATTACTCGTAAACCCTTTGAGATTTCAAAATTATTTTTTCATGGTTTACTCTCTATTAAATTCTGCATCTATTGATGTGCATATCGTTGGTATTGTTAAATGTTGAAATTTTTACAAAAAATTAGATAAAAATGAAAAAAATATTAAAAATTTTGAAATTTCAATAGCACCACTCGACTCCAAATTTAATTATGCTTCTACTAGGCTATAAAAATAATCAAAAATCAAAAACTCAATTTTTCGCCTTAAAAAACTGCAAGGGGGGTTACCATTTTGCAAAGTTTGAAAATTGGCTGTTTTCTCGAATCAATTTCTCAGAAACTATAAGAGATATTTTCGATTTGAAAACACCACAGTAAAATTTGAACTTTCTTCTTTCCTCATGTAAAATGTCGTATCATTACGATGTATAGTTAGGGAGCTACAGGCGTTTTAAAAAGGTATTGCAAGTGGCGAAACGTGAAATGTTAAAATCAGCTATTTTTATTGACATATAAATTGCAATAACTCTTAAACCATTTGAGATGTCAAAGTGATTTTTTCAGGGTTTGTTCTCCTTTCAATTCTGCATCTTTTGATAGCCATATCGTTGGTTTAAAAAGTTTTTGATCTTTTTTGAAAAAACTTTGAACTGCAATTACTCGTAAACCCTTTGAGATTTCAAAATCATTTTTTCATGGTTTACTCTCTATTAAATTCTGCATCTATTGATGTGCATATCGTTGGTATTGTTAAATGTTGAAATTTTTACAAAAAAGTAGTTAAAGATGAAAAAAATATTAAAAATTTTGAAGTTTCAATAGCACCACTCGACTCCAAATTTAATTATGCTTCTACTAGGCTATAAAAATAATCAAAAATCAAAAACTCAATTTTTCGCCTTAAAAAACTGCAAGGGGGGTACCTTACCATTTTGCAAAGTTTGAAAATTGGCTGTTTTCTCGAATCAATTTCTCAGAAACTATAAGAGATATTTTCGATTTGAAAACACCACAGTAAAATTTGAACTTTCTTCTTTCCTCATGTAAAATGTCGTATCATTACGATGTATAGTTAGGGAGCTACAGGCGTTTTAAAAAGGTATTGCAAGTGGCGAAACGTGAAATGTTAAAATCAGCTATTTTTATTGACATATAAATTGCAATAACTCTTAAACCATTTGAGATGTCAAAGTGATTTTTTTGTTCTCCTTTCAATTCTGCATCTTTTGATACCCATATCGTTGGTTTAAAAAGTTTTTGATCTTTTTTGAAAAAACTTTGAACTGCAATTACTCGTAAACCCTTTGAGATTTCAAAATTATTTTTTCATGGTTTACTCTCTATTAAATTCTGCATCTATTGATGTGCATATCGTTGGTATTGTTAAATGTTGAAATTTTTACAAAAAATTAGATAAAAATGAAAAAAATATTAAAAATTTTGAAATTTCAATAGCACCACTCGACTCCAAATTTAATTATGCTTCTACTAGGCTATAAAAATAATCAAAAATCAAAAACTCAATTTTTCGCCTTAAAAAACTGCAAGGGGGGACCTTACCATTTTGCAAAGTTTGAAAATTGGCTGTTTTCTCGAATCAATTTCTCAGAAACTATAAGAGATATTTTCGATTTGAAAACACCACAGTAAAATTTGAACTTTCTTCTTTCCTCATGTAAAATGTCGTATCATTACGATGTATAGTTAGGGAGCTACAGGCGTTTTAAAAAGGTATTGCAAGTGGCGAAACGTGAAATGTTAAAATCAGCTATTTTTATTGACATATAAATTGCAATAACTCTTAAACCATTTGAGATGTCAAAGTGATTTTTTCAGGGTTTGTTCTCCTTTCAATTCTGCATCTTTTGATAGCCATATCGTTGGTTTAAAAAGTTTTTGATCTTTTTTGAAAAAACTTTGAACTGCAATTACTCGTAAACCCTTTGAGATTTCAAAATCATTTTTTCATGGTTTACTCTCTATTAAATTCTGCATCTATTGATGTGCATATCGTTGGTATTGTTAAATGTTGAAATTTTTACAAAAAATTAGATAAAAATGAAAAAAATATTAAAAATTTTGAAATTTCAATAGCACCACTCGACTCCAAATTTAATTATGCTTCTACTAGGCTATAAAAATAATCAAAAATCAAAAACTCAATTTTTCGCCTTAAAAAACTGCAAGGGGGGTACCTTACCATTTTGCAAAGTTTGAAAATTGGCTGTTTTCTCGAATCAATTTCTCAGAAACTATAAGAGATATTTTCGATTTGAAAACACCACAGTAAAATTTGAACTTTCTTCTTTCCTCATGTAAAATGTCGTATCATTACGATGTATAGTTAGGGAGCTACAGGCGTTTTAAAAAGGTATTGCAAGTGGCGAAACGTGAAATGTTAAAATCAGCTATTTTTATTGACATATAAATTGCAATAACTCTTAAACCATTTGAGATGTCAAAGTGATTTTTTCAGGGTTTGTTCTCCTTTCAATTCTGCATCTTTTGATAGCCATATCGTTGGTTTAAAAAGTTTTTGATCTTTTTTGAAAAAACTTTGAACTGCAATTACTCGTAAACCCTTTGAGATTTCAAAATCATTTTTTCATGGTTTACTCTCTATTAAATTCTGCATCTATTGATGTGCATATCGTTGGTATTGTTAAATGTTGAAATTTTTACAAAAAATTAGATAAAAATGAAAAAAATATTAAAAATTTTGAAATTTCAATAGCACCACTCGACTCCAAATTTAATTATGCTTCTACTAGGCTATAAAAATAATCAAAAATCAAAAACTCAATTTTTCGCCTTAAAAAACTGCAAGGGGGGTACCTTACCATTTTGCAAAGTTGTAAAATTGGCTGTTTTCTCGAATCAATTTCTCAGAAACTATAAGAGATATTTTCGATTTGAAAACACCACAGTAAAATTTGAACTTTCTTCTTTCCTCATGTAATATGTCGTATCATTACGATGTATAGTTAGGGAGCTACAGGCGTTTTAAAAAGGTATTGCAAGTGGCGAAACGTGAAATGTTAAAATCAGCTATTTTTATTGACATATAAATTGCAATAACTCTTAAACCATTTGAGATGTCAAAGTGATTTTTTCAGGGTTTGTTCTCCTTTCAATTCTGCATCTTTTGATAGCCATATCGTTGGTTTAAAAAGTTTTTGATCTTTTTTGAAAAAACTTTGAACTGCAATTACTCGTAAACCCTTTGAGATTTCAAAATCATTTTTTCATGGTTTACTCTCTATTAAATTCTGCATCTATTGATGTGCATATCGTTGGTATTGTTAAATGTTGAAATTTTTACAAAAAATTAGATAAAAATGAAAAAAATATTAAAAATTTTGAAATTTCAATAGCACCACTCGACTCCAAATTTAATTATGCTTCTACTAGGCTATAAAAATAATCAAAAATCAAAAACTCAATTTTTCGCCTTAAAAAACTGCAAGGGGGGTACCTTACCATTTTGCAAAGTTTGAAAATTGGCTGTTTTCTCGAATCAATTTCTCAGAAACTATAAGAGATATTTTCGATTTGAAAACACCACAGTAAAGTTTGAACTTTCTTCTTTCCTCATGTAATATGTCGTATCATTACGATGTATAGTTAGGGAGCTACAGGCGTTTTAAAAAGGTATTGCAAGTGGCGAAACGTGAAATGTTAAAATCAGCTATTTTTATTGACATATAAATTGCAATAACTCTTAAACCATTTGAGATGTCAAAGTGATTTTTTCAGGGTTTGTTCTCCTTTCAATTCTGCATCTTTTGATAGCCATATCGTTGGTTTAAAAAGTTTTTGATCTTTTTTGAAAAAACTTTGAACTGCAATTACTCGTAAACCCTTTGAGATTTCAAAATTATTTTTTCATGGTTTACTCTCTATTAAATTCTGCATCTATTGATGTGCATATCGTTGGTATTGTTAAATGTTGAAATTTTTACAAAAAATTAGATAAAAATGAAAAAAATATTAAAAATTTTGAAATTTCAATAGCACCACTCGACTCCAAATTTAATTATGCTTCTACTAGGCTATAAAAATAATCAAAAATCAAAAACTCAATTTTTCGCCTTAAAAAACTGCAAGGGGGGTACCTTACCATTTTGCAAAGTTTGAAAATTGGCTGTTTTCTCGAATCAATTTCTCAGAAACTATAAGAGATATTTTCGATTTGAAAACACCACAGTAAAGTTTGAACTTTCTTCTTTCCTCATGTAATATGTCGTATCATTACGATGTATAGTTAGGGAGCTACAGGCGTTTTAAAAAGGTATTGCAAGTGGCGAAACGTGAAATGTTAAAATCAGCTATTTTTATTGACATATAAATTGCAATAACTCTTAAACCATTTGAGATGTCAAAGTGATTTTTTCAGGGTTTGTTCTCCTTTCAATTCTGCATCTTTTGATAGCCATATCGTTGGTTTAAAAAGTTTTTGATCTTTTTTGAAAAAACTTTGAACTGCAATTACTCGTAAACCCTTTGAGATTTCAAAATTATTTTTTCATGGTTTACTCTCTATTAAATTCTGCATCTATTGATGTGCATATCGTTGGTATTGTTAAATGTTGAAATTTTTACAAAAAATTAGATAAAAATGAAAAAAATATTAAAAATTTTGAAATTTCAATAGCACCACTCGACTCCAAATTTAATTATGCTTCTACTAGGCTATAAAAATAATCAAAAATCAAAAACTCAATTTTTCGCCTTAAAAAACTGCAAGGGGGGTACCTTACCATTTTGCAAAGTTTGAAAATTGGCTGTTTTCTCGAATCAATTTCTCAGAAACTATAAGAGATATTTTCGATTTGAAAACACCACAGTAAAATTTGAACTTTCTTCTTTCCTCATGTAAAATGTCGTATCATTACGA
This sequence comes from Aphrophora alni, assembly GCA_963513935.1. Lineage (NCBI taxonomy): Eukaryota > Metazoa > Arthropoda > Insecta > Hemiptera > Aphrophoridae > Aphrophora > Aphrophora alni. The sequence goes on along the minus strand of OY740772.1, from coordinate 109,754,956 downwards.
TGTATAGTTAGGGAGCTACAGGCGTTTTAAAAAGGTATTGCAAGTGGCGAAACGTGAAATGTTAAAATCAGCTATTTTTATTGACATATAAATTGCAATAACTCTTAAACCATTTGAGATGTCAAAGTGATTTTTTCAGGGTTTGTTCTCCTTTCAATTCTGCATCTTTTGATAGCCATATCGTTGGTTTAAAAAGTTTTTGATCTTTTTTGAAAAAACTTTGAACTGCAATTACTCGTAAACCCTTTGAGATTTCAAAATCATTTTTTCATGGTTTACTCTCTATTAAATTCTGCATCTATTGATGTGCATATCGTTGGTATTGTTAAATGTTGAAATTTTTACAAAAAATTAGATAAAAATGAAAAAAATATTAAAAATTTTGAAATTTCAATAGCACCACTCGACTCCAAATTTAATTATGCTTCTACTAGGCTATAAAAATAATCAAAAATCAAAAACTCAATTTTTCGCCTTAAAAAACTGCAAGGGGGGTACCTTACCATTTTGCAAAGTTTGAAAATTGGCTGTTTTCTCGAATCAATTTCTCAGAAACTATAAGAGATATTTTCGATTTGAAAACACCACAGTAAAATTTGAACTTTCTTCTTTCCTCATGTAATATGTCGTATCATTACGATGTATAGTTAGGGAGCTACAGGCGTTTTAAAAAGGTATTGCAAGTGGCGAAACGTGAAATGTTAAAATCAGCTATTTTTATTGACATATAAATTGCAATAACTCTTAAACCATTTGAGATGTCAAAGTGATTTTTTCAGGGTTTGTTCTCCTTTCAATTCTGCATCTTTTGATAGCCATATCGTTGGTTTAAAAAGTTTTTGATCTTTTTTGAAAAAACTTTGAACTGCAATTACTCGTAAACCCTTTGAGATTTCAAAATCATTTTTTCATGGTTTACTCTCTATTAAATTCTGCATCTATTGATGTGCATATCGTTGGTATTGTTAAATGTTGAAATTTTTACAAAAAATTAGATAAAAATGAAAAAAATATTAAAAATTTTGAAATTTCAATAGCACCACTCGACTCCAAATTTAATTATGCTTCTACTAGGCTATAAAAATAATCAAAAATCAAAAACTCAATTTTTCGCCTTAAAAAACTGCAAGGGGGGTACCTTACCATTTTGCAAAGTTTGAAAATTGGCTGTTTTCTCGAATCAATTTCTCAGAAACTATAAGAGATATTTTCGATTTGAAAACACCACAGTAAAATTTGAACTTTCTTCTTTCCTCATGTAAAATGTCGTATCATTACGATGTATAGTTAGGGAGCTACAGGCGTTTTAAAAAGGTATTGCAAGTGGCGAAACGTGAAATGTTAAAATCAGCTATTTTTATTGACATATAAATTGCAATAACTCTAAAACCATTTGAGATGTCAAAGTGATTTTTTCAGGGTTTGTTCTCCTTTCAATTCTGCATCTTTTGATAGCCATATCGTTGGTTTAAAAAGTTTTTGATCTTTTTTGAAAAAACTTTGAACTGCAATTACTCGTAAACCCTTTGAGATTTCAAAATCATTTTTTCAAGGTTTACTCTCTATTAAATTCTGCATCTATTGATGTGCATATCGTTGGTATTGTTAAATGTTGATATTTTTACAAAAAATTAGATAAAAATGAAAAAAATATTAAAAATTTTGAAATTTCAATAGCACCACTCGACTCCAAATTTAATTATGCTTCTACTAGGCTATAAAAATAATCAAAAATCAAAAACTCAATTTTTCGCCTTAAAAAACTGCAAGGGGGGGACCTTACCATTTTGCAAAGTTTGAAAATTGGCTGTTTTCTCGAATCAATTTCTCAGAAACTATAAGAGATATTTTCGATTTGAAAACACCACAGTAAAATTTGAACTTTCTTCTTTCCTCATGTAAAATGTCGTATCATTACGATGTATAGTTAGGGAGCTACAGGCGTTTTAAAAAGGTATTGCAAGTGGCGAAACGTGAAATGTTAAAATCAGCTATTTTTATTGACATATAAATTGCAATAACTCTTAAACCATTTGAGATGTCAAAGTGATTTTTTCAGGGTTTGTTCTCCTTTCAATTCTGCATCTTTTGATAGCCATATCGTTGGTTTAAAAAGTTTTTGATCTTTTTTGAAAAAACTTTGAACTGCAATTACTCGTAAACCCTTTGAGATTTCAAAATCATTTTTTCATGGTTTACTCTCTATTAAATTCTGCATCTATTGATGTGCATATCGTTGGTATTGTTAAATGTTGAAATTTTTACAAAAAATTAGATAAAAATGAAAAAAATATTAAAATTTTTGAAATTTCAATAGCACCACTCGACTCCAAATTTAATTATGCTTCTACTAGGCTATAAAAATAATCAAAAATCAAAAACTCAATTTTTCGCCTTAAAAAACTGCAAGGGGGGTTACCATTTTGCAAAGTTTGAAAATTGGCTGTTTTCTCGAATCAATTTCTCAGAAACTATAAGAGATATTTTCGATTTGAAAACACCACAGTAAAATTTGAACTTTCTTCTTTCCTCATGTAAAATGTCGTATCATTACGATGTATAGTTAGGGAGCTACAGGCGTTTTAAAAAGGTATTGCAAGTGGCGAAACGTGAAATGTTAAAATCAGCTATTTTTATTGACATATAAATTGCAATAACTCTTAAACCATTTGAGATGTCAAAGTGATTTTTTCAGGGTTTGTTCTCCTTTCAATTCTGCATCTTTTGATAGCCATATCGTTGGTTTAAAAAGTTTTTGATCTTTTTTGAAAAAACTTTGAACTGCAATTACTCGTAAACCCTTTGAGATTTCAAAATCATTTTTTCATGGTTTACTCTCTATTAAATTCTGCATCTATTGATGTGCATATCGTTGGTATTGTTAAATGTTGAAATTTTTACAAAAAAGTAGTTAAAGATGAAAAAAATATTAAAAATTTTGAAGTTTCAATAGCACCACTCGACTCCAAATTTAATTATGCTTCTACTAGGCTATAAAAATAATCAAAAATCAAAAACTCAATTTTTCGCCTTAAAAAACTGCAAGGGGGGTACCTTACCATTTTGCAAAGTTTGAAAATTGGCTGTTTTCTCGAATCAATTTCTCAGAAACTATAAGAGATATTTTCGATTTGAAAACACCACAGTAAAATTTGAACTTTCTTCTTTCCTCATGTAAAATGTCGTATCATTACGATGTATAGTTAGGGAGCTACAGGCGTTTTAAAAAGGTATTGCAAGTGGCGAAACGTGAAATGTTAAAATCAGCTATTTTTATTGACATATAAATTGCAATAACTCTTAAACCATTTGAGATGTCAAAGTGATTTTTTTGTTCTCCTTTCAATTCTGCATCTTTTGATACCCATATCGTTGGTTTAAAAAGTTTTTGATCTTTTTTGAAAAAACTTTGAACTGCAATTACTCGTAAACCCTTTGAGATTTCAAAATTATTTTTTCATGGTTTACTCTCTATTAAATTCTGCATCTATTGATGTGCATATCGTTGGTATTGTTAAATGTTGAAATTTTTACAAAAAATTAGATAAAAATGAAAAAAATATTAAAAATTTTGAAATTTCAATAGCACCACTCGACTCCAAATTTAATTATGCTTCTACTAGGCTATAAAAATAATCAAAAATCAAAAACTCAATTTTTCGCCTTAAAAAACTGCAAGGGGGGGGGGACCTTACCATTTTGCAAAGTTTGAAAATTGGCTGTTTTCTCGAATCAATTTCTCAGAAACTATAAGAGATATTTTCGATTTGAAAACACCACAGTAAAATTTGAACTTTCTTCTTTCCTCATGTAAAATGTCGTATCATTACGATGTATAGTTAGGGAGCTACAGGCGTTTTAAAAAGGTATTGCAAGTGGCGAAACGTGAAATGTTAAAATCAGCTATTTTTATTGACATATAAATTGCAATAACTCTTAAACCATTTGAGATGTCAAAGTGATTTTTTCAGGGTTTGTTCTCCTTTCAATTCTGCATCTTTTGATAGCCATATCGTTGGTTTAAAAAGTTTTTGATCTTTTTTGAAAAAACTTTGAACTGCAATTACTCGTAAACCCTTTGAGATTTCAAAATCATTTTTTCATGGTTTACTCTCTATTAAATTCTGCATCTATTGATGTGCATATCGTTGGTATTGTTAAATGTTGAAATTTTTACAAAAAATTAGATAAAAATGAAAAAAATATTAAAAATTTTGAAATTTCAATAGCACCACTCGACTCCAAATTTAATTATGCTTCTACTAGGCTATAAAAATAATCAAAAATCAAAAACTCAATTTTTCGCCTTAAAAAACTGCAAGGGGGGTACCTTACCATTTTGCAAAGTTTGAAAATTGGCTGTTTTCTCGAATCAATTTCTCAGAAACTATAAGAGATATTTTCGATTTGAAAACACCACAGTAAAATTTGAACTTTCTTCTTTCCTCATGTAAAATGTCGTATCATTACGATGTATAGTTAGGGAGCTACAGGCGTTTTAAAAAGGTATTGCAAGTGGCGAAACGTGAAATGTTAAAATCAGCTATTTTTATTGACATATAAATTGCAATAACTCTTAAACCATTTGAGATGTCAAAGTGATTTTTTCAGGGTTTGTTCTCCTTTCAATTCTGCATCTTTTGATAGCCATATCGTTGGTTTAAAAAGTTTTTGATCTTTTTTGAAAAAACTTTGAACTGCAATTACTCGTAAACCCTTTGAGATTTCAAAATCATTTTTTCATGGTTTACTCTCTATTAAATTCTGCATCTATTGATGTGCATATCGTTGGTATTGTTAAATGTTGAAATTTTTACAAAAAATTAGATAAAAATGAAAAAAATATTAAAAATTTTGAAATTTCAATAGCACCACTCGACTCCAAATTTAATTATGCTTCTACTAGGCTATAAAAATAATCAAAAATCAAAAACTCAATTTTTCGCCTTAAAAAACTGCAAGGGGGGTACCTTACCATTTTGCAAAGTTTGAAAATTGGCTGTTTTCTCGAATCAATTTCTCAGAAACTATAAGAGATATTTTCGATTTGAAAACACCACAGTAAAGTTTGAACTTTCTTCTTTCCTCATGTAATATGTCGTATCATTACGATGTATAGTTAGGGAGCTACAGGCGTTTTAAAAAGGTATTGCAAGTGGCGAAACGTGAAATGTTAAAATCAGCTATTTTTATTGACATATAAATTGCAATAACTCTTAAACCATTTGAGATGTCAAAGTGATTTTTTCAGGGTTTGTTCTCCTTTCAATTCTGCATCTTTTGATAGCCATATCGTTGGTTTAAAAAGTTTTTGATCTTTTTTGAAAAAACTTTGAACTGCAATTACTCGTAAACCCTTTGAGATTTCAAAATCATTTTTTCATGGTTTACTCTCTATTAAATTCTGCATCTATTGATGTGCATATCGTTGGTATTGTTAAATGTTGAAATTTTTACAAAAAATTAGATAAAAATGAAAAAAATATTAAAAATTTTGAAATTTCAATAGCACCACTCGACTCCAAATTTAATTATGCTTCTACTAGGCTATAAAAATAATCAAAAATCAAAAACTCAATTTTTCGCCTTAAAAAACTGCAAGGGGGGTACCTTACCATTTTGCAAAGTTGTAAAATTGGCTGTTTTCTCGAATCAATTTCTCAGAAACTATAAGAGATATTTTCGATTTGAAAACACCACAGTAAAATTTGAACTTTCTTCTTTCCTCATGTAATATGTCGTATCATTACGATGTATAGTTAGGGAGCTACAGGCGTTTTAAAAAGGTATTGCAAGTGGCGAAACGTGAAATGTTAAAATCAGCTATTTTTATTGACATATAAATTGCAATAACTCTTAAACCATTTGAGATGTCAAAGTGATTTTTTCAGGGTTTGTTCTCCTTTCAATTCTGCATCTTTTGATAGCCATATCGTTGGTTTAAAAAGTTTTTGATCTTTTTTGAAAAAACTTTGAACTGCAATTACTCGTAAACCCTTTGAGATTTCAAAATTATTTTTTCATGGTTTACTCTCTATTAAATTCTGCATCTATTGATGTGCATATCGTTGGTATTGTTAAATGTTGAAATTTTTACAAAAAATTAGATAAAAATGAAAAAAATATTAAAAATTTTGAAATTTCAATAGCACCACTCGACTCCAAATTTAATTATGCTTCTACTAGGCTATAAAAATAATCAAAAATCAAAAACTCAATTTTTCGCCTTAAAAAACTGCAAGGGGGGTTACCATTTTGCAAAGTTTGAAAATTGGCTGTTTTCTCGAATCAATTTCTCAGAAACTATAAGAGATATTTTCGATTTGAAAACACCACAGTAAAATTTGAACTTTCTTCTTTCCTCATGTAAAATGTCGTATCATTACGATGTATAGTTAGGGAGCTACAGGCGTTTTAAAAAGGTATTGCAAGTGGCGAAACGTGAAATGTTAAAATCAGCTATTTTTATTGACATATAAATTGCAATAACTCTTAAACCATTTGAGATGTCAAAGTGATTTTTTCAGGGTTTGTTCTCCTTTCAATTCTGCATCTTTTGATAGCCATATCGTTGGTTTAAAAAGTTTTTGATCTTTTTTGAAAAAACTTTGAACTGCAATTACTCGTAAACCCTTTGAGATTTCAAAATCATTTTTTCATGGTTTACTCTCTATTAAATTCTGCATCTATTGATGTGCATATCGTTGGTATTGTTAAATGTTGAAATTTTTACAAAAAAGTAGTTAAAGATGAAAAAAATATTAAAAATTTTGAAGTTTCAATAGCACCACTCGACTCCAAATTTAATTATGCTTCTACTAGGCTATAAAAATAATCAAAAATCAAAAACTCAATTTTTCGCCTTAAAAAACTGCAAGGGGGGTACCTTACCATTTTGCAAAGTTTGAAAATTGGCTGTTTTCTCGAATCAATTTCTCAGAAACTATAAGAGATATTTTCGATTTGAAAACACCACAGTAAAATTTGAACTTTCTTCTTTCCTCATGTAAAATGTCGTATCATTACGATGTATAGTTAGGGAGCTACAGGCGTTTTAAAAAGGTATTGCAAGTGGCGAAACGTGAAATGTTAAAATCAGCTATTTTTATTGACATATAAATTGCAATAACTCTTAAACCATTTGAGATGTCAAAGTGATTTTTTTGTTCTCCTTTCAATTCTGCATCTTTTGATACCCATATCGTTGGTTTAAAAAGTTTTTGATCTTTTTTGAAAAAACTTTGAACTGCAATTACTCGTAAACCCTTTGAGATTTCAAAATTATTTTTTCATGGTTTACTCTCTATTAAATTCTGCATCTATTGATGTGCATATCGTTGGTATTGTTAAATGTTGAAATTTTTACAAAAAATTAGATAAAAATGAAAAAAATATTAAAAATTTTGAAATTTCAATAGCACCACTCGACTCCAAATTTAATTATGCTTCTACTAGGCTATAAAAATAATCAAAAATCAAAAACTCAATTTTTCGCCTTAAAAAACTGCAAGGGGGGACCTTACCATTTTGCAAAGTTTGAAAATTGGCTGTTTTCTCGAATCAATTTCTCAGAAACTATAAGAGATATTTTCGATTTGAAAACACCACAGTAAAATTTGAACTTTCTTCTTTCCTCATGTAAAATGTCGTATCATTACGATGTATAGTTAGGGAGCTACAGGCGTTTTAAAAAGGTATTGCAAGTGGCGAAACGTGAAATGTTAAAATCAGCTATTTTTATTGACATATAAATTGCAATAACTCTTAAACCATTTGAGATGTCAAAGTGATTTTTTCAGGGTTTGTTCTCCTTTCAATTCTGCATCTTTTGATAGCCATATCGTTGGTTTAAAAAGTTTTTGATCTTTTTTGAAAAAACTTTGAACTGCAATTACTCGTAAACCCTTTGAGATTTCAAAATCATTTTTTCATGGTTTACTCTCTATTAAATTCTGCATCTATTGATGTGCATATCGTTGGTATTGTTAAATGTTGAAATTTTTACAAAAAATTAGATAAAAATGAAAAAAATATTAAAAATTTTGAAATTTCAATAGCACCACTCGACTCCAAATTTAATTATGCTTCTACTAGGCTATAAAAATAATCAAAAATCAAAAACTCAATTTTTCGCCTTAAAAAACTGCAAGGGGGGTACCTTACCATTTTGCAAAGTTTGAAAATTGGCTGTTTTCTCGAATCAATTTCTCAGAAACTATAAGAGATATTTTCGATTTGAAAACACCACAGTAAAATTTGAACTTTCTTCTTTCCTCATGTAAAATGTCGTATCATTACGATGTATAGTTAGGGAGCTACAGGCGTTTTAAAAAGGTATTGCAAGTGGCGAAACGTGAAATGTTAAAATCAGCTATTTTTATTGACATATAAATTGCAATAACTCTTAAACCATTTGAGATGTCAAAGTGATTTTTTCAGGGTTTGTTCTCCTTTCAATTCTGCATCTTTTGATAGCCATATCGTTGGTTTAAAAAGTTTTTGATCTTTTTTGAAAAAACTTTGAACTGCAATTACTCGTAAACCCTTTGAGATTTCAAAATCATTTTTTCATGGTTTACTCTCTATTAAATTCTGCATCTATTGATGTGCATATCGTTGGTATTGTTAAATGTTGAAATTTTTACAAAAAATTAGATAAAAATGAAAAAAATATTAAAAATTTTGAAATTTCAATAGCACCACTCGACTCCAAATTTAATTATGCTTCTACTAGGCTATAAAAATAATCAAAAATCAAAAACTCAATTTTTCGCCTTAAAAAACTGCAAGGGGGGTACCTTACCATTTTGCAAAGTTGTAAAATTGGCTGTTTTCTCGAATCAATTTCTCAGAAACTATAAGAGATATTTTCGATTTGAAAACACCACAGTAAAATTTGAACTTTCTTCTTTCCTCATGTAATATGTCGTATCATTACGATGTATAGTTAGGGAGCTACAGGCGTTTTAAAAAGGTATTGCAAGTGGCGAAACGTGAAATGTTAAAATCAGCTATTTTTATTGACATATAAATTGCAATAACTCTTAAACCATTTGAGATGTCAAAGTGATTTTTTCAGGGTTTGTTCTCCTTTCAATTCTGCATCTTTTGATAGCCATATCGTTGGTTTAAAAAGTTTTTGATCTTTTTTGAAAAAACTTTGAACTGCAATTACTCGTAAACCCTTTGAGATTTCAAAATCATTTTTTCATGGTTTACTCTCTATTAAATTCTGCATCTATTGATGTGCATATCGTTGGTATTGTTAAATGTTGAAATTTTTACAAAAAATTAGATAAAAATGAAAAAAATATTAAAAATTTTGAAATTTCAATAGCACCACTCGACTCCAAATTTAATTATGCTTCTACTAGGCTATAAAAATAATCAAAAATCAAAAACTCAATTTTTCGCCTTAAAAAACTGCAAGGGGGGTACCTTACCATTTTGCAAAGTTTGAAAATTGGCTGTTTTCTCGAATCAATTTCTCAGAAACTATAAGAGATATTTTCGATTTGAAAACACCACAGTAAAGTTTGAACTTTCTTCTTTCCTCATGTAATATGTCGTATCATTACGATGTATAGTTAGGGAGCTACAGGCGTTTTAAAAAGGTATTGCAAGTGGCGAAACGTGAAATGTTAAAATCAGCTATTTTTATTGACATATAAATTGCAATAACTCTTAAACCATTTGAGATGTCAAAGTGATTTTTTCAGGGTTTGTTCTCCTTTCAATTCTGCATCTTTTGATAGCCATATCGTTGGTTTAAAAAGTTTTTGATCTTTTTTGAAAAAACTTTGAACTGCAATTACTCGTAAACCCTTTGAGATTTCAAAATTATTTTTTCATGGTTTACTCTCTATTAAATTCTGCATCTATTGATGTGCATATCGTTGGTATTGTTAAATGTTGAAATTTTTACAAAAAATTAGATAAAAATGAAAAAAATATTAAAAATTTTGAAATTTCAATAGCACCACTCGACTCCAAATTTAATTATGCTTCTACTAGGCTATAAAAATAATCAAAAATCAAAAACTCAATTTTTCGCCTTAAAAAACTGCAAGGGGGGTACCTTACCATTTTGCAAAGTTTGAAAATTGGCTGTTTTCTCGAATCAATTTCTCAGAAACTATAAGAGATATTTTCGATTTGAAAACACCACAGTAAAGTTTGAACTTTCTTCTTTCCTCATGTAATATGTCGTATCATTACGATGTATAGTTAGGGAGCTACAGGCGTTTTAAAAAGGTATTGCAAGTGGCGAAACGTGAAATGTTAAAATCAGCTATTTTTATTGACATATAAATTGCAATAACTCTTAAACCATTTGAGATGTCAAAGTGATTTTTTCAGGGTTTGTTCTCCTTTCAATTCTGCATCTTTTGATAGCCATATCGTTGGTTTAAAAAGTTTTTGATCTTTTTTGAAAAAACTTTGAACTGCAATTACTCGTAAACCCTTTGAGATTTCAAAATTATTTTTTCATGGTTTACTCTCTATTAAATTCTGCATCTATTGATGTGCATATCGTTGGTATTGTTAAATGTTGAAATTTTTACAAAAAATTAGATAAAAATGAAAAAAATATTAAAAATTTTGAAATTTCAATAGCACCACTCGACTCCAAATTTAATTATGCTTCTACTAGGCTATAAAAATAATCAAAAATCAAAAACTCAATTTTTCGCCTTAAAAAACTGCAAGGGGGGTACCTTACCATTTTGCAAAGTTTGAAAATTGGCTGTTTTCTCGAATCAATTTCTCAGAAACTATAAGAGATATTTTCGATTTGAAAACACCACAGTAAAATTTGAACTTTCTTCTTTCCTCATGTAAAATGTCGTATCATTACGATGTATAGTTAGGGAGCTACAGGCGTTTTAAAAAGGTATTGCAAGTGGCGAAACGTGAAATGTTAAAATCAGCTATTTTTATTGACATATAAATTGCAATAACTCTTAAACCATTTGAGATGTCAAAGTGATTTTTTCAGGGTTTGTTCTCCTTTCAATTCTGCATCTTTTGATAGCCATATCGTTGGTTTAAAAAGTTTTTGATCTTTTTTGAAAAAACTTTGAACTGCAATTACTCGTAAACCCTTTGAGATTTCAAAATCATTTTTTCATGGTTTACTCTCTATTAAATTCTGCATCTATTGATGTGCATATCGTTGGTATTGTTAAATGTTGAAATTTTTACAAAAAATTAGATAAAAATGAAAAAAATATTAAAAATTTTGAAATTTCAATAGCACCACTCGACTCCAAATTTAATTATGCTTCTACTAGGCTATAAAAATAATCAAAAATCAAAAACTCAATTTTTCGCCTTAAAAAACTGCAAGGGGGGTACCTTACCATTTTGCAAAGTTTGAAAATTGGCTGTTTTCTCGAATCAATTTCTCAGAAACTATAAGAGATATTTTCGATTTGAAAACACCACAGTAAAATTTGAACTTTCTTCTTTCCTCATGTAATATGTCGTATCATTACGATGTATAGTTAGGGAGCTACAGGCGTTTTAAAAAGGTATTGCAAGTGGCGAAACGTGAAATGTTAAAATCAGCTATTTTTATTGACATATAAATTGCAATAACTCTTAAACCATTTGAGATGTCAAAGTGATTTTTTCAGGGTTTGTTCTCCTTTCAATTCTGCATCTTTTGATAGCCATATCGTTGGTTTAAAAAGTTTTTGATCTTTTTTGAAAAAACTTTGAACTGCAATTACTCGTAAACCCTTTGAGATTTCAAAATCATTTTTTCATGGTTTACTCTCTATTAAATTCTGCATCTATTGATGTGCATATCGTTGGTATTGTTAAATGTTGAAATTTTTACAAAAAATTAGATAAAAATGAAAAAAATATTAAAAATTTTGAAATTTCAATAGCACCACTCGACTCCAAATTTAATTATGCTTCTACTAGGCTATAAAAATAATCAAAAATCAAAAACTCAATTTTTCGCCTTAAAAAACTGCAAGGGGGGTACCTTACCATTTTGCAAAGTTTGAAAATTGGCTGTTTTCTCGAATCAATTTCTCAGAAACTATAAGAGATATTTTCGATTTGAAAACACCACAGTAAAATTTGAACTTTCTTCTTTCCTCATGTAAAATGTCGTATCATTACGATGTATAGTTAGGGAGCTACAGGCGTTTTAAAAAGGTATTGCAAGTGGCGAAACGTGAAATGTTAAAATCAGCTATTTTTATTGACATATAAATTGCAATAACTCTAAAACCATTTGAGATGTCAAAGTGATTTTTTCAGGGTTTGTTCTCCTTTCAATTCTGCATCTTTTGATAGCCATATCGTTGGTTTAAAAAGTTTTTGATCTTTTTTGAAAAAACTTTGAACTGCAATTACTCGTAAACCCTTTGAGATTTCAAAATCATTTTTTCAAGGTTTACTCTCTATTAAATTCTGCATCTATTGATGTGCATATCGTTGGTATTGTTAAATGTTGATATTTTTACAAAAAATTAGATAAAAATGAAAAAAATATTAAAAATTTTGAAATTTCAATAGCACCACTCGACTCCAAATTTAATTATGCTTCTACTAGGCTATAAAAATAATCAAAAATCAAAAACTCAATTTTTCGCCTTAAAAAACTGCAAGGGGGGTACCTTACCATTTTGCAAAGTTTGAAAATTGGCTGTTTTCTCGAATCAATTTCTCAGAAACTATAAGAGATATTTTCGATTTGAAAACACCACAGTAAAATTTGAACTTTCTTCTTTCCTCATGTAATATGTCGTATCATTACGATGTATAGTTAGGGAGCTACAGGCGTTTTAAAAAGGTATTGCAAGTGGCGAAACGTGAAATGTTAAAATCAGCAATTTTTATTGACATATAAATTGCAATAACTCTTAAACCATTTGAGATGTCAAAGTGATTTTTTCAGGGTTTGTTCTCCTTTCAATTCTGCATCTTTTGATAGCCATATCGTTGGTTTAAAAAGTTTTTGATCTTTTAAGGTATTGCAAGTGGCGAAACGTGAAATGTTAAAATCAGCTATTTTTATTGACATATAAATTGCAATAACTCTTAAACCATTTGAGATGTCAAAGTGATTTTTTCAGGGTTTGTTCTCCTTTCAATTCTGCATCTTTTGATAGCCATATCGTTGGTTTAAAAAGTTTTTGATCTTTTTTGAAAAAACTTTGAACTGCAATTACTCGTAAACCCTTTGAGATTTCAAAATCATTTTTTCATGGTTTACTCTCTATTAAATTCTGCATCTATTGATGTGCATATCGTTGGTATTGTTAAATGTTGAAATTTTTACAAAAAATTAGATAAAAATGAAAAAAATATTAAAAATTTTGAAATTTCAATAGCACCACTCGACTCCAAATTTAATTATGCTTCTACTAGGCTATAAAAATAATCAAAAATCAAAAACTCAATTTTTCGCCTTAAAAAACTGCAAGGGGGGTACCTTACCATTTTGCAAAGTTTGAAAATTGGCTGTTTTCTCGAATCAATTTCTCAGAAACTATAAGAGATATTTTCGATTTGAAAACACCACAGTAAAATTTGAACTTTCTTCTTTCCTCATGTAATATGTCGTATCATTACGATGTATAGTTAGGGAGCTACAGGCGTTTTAAAAAGGTATTGCAAGTGGCGAAACGTGAAATGTTAAAATCAGCTATTTTTATTGACATATAAATTGCAATAACTCTTAAACCATTTGAGATGTCAAAGTGATTTTTTCAGGGTTTGTTCTCCTTTCAATTCTGCATCTTTTGATAGCCATATCGTTGGTTTAAAAAGTTTTTGATCTTTTTTGAAAAAACTTTGAACTGCAATTACTCGTAAACCCTTTGAGATTTCAAAATCATTTTTTCATGGTTTACTCTCTATTAAATTCTGCATCTATTGATGTGCATATCGTTGGTATTGTTAAATGTTGAAATTTTTACAAAAAATTAGATAAAAATGAAAAAAATATTAAAAATTTTGAAATTTCAATAGCACCACTCGACTCCAAATTTAATTATGCTTCTACTAGGCTATAAAAATAATCAAAAATCAAAAACTCAATTTTTCGCCTTAAAAAACTGCAAGGGGGACCTTACCATTTTGCAAAGTTTGAAAATTGGCTGTTTTCTCGAATCAATTTCTCAGAAACTATAAGAGATATTTTCGATTTGAAAACACCACAGTAAAATTTGAACTTTCTTCTTTCCTCATGTAAAATGTCGTATCATTACGATGTATAGTTAGGGAGCTACAGGCGTTTTAAAAAGGTATTGCAAGTGGCGAAACGTGAAATGTTAAAATCAGCTATTTTTATTGACATATAAATTGCAATAACTCTAAAACCATTTGAGATGTCAAAGTGATTTTTTCAGGGTTTGTTCTCCTTTCAATTCTGCATCTTTTGATAGCCATATCGTTGGTTTAAAAAGTTTTTGATCTTTTTTGAAAAAACTTTGAACTGCAATTACTCGTAAACCCTTTGAGATTTCAAAATCATTTTTTCAAGGTTTACTCTCTATTAAATTCTGCATCTATTGATGTGCATATCGTTGGTATTGTTAAATGTTGATATTTTTACAAAAAATTAGATAAAAATGAAAAAAATATTAAAAATTTTGAAATTTCAATAGCACCACTCGACTCCAAATTTAATTATGCTTCTACTAGGCTATAAAAATAATCAAAAATCAAAAACTCAATTTTTCGCCTTAAAAAACTGCAAGGGGGGTACCTTACCATTTTGCAAAGTTTGAAAATTGGCTGTTTTCTCGAATCAATTTCTCAGAAACTATAAGAGATATTTTCGATTTGAAAACACCACAGTAAAATTTGAACTTTCTTCTTTCCTCATGTAATATGTCGTATCATTACGATGTATAGTTAGGGAGCTACAGGCGTTTTAAAAAGGTATTGCAAGTGGCGAAACGTGAAATGTTAAAATCAGCAATTTTTATTGACATATAAATTGCAATAACTCTTAAACCATTTGAGATGTCAAAGTGATTTTTTCAGGGTTTGTTCTCCTTTCAATTCTGCATCTTTTGATAGCCATATCGTTGGTTTAAAAAGTTTTTGATCTTTTAAGGTATTGCAAGTGGCGAAACGTGAAATGTTAAAATCAGCTATTTTTATTGACATATAAATTGCAATAACTCTTAAACCATTTGAGATGTCAAAGTGATTTTTTCAGGGTTTGTTCTCCTTTCAATTCTGCATCTTTTGATAGCCATATCGTTGGTTTAAAAAGTTTTTGATCTTTTTTGAAAAAACTTTGAACTGCAATTACTCGTAAACCCTTTGAGATTTCAAAATTATTTTTTCATGGTTTACTCTCTATTAAATTCTGCATCTATTGATGTGCATATCGTTGGTATTGTTAAATGTTGAAATTTTTACAAAAAATTAGATAAAAATGAAAAAAATATTAAAAATTTTGAAATTTCAATAGCACCACTCGACTCCAAATTTAATTATGCTTCTACTAGGCTATAAAAATAATCAAAAATCAAAAACTCAATTTTTCGCCTTAAAAAACTGCAAGGGGGGTACCTTACCATTTTGCAAAGTTTGAAAATTGGCTGTTTTCTCGAATCAATTTCTCAGAAACTATAAGAGATATTTTCGATTTGAAAACACCACAGTAAAATTTGAACTTTCTTCTTTCCTCATGTAAAATGTCGTATCATTACGATGTATAGTTAGGGAGCTACAGGCGTTTTAAAAAGGTATTGCAAGTGGCGAAACGTGAAATGTTAAAATCAGCTATTTTTATTGACATATAAATTGCAATAACTCTTAAACCATTTGAGATGTCAAAGTGATTTTTTCAGGGTTTGTTCTCCTTTCAATTCTGCATCTTTTGATAGCCATATCGTTGGTTTAAAAAGTTTTTGATCTTTTTTGAAAAAACTTTGAACTGCAATTACTCGTAAACCCTTTGAGATTTCAAAATCATTTTTTCATGGTTTACTCTCTATTAAATTCTGCATCTATTGATGTGCATATCGTTGGTATTGTTAAATGTTGAAATTTTTACAAAAAATTAGATAAAAATGAAAAAAATATTAAAAATTTTGAAATTTCAATAGCACCACTCGACTCCAAATTTAATTATGCTTCTACTAGGCTATAAAAATAATCAAAAATCAAAAACTCAATTTTTCGCCTTAAAAAACTGCAAGGGGGGTACCTTACCATTTTGCAAAGTTTGAAAATTGGCTGTTTTCTCGAATCAATTTCTCAGAAACTATAAGAGATATTTTCGATTTGAAAACACCACAGTAAAATTTGAACTTTCTTCTTTCCTCATGTAAAATGTCGTATCATTACGATGTATAGTTAGGGAGCTACAGGCGTTTTAAAAAGGTATTGCAAGTGGCGAAACGTGAAATGTTAAAATCAGCTATTTTTATTGACATATAAATTGCAATAACTCTTAAACCATTTGAGATGTCAAAGTGATTTTTTCAGGGTTTGTTCTCCTTTCAATTCTGCATCTTTTGATACCCATATCGTTGGTTTAAAATTTTTTGATCTTATTTGAAAAAACTTTGAACTCAATTACTCGTAAACCCTTTGATATATCAAAGTTATATTTTCGGGGATTGTTCTACCTTCTATCCTCTGTCTTTTGATGCCAATATTATTTTTTTAAGAGAATGTTGACCCTTTTTGAAAAACTTTATACTGCAATATTTTCTAAATTCTTTGAGATTTCAATGTGATTTTTTCAGGAATGCTTCTCCTTTCAATTCTGCATCGTTTGACGTACAAATCAAAATTATGAAATTTTATTCCAAAATGGGCTAAGTATTTAAAGCCGATAATAGTTAGTTTTTGATTTTTGTATTTTTATTTATCTTAATAGGAGCAGCAATAAATTTGGAATTCCGGTGTACGATTATAATTAAAAAATTATATTTTTAAAATTATTTTAGACAAAAATTTTGATATGAACTTCAAATGATACAGAATTTAAAAGGAGAATCATCCCTGAAAAAATCACAAGTACTCTCTCTCTAAGCTTGAACCTATAGAGGTAAGATACCAATATCTCCACGACCCATGACCGTCGAGTGAAATAATAATCCAGCTCTGCAAACTTCCCATTTAACAATATCCTGATGTTAGGGATTTTTCCCTTAGTCCAGTTCCATGTTCTGTCATTTATCTTCCATCTCTCCTGCCATTTATCCAGTCTGCTTCTTTAGTTCATCGAAGAAACATCTTATTCCATTCTCCTAGTATATTCCTCCACCAAGAGATTCTGTAGCCTTTAGGTCTTGAAAATAAACAGTTGTAAATTCTTGTAGATTTTGTATTTACTATTTTAAAACAAAAAGTGCTCTTAGGAAATTAAATATAAAGTTACTGTATATCCTAAAATTTGTTCACACGAGGAAAACGCAAGTAACAATACAAAGCCAATAGTTTTTTATAATATATTTCCACAACTTCTTTTTTACATTCAACTTTAAATAGACTAAACATTCTAAAATAGACTACATCATATAATTTATTGTCATTTATAAGGTGCAAGAAGATTAGTTTTGTTTGTGTAAAAATTCTGAAGAATAAGAAACAAATTTTTTAAATATATTGTCATTTTATAAGATTATTAAGTTGTCTTTGAATAATATGTAGAACCACACTCCAAAGTAACAATTTAATAAAGATAATCAATATTTAAATAATAATGTATAATGGTTGTAATTTATTAAATATAATATAATAATGAAGCAATAGTATAAAACAGGTTGTAATCTATTGAAAATATACAGCTATTCTAAACTATAGATACTATCATATAATTATATATCATATCAAAAATTATGTATTATTAAAAATTGATATATTTTTTTCATAATATTTTTATTAATACACTGTAAAATATATAATAATAAATAACTACAATTTATAAATATAACCTATCATTCACATTTTAGGTTGTTTTGAACTTTAAAAATAATCTAATAAATTATGAATTAATTACAATCCCTTAGTATCTTTCAGCTATTCGTAACTCTATATTTTAAGAATTGAAACTTTATGTCATACAATACTAAATTTCTTATATTTCTAATCTAAAATCTACAGAAAGTTTCAGATAAATGAATAATTCTGAAACCAATCAGTATTAAAAAAATTGAAGCTAGTATTGGTGTGAACAAGATTTTAACTTGTTGGTCTTTATCTTATATAAGCCCTAATCAACCTATTCAAGGTACACCTAAACAAATTAATGCTAAGTCAGTCTTTAAAGTTCGTCATTTCCTCGACTCCTTGGCCCTGTATATTTGTAGAGATTTTTAGGCGATAAGATTCCATCCATTTCTTTAGCAAGCTGATGGTAACGTATTCAAACATGATGTGCAGATGCTTTCGGTTAGCGTTGTCTTGTGAAAATTCCTTTCTTGTTGCCACCCACTCTTGTTACAGCTAAATAAAATAAAAATTTATAATATTTAGTTAATCGTTTGGTGATTTTAAATAGCTAAAGTATATATTAAACTAAGATATCAATATTCAGACTCCAATATATGGGGGTAATGAGTGGTAGGATGTCTGAATTCTACTCTAATAGGTTTTTTATCTAAGATTATGTTGTAACTTAATTATTATGGCTTCCTGTAACTGCAATACAAGATTGTTTATTCAATTCCTGATGATTAAAGTTAGTTTAATTAAATAAGCCGTAATTATTTTTTTCATTTTAAATCTTATTTTTTTAATACATACAGATGTTTAAAACTGTTTAAAATTATTTGTAGACATTGAAACAAACTGAATGTGCACATTTTTCGTACATTTATTTTTTTTTAATTGATTTTTTTTTTTTTTGTCTAATGCCTATATTTAAAATTATTTTCCTTTAGGTCCAGTTGTATATCCAGAAAAGTCAATAGAGTTGCATCTCAATTACAATTTTATTTTCTGTTAGAAGGAATATAGAATAATGGTAATAACCATATGTATTATTATAAGCAATAATTATTATTCATAATCATTTGCAAGACCGAATTAATAGTAGGCTAAGTGATACATTCTTCAACGAACAATATTTTTCAAATTTTCTTTGATATAAAAATTAATGTTAGGTCATGGAGAAATAATGAGTTTATCTCCTCAACCCAGAGCTTACCTATTATCATAAAACATAAATTCATGTTATTAAATACATACTAACAATCCAGTCACCACAATGGCAATAACCCCTGAATGAAAAAAGCTAACCTATTTAAAGAAACACAGAGGATGCTAATATCAATTTGAATGTCTACTTTACAAGTATTAATGTTAAATTTTATTTTATCTGGCATCCTACAATATTTTTCACAGATAAAACAATACAAAGTTGAGGTTAAAATATAATTTGGCAATTTTCTTTAAAACTAACCTACGGTACGTAGTTTCTGCAATTTATTTACGCCTATGAAGAAATATCTATGTTCAAGTGAGCATTGGTTATACCACTCTACAAGTCACAACTGAAATTTATCTTTAATTATGTTTTTTAAGACTTTTTAATTTGAATCAAACTTACATTGGTCAGTTTTAGAGTCTGTGAAATTCCATATCATTTCTCCAATAAAAAATCCTTTTTTCTTAATGCGTCAAATGCTTTAAAGTGCCAAAAATACGTTCAGAAAAGGTATTCTTCAGACCAGACAAACTCAGAATACTGAAAACAAATCAATTGTTACAATAATTATATAGTATATTCATTGTGGAGTAATAGTTTAGTATTGTAAATTCTATCAAGGCATAGTAAACTGTTAATTTAAACCCTATTAATCTGAAAAACTCTTGTTCTAATTGTAGCTTTTAACCACTCATTTGACAGCAGGGTGTTGTATATTTGGATCATTATGTTCTATCTCTTGTACTCTGTCATGCTAGCTGCATGCACACTTGCAGTCATTCAACAGTTACAGTTATTCAGTTACATTTGCATTGCTTCTACATTATAATCAATCCCTTGAGATTGTTCAATAGTGAACAATCTATTAAAATATATAAATAAATAAGCAGTAGATACATAATTTGTAAATTAAAAAAATGAGAGTGTAGATTTGCCACACCAAACTTGATTTTTGTTAAGGTAAGCAGTGGTGGTTTTTCAGGTGTAGCAGATACAGCCTGGAACACCTACTTTTTAAAACTATAAAAATTTTAAATAATAGTTTTACACTTTAATTAAATATCGACTAGTAACTGAATTTTGACTGTTGAGTCATGTACTGCCAAAATATAAAAACCACAATGCTAGGTAGTTATATTTGAGTGATATAGAAGTAGTCACTCTACCTAACTATTATTGAGGTGCTGATAATTAACATGATACAAATAACTGTTTCTACAACAGGAGTAGTAAGCTGTATTTACCTTTGTGCATTTTGTTGCTGTAAATGAGTAACAAGTGTGTTTTATTGTTTAGTTTCTGAAGCAAGTTAGTTGGATTATTCCTATTCTTTTTGTGTCTAATTAAGGTAAATTTGTCAGTATGTGAGACTTTATTCTTTGAACTTTCAATGAAAATGACACAAAATATGTTTTAAAAGAATCATGTACATTATTTTCTTTGATTCTGATAATACCTTAGACAAACTCCTCTTTTTAAGTCACAAAAGGTCCATTTAGGTTGCAGTGACATGAGGACGAATAGCTTCGGACCTCTAAATCACTAAGCTCCTCTATAGAAAGAAGTTTTTCATTTTACAGGGAATATAAATGTATTTTAATAAGTGTCGCGAGATCTTGCAAGAATATCCGTGGAGAAGAAACTGCTTGGTGAGCTTCTGGAGACAATGCCATTATATGAAGATATCGTCAAGTTTGCTGCTCGCAAAGACAGGAAATTGGATCTTATTTTTACATACCTATATCTTTGTTTTATTTTTATTTCATAACTACATTTTACCCAGAGCAGGCTATTTTCTTTAAAAAAAATAAAATACTGTTTCTTTTTATCTTTTACAAAATTATTACAAACTTTAGAATGAAAAAATTGATCAAAATATTTTAAAATTCTGAGCATACCTTTACCTAAGGTAGTTGACAATGCCAGGAAAGCATTGCTCCTTCGGGTGGAGGTCTGGAAGAGTCTGGTGGATGATGATTCCCTCAGGATTGTCCAGATTGGCTTAAGCTAGTGATGTTCAGATTCGGAAGAATCCAGGAACTCCTTGTTAAGTAGTTTTTTCAAGTGTAGATAAATACCTGCATGATGAAATCTGGTAAATAGAATAATCACTAAAGCACCAATGTGCACTAGAGTAAGGATCTTACATAAAGACTTAAATGTGCAGTTCATCAAAAAACACATTCAATGATTATCAGCTAATCTCTATAAGGGGGCCCATGGACAGCCAACATCGATACTAAGGTCAGCTTACAAAGTGTTTAACGCTTTAGAAACAGTGGACAAAGAAAGCGATGTTTTCAATCGCCACAACATCAGTTGTTGCTTGAAAGGGATGGGATTGTCCGTCAGTTCGGTATACCAAAAGGATAATGTTGGCTATGAGCTGTTACTGGCGAGAGGCAATATTTGTTTAAAGATGAACATCATGTTGACAGTGACAGTTTTCACAGGTGCCGCCTCTCAGAAATTGGCTTCAAAAGCCGGGTTTACAACTGTAGTAGACCATAAGTACGGTGATTTCAAAATGAACGGGGAAGAGATGTTTCCAAGAATAGCAGAATTGAATATTAAATTTATAGAAAAAATAATTTAAAATAATAAATAATTTCAGGCTGTAGTAATATTAATAAAAATTATTCACCCCTAAATTAAATTAAAATTCTTTTACCAAATACAAGTTATATGTGCATAGATTAAGGACAATATACAGGAGAAATTCTAATACATATTCAACTCATACATTTTAGTTTCTTCATAGGCTGTGCCCAAAAACTGTATCATATGAATACTTTGAAATCAAATTTAAGGAAGTGTAGAAAAACAATTAACTAAGGACAATTATTTCTGTACGATCCGTATAATTCTGCAAGTGTGCTAAAAAATTTAAAAACCTTGTTATTTACCCCAGTATACAAATTACAAATTTGGTAATCGTCAGAAATTTATACCTCCAATGTTTGACTGATCGGTAAGTTTCATGACCGGTATATAGGGCATGAAAAAAGATAGGATCATGAAATTTAGTATAGAAAACTTATAGTGTGATCAAATATAAAACTAGCTGATGGCCCCAGTTTTATCTGGGGATAGTTGAAAGAGTTTTATAAAAAAATAATATTTTTAGCACAACCCTAATGGTGGCACTATGGAAATAAATTATACCCAAATACAGCAACACACCGATGTTGATCAAAATCGACCCACAAATAACAAAGATATGACACTTGTTTTAGGGGTAAAAAACACCCTTGGAGTGGAACATTTTCAAAACCCTTTCTTAGTACGCGTCTGCAGACCTACCCCAAAGCACGTTAAAAAATTCATAGCGCTAGTCTTCTTGGATCCAGAGATATGTTTTAGGGATAAACACACCCTTGAAGTGGAACATTTTCAAAATCCTTTCTTAGTACGACTCTACAGACCTACCCCAAACCATGTTAAAAATACGTAGCTCTATGCATCTTGGATTCATAGATTTCATTATCAGTCAGTGGGTTTTGACTTTTATATACTGTATATAGATTATTAAGGAGTGCGAGGTCCAAAACCCCAAAGGATCATCCGACCATTCCAAAAAAAAAACACTAGCTAATCATTTAGGTGGAGTTAGGCCTAATTCCCATAAAAACCGCACACACAATGAAACACAAGTTACTACTTTTCCTATACACAGTCGTTGGGCTTGAAACTGATTGAAAAATGGCGGGGGTAAACCTTGCCTTATTGAATACCTGACAACGAAGTGCCTTATACTCGAAGGTAGGCAACTCATCGTAACTTTAAGTAAAGTAAGGGGGAAGACGCTGGTGATCAATAAGGTCTGAAACAACAAATGTCTGAAAAAAAATTAATATTTCTCATCAAAATATGATTTAGTACGAATCAACCCATAAATAACAAAAGTAAGATACTTGTTTTAGGGGTAATGAAAACCCTTACAGTTTAACATTTTCAAAAACCTTTCTTAGTACACGTCTACAGACCTACCCCTAACCATGTTCAAAAATTCATAAATCTAGGCATCTTGGATCCCAGAGCTTTCGTGATCAATCAGTACGTTTTTACTTTTATATATATAGACGATTATAGAAAAATCTATTTGAACAAGTCAAAATGGCTGCCAATTTAAACAGTTTTTTTGCTCATATCTCGTGTGTTATTCAACTTATGCCACTAAATTAGATTGAAATTATATATTTCAAGTTTGTATATAAGGGTGGTGACCTTACTTCTCTTAGTTGGAGAAAAGTAAAGTTATTGTCAAAAATTGATTTCGAAGCTGTACTTCCCAAATAATGTGATATTCTTGTAGCTAAGAAATCCAGGGCCAAGTTATCGACACGAGCGTAGTGAGTGGAGAATTTTCACATATTTTTAGCTGCATGTCAGGGAAGCGATGAAGATAATTTAATATTTCCTGTAAGACCCTGGACACCAACTGTTAGGCATTACATTAAATGGATCTGCTTGTATGATACACTGGGTAAGTACTACATGATGCTCACGTGCTCTACCATGACATGCTAACAATGTTTTTATAAAAGTTGATAGAAAAATGCTGGCAGACAGTTGATATATTTTTGTTAGTTTCATAACTAATTTATTGATGTTTTATGACATTGCTAAAGTCAGATTAATAAAATTATTCAACTGTTTGTATTTATATATTTTGATAAAGTATTCGAGGTTATAAGTGGATTCAGTTAAAGAATGTGTTTAGTACATCAAATTATTTTAGAATTTTATTTAATGAAACTAGTGAGATTAAATTAGGTACAATTAAGTTATTTTAAGTTGTAAGGAAAAAAGAAAAAAACACAAACAAATATTTTTTCCCTTCAGAATATATAATTTTGTTTTGGTATATTTAGGCACAAGCGTCCAATATATCAATTTTTTGGTTTTGTTTTTAGTTAATACTGATACAAAAATTCAATATTCTAAAAGGGTGTTTTCTGTGAAATAAATTTTAATCACCTCTGCCAACTTCAACTCACACCCTCAGGCGTTCACATTAATGAGTATGGGCTTGGCAATCCGGAGGAAATCTAGCTGGATCTATAATTTGTTATATACTTGTGTTAGATCGCTCTCTTTTATCTATCCTCTCGGGTCTCTCTTGACCAATTCTTTGTTTTTTCAGACTTCTTTTTTTGACAAAGCAGATAAAAATAGTGTTGATAAAATTATAGTGTTAATAAGACGACCGAGGAAATAACAAGGAACAAAAATTTCTTCTCACCCCAACCACTATTTGTTTTACCTTCTCACAGATTAGAAAGAATTAATTTGTACAAAACCATGTGTTAGTTAGGATTGGAACTGATTACATTTGGTTCCATTAGGTTGATCAAAGAACTTATGAACATATTATTCTTGTATTTTGGTCTGCCGAGTTCGAATTTGACATTGAAGAGAGTGTACTTGACCTCTCAGTATTAAAACTGCGACTAAAGTTTATTTTTCATATAACAAAAGATGATTTTTAAATATTTTGGTGCAATTTTCTCAGTTAATAAAACAGCTGTGAACAATAAATTATTTATAAAGTACCGGTAACACTTTTATGTTTTATATATTTGGATATGAACCACATTTGGATAGTTTTCTTGAAAAAAACCTTCGCTTAGTATTCATTTTCAAAAGCATAGATCAATAAAAACTCACTTTTTGCTAAATTGAAAAATTCATTGTTCCGAGGGTAGATACCACGCATAAACTGATTGAACACAACTACCAAATTGTTTCATTGTTGTGTGTTAACAAAACAAGAGCTGATCGAAATTCATCAGATGGCAATGGACATTTTAATTGCATTGCATTGTGGGAGGAAGTGGTTTTATCCAGAAGATTAATGTTCTTTTATTACTCTGCCATTTTGTTGTGATTGACCACGAAAAAATGAAACTCGAGTGTCCTTTTTACATATCTATGTTACATAACTGTAAAGTGTGAAGTTAGTAGAGTGTTCCACATGTCTGTCATATTAATTCAAAAATAGCAACCTCTAGGGGACACTCCGTATGTTATAAGAAAAAGGAAAAATTGGAAAAAAACCCCTACTTACAAGCAATGTACAGTATTTATTATGTGTTTTTTTTATAATTTGCAGTGTTAAAATATTTACATTAACAAATTTTCTTAATAGACAGAACTTTTCTGGACAATAACAGATGGCTTTTCTTTATACTGGTGTAAACTGTAAATATATAAAGGATGGTCTAATGATTATAGTACTATTTAAAATGTTAAAAAATCTAAATTTATAAATTTAAATAAATGAAATTTTACAAAACACAGAGGAAATTACGTGACATTTACTTAATTAAAAGAGTAACAACTAATTTCTTAAAAATAACTCTATTCAAATGGCGTGCAGTTTCATTTTGACATTTCTACAATAGCTCGTTGGAGTTGTTCATTACCCGCTACACCATGACTTCTGGTATTAATTTAGCCACTTACTCTATATGCAACTGAAGTTGATAATAGTTAGAGAGTATGTCTTGAAAACTTTAAGCTTCATGTAGCTCCATAAAAAATAATCTGAAGCACTCACATCAGTTTCTATGACAGAACCATTGTTTATAAAAAATTATTCTACACCAAAAGCATGATGTTCACCACTCCAATAAACCATGTTTCATCAAATGGCAATGTACTGATGTTGAAGTTATAGCACCAGCTGATTGTTTGCCATAGCAACTGAGAAATAATCAAAACAAATAGTACTATAATCAGTGAACCATCCTTTATAAGAAATTCTGCTTGAAATATAATATTTATGTTTTCAATACATTTCATCTGGACACCTTGTATATTTCAAATTATACTTGATTCAAAATACCTAAAAGTGTTGATTTTCTTTAAATGATTTATTATATTTAAGTAAAACTGTGGCAAGGTTACCAGTACAAAAATTATCGATTTTAAAAAACTGAGTTAATGAAAATAAAACTTGTTTTGAACACAGAACTAAACATATCTGAGACGAAAAGATATCAGTATATTATTCTAAAATTAAACACAGTCTAATGTTTAAACAAATTTGATTTAACCACGAACATTTATGGATGTTAAGGACAAGTGGTGTGATTTATGGTTGTATAAAAAGTTACAATAATAATACATCAATAAAACAATAAAATCATTTTGTATAACTAAAATGTTTTACTCTTTATATAAATAAATACCAATTGTTAAAAAATATTGTTTTAAATATTAATTAACAGCTACCGGTATATTTAAAGTTTAGATTAAATGTTACAAACAGATGTGACTAGTGACATAATTAAAAACTATTTATATAGTTAAAAAATATAATTAAAAAATTATAGTTTGACATAATTAAAAAAAAGAAACATTTTATATAAAGAAACATATATACAAACTACATAATTACTATTGTATGTTATTCCATATTAACAAAATTATATTTATATACAATATCTTTTGACATGCAGAGAAATCTCATCACCTAAAGAACACAAAAAGTACAAAGTCAACACTATAATAAAAAATAATTTAGAATTTTATAAAATAATAATACAGCTGAGAATTTCTAGTTTAAACTTGGAGGTCTTCTTATCAAAACATTTTGGGTTTGTGTAAAAAGTTTGCTGACTCTATTTTAAAACCAAAGCAGGACATACTCAAAAGTGTTAAACTTACTTAAGCATGATTTATGAAATACATAGAAATAGTTCTTTGATTACATAAACCAATTTTTAACGGGCAGTCCGATGTGAATTTATTGAAAGAATGGTCTAGGTAAAAAAATTAATGTGAAAATATCTGAAAAATATTTAAGATATTGTCAGTCAATCCATTTACTGGGAGAGTAAAGCTAAAAACAAAAGACATGGTTTGTGTCACTTTGACCGTTGACACAATCAAGCAATGCCTGCACCATTGATGCAACATTCAAAAGACGTTTCTGTCAAATGCAATCTATCATCCATGCTTTGCAATTCTTCCATTCAAACGTGTACATTGAGCCCTACGAACAAGCTGTGCAACAATAAAAAAAACGAGGTAAGTTTAAAGTTAAATAAATTGGCCTAACATTGGGTTTTTATTTCGAAATCTCTTATTTGTAGATTAATATTTTTAACTATTTGTGACACATAATACTGCATAAAACTTTGATGGCTTTCTCAATGATGGAACCTGTTGTTCGTTATCTACAACATTTAAGATGATATCATTTGCAAAAAAAAACCATATTACATTTTAAAAACTAGTTATTTCAAAATGGTTTTAAATCGGTTAAAATATGGGCTTAGCAATCCTGAGGGAGTCTAACTGGATCTACACCTTTTTCATATGGTCTTGAGTTAGATCCCTCTCCATCTTTCTAATTAGGTCTCATTTGACCAACTCTTATTCTCTTCCATTGCTGACACTGAGAGTGTTTGGGGGTTAGAGGTTCTTTATTGTGTTCTTTTTTTCCTTTTTTAAAAAGCAATGGTGATTGATAAGTTTTCGCCTTTAAAAAAGGAAAATAAGATAATTGATGAATGGACAAAATATGGATAAAAAAAAGGGGCTATGAATTAAAATGGGGTAATAATTATACATTCAGACACATGTACAATAAAAATTTCATTATATTATAAGTACATTTCCCATTTATTGATGATTTCGATAGAAACTTGAAATTTTCTACGTTTAGAAAAGTTGTGTTTTGGATTATCATTGTTACACAAAAATATAAATCAAAATGTTTCAAAATAGCAATGAAAATAAAATTCTGTTTCTGCCTCAATATTAACAAATGTACACTAACTAATATTAATAATCAACAACATATAACATAATTCATTAAATAATAAGTGAAAGAAATCAAACTTGAAGACCCACTAAGTCTGATATTTTATTTATTTAGCAGCTAGGAGAAAATTTTGTACATTGTATTAGCCTTGTACAGTTAAAAAAATATATATTACATCAGTGATCTTCAACCCACGGCCCGCTGCATATTTTTAGCGGCCTGACAAATAATTTAATTTCAGTATTTTTTCCCCCATTATTGATAGCATTTCGATAATCACTACAGTTTTATTTTGATGTACCCATGATACAAAGAGCAAAGAGTTCAGAAGATTGCATCATTCTGTTGATTTTAAAATGTTAATGTACTTCTTTACTTACAAACAACAGGATAAAACTGTGTTCAGTTGGCCACTAAACATAGGCCGTAGGTAGGAATTTTGAAAGCGGCGAAACAAGTGTGGCACCCCTGTCACGCAAGGTCAGTAAACTCCAGCTCAGTATGACCTGATTTCTCCCAGCAAGTGTGTTAGTTTGTTTTTTGAATAATGGCTAACAGTAGTAAGTAAATGGAAAATTGCTGATGAGTGCTTAAAGTTCCAAGAAAAGTGAACTGACCTGTACAGTTTTGTAAATGCAAAAGATAAACCAGTTTGTTTAATTTATAATGAATCTGTTTTCATTATGAAAGAGTACAATTTCAAGCGGCATTATGACACCAAGCACGCCTCCAAGATCGACACAATCCAAGGACAACTTTGATTAAATAAGGTGCGAGATTTAAAGAAAAAATTGGAAAATCAACAATCCTCGTTTACTCAACAAATAGCTGAAAGTGAATTAAATGTTAAAGTTAGCCACATAATTTCTGAACAAATTGCTAAACGATCAAAGCCATTTACGGATGGTGAGTTTGTAAAGCAGTGCATGGAATCGGTAGCTGAAATTCTATGCCTGAAAAAAAAAAACTTTTGTTTCCAAAGGTTAGCTTATCTAGGGATACGTGGCCAGAAGAATCGTAGATATAGTCCAGGATATTGAAAACACACTAAAAGACCATGTCTTATAGTTTGTTTTTTATTCAGTGGCGCTTGATATTACAGCTCAGTTATATGCACCTCAACGATTTGAATATTCGGCTGCAAGGTAAGAATATTATGATAAAAAAACATTGTTTGTGGGAGAATCAACTACTAAAGGTTCACACACATTGTGACAATGTGAAATTATAAACAAAACAAAATACAGTGAAGCACTCTCTGTTCTATGATCTGATTTCAGCAACAGGTTTCAAGATATCAAATAAAATCATCCTAAAATGAAGCTAGTTTGTGCTCCATTTAGTGTGAATATGGAAGGCTATCCCGGAAACATACAAATGGAACTTATTTAGTATCAGTGTAATAACGATTTACAAGAAAAAAATTTTTAATTTCGACTTTTGGTGTTATGTATTAAAGGACTGAGGATTTCTTCACAGTACTTCTTACCTAGCTGTGCTGAAATTTCATCATATCTTGAAGACGATTTATTTTTGAAACCTTTGATAATTTTATGAATTTCATTTTCTGTAACTGGGTTCAAAGACATGGTGGAGTAAATGGGAAAAGTAGTACTCTCTCAGGTATACAATCAGAATACCTCAATTTGGAGCTCTTTTCACCTATTTTGTTTAAAATAAATTGAAAATGTTGCTTACACTTTGTGTATCTTTGACAACATTGCTGTTCGACTCCAAGGCAATGTCCTGCAGTTTAATAATCTGTTTGAGAGATCTTTATTGGTCAATTATGTACCACACTGTCTTCCCTACACAAGATGTCTTGATATATAAAGACTGGATTTTTTATAACTTTCTTATGTTTGCCTGTATACTTTATAGAAATTATGAAAACTCTGTGAGTTTATACTTTTAGAAATACCATGATAAAATTTTAGATTTTTACTGGAAGTAAAAATCCCTTTTGTAATCCAAGATTTAAACTTTGCGCTAATTCGTTGATGGACTCTAATCATAGGACACGCCCAGAACTAAGGGTCAAGAGTTGCTAATAAGACACTATACTCTATACTATATTTATGTTGACAACAACATGTTAAATTTTATTGCAACATCTAATAAATATATATACAAATTTCATCAAAATCAGACCATAATAAAAGACATTCATGCATTTGAGGCAAAACCTTATTTACACTACCAACGCCATAAGCGATTTTAACCAAAATAGTTCCATAAGACAATTGATCTTATACCAAAGCTGTGAGACAATTGGGTCACCTGTTCTTGGAATAATGCTTCACAAAAATAGCACAGCCCAATATTCTGAAAATGGCCTTCATGTGTTTCTAGTCGTTTAGAAGTAAAATAACAAACTTACAGTCAAAGTTAAAATTTTAATCTC
Organism: Aphrophora alni; assembly: GCA_963513935.1. Lineage (NCBI taxonomy): Eukaryota > Metazoa > Arthropoda > Insecta > Hemiptera > Aphrophoridae > Aphrophora > Aphrophora alni. The sequence goes on along the minus strand of OY740772.1, from coordinate 109,724,632 downwards.
AAAATTGTAAAATCAAAACTTAAGTATAAAATTCAGAATTAATAGAATGGTGTAAATGTACAAATTTACAAATGATCATTTATTAGTTTTTCCACATTAATGCTGCATCCCATTATTTTATTTTCCATGACAAAAATAAAATGTATGAAATTAAAATAAATAAAATTTTGTGATAAATACAGTATTGAACTATTTTACATATAATAAAACTTAATCATAATGGAATATACTTATAAATTATTTGCAATAAAAACAATCTAACAGAACAAACCTATTATTTTACACAGAACAAACCTAATTGTTCAATACACATTAAGATTATTTTTATATTAATAACTAAAGAAGGCTTTCCCTGGACGAGTAAAAGGACGTTTAAATAATTCTGCTTTAATAAGTTCAACCATATCGTCAACAAATTCATACCTATGTTTACTTTCAAGAATTAAAGACATTGCTTCCAACCTCTGTTTAGGACTCATTTCACCGGACAGAATATATTTGACAACTTTTGTTGGAATGCCAGCAGCAATATCAAATTTGAATCCATTTTCAATTCCCCAACTGTATACTATATGAGCACTTTTATAGTTGAGACCACAATTCATTACAATAGATAAAATTTTTGAAGTCAATTCGGAAACTAAAAATCTATCTGTAGCGACAACAAGTTCAAGTAAAACATTTACATCTTTAGGTAGAATACATTCACAAAATGTATCTGCTATACGTAAGAACGAAGTCAAACATTCGGCCGAAATATCACACAACCTTATACTTGTTTGTTCTGATTCTTTAAATCCACCACGAAACATTGCTTCAAAGAAAGGGGATATATTACATAAAGATGTTTTATTGGCTGAAACTGTGGAACCATCGTCTAGAAGAAATACCAGAGTTCCTTCTCTCCGAAGGCTTCCGACATCACAATGAGAGCAAACAGTTAGTGACAACTGAGGATTTAAAATGTGTAATGTTTTGAAAAGTGCATTAAATCCAGACACTGCTTCATCCAACTTTTCATTTAAAGCATCAAGGAGATAACTTAAAGCTTTGTATTCCACTAACAGCTTCATCAACAATAAACGCTCTCTGTAAGGTTAAAACAAACAAATCAGAAAGATTTATAAATTTATTATTTAATAAAACAAATGTAAATAGCTAATAGAGTAAGAATGAAGTTTGTCTAATAGTAATGAAACTGTAACATTGAGAGACCAACAATGCAACAGCTGATAGTTATAAGTTTAACCTTTATGTTCACATAAATTTTGAAGTTTTTGACCTTAATACATATGATTTTACCATAGTTTTACTCATGTCACAAAAATGAAGCTCAATATTAAAGTAGCATTATTAATAATAAGCTCATTATTAAAGTGCTACAAAATATTAAACAAGTTTATGAGATTACATTATGTCCTGAACTCTTAGCACAAACAATGTTTAAATGACCGTGAAACTGTAAAAGGTAACTCCATTCTAGAACATGAAGTACAGCATGAATTTACAAAAGTGAGATATTGCATCAATTCTGTTGATGTTAAGAATAATAATCAGTTATCAATTAATTATTTTTGAATGTCCACACTTTTCATACAATTATGATACAAGATTTGAGCATATGGAAATTTCTGCGAAAAATGTTTCCGAAGAATCTCACATAAGATCAACAGCACAACCAAAAATATGTACATCACAAATTCTTGCGTATATTAAAAATGACTTAAATTTTAGAAAAAAATATCACAATCGATGTTGTACGAGGATTTTAAGTTTAATCCCGAAACAAAATTTCAAAGTATAAAGAGGCACTCAAAAAACTTGCCAAATTAAAAAAAAAACGAAAAATCGAAGTTGAAATTATTGCTCGTCAGTTTTTGATATTTCTATGTATTGAGCATAAAATTTTTATATCTTAAGGACAGAATGTTAATCAAATTTACTACGATGAAGTTCTTAGAAGAATTAAAGAAAAGGTTATTTGTATTTGGCCAGAGATGCAGGCTCGCCTATAGTGTGTGCATGTATAGCAATCTCGAGGTTTTCACCTAGATTTACACTTTTATTCACATAGTTTTTGATCAAACTTTCATATTTTCTATCAAGTTTCTCCTGACCAACTCTAGTTTTCTTCTGACTCAGTATTAGAATGCAAAAGGAATCTATTTTATACTCTATTCATTTTTTTTTAAGGAGATAAATGACCAAGAGAATTTTTGCTTTAAAATAAATTCAGGATGCTTCATAATAAAATAATGCTCCCTGCCACACTACACTTTCTGTGAATGAGTATTTGGCTAAAAACGACATTTGTGTGACACTGTAGCCATCGGTGTGCTCTGACCTCGTCAACAATCGCCTTCGATCTTCCTGTTTGTAACTGGTTTTCTCCTTCTTTTAATTTTCATAGCCCCCATGGAAAATATAAAAGGACTTGTTTTTATATTTACAACAAATAACCTATTACTACTATAATATTTAAGTTTACCTAGCCGGATCTACACCTCTTGGGTTACATCTATCTCTTTCACCTTTTCTATCGGGTCTCTCTTGACTAACTCTTCTACTTTTCTAACCCTAACGCTATTAGAGTATTCAAGTTATAGGGGTTTTATTTTCCGTTCTTTGATCACATTTTTTATATAAGTTGTTGATGACCGAAAGGCTTTTAGCCTTAAACAACATGAAAACAAAACTTTTTTCACATGTGGTACGGCCGATTGTTCTCTATTGCTCTGGACATCAGATATTACGCAATTGTCTCCACAAAGTAAAGCACTTTTCTATACCCAGACCTTCAATCAACTCGTCCAGAACTGCATTCTCCAATCATCATCCTGTGTTTATGGGTTCACATATCTTTCTCAGTTTATGTCCCAGTAATAATGTATTATAATGATGAAGGTAAGGTAAGAGAATTCGCTCAACAAAGATCTATATCTACTATGCTTACCTAATATTGTGTAAAAATATTATTTATAGAATAAATTCCACATATTAATATCCAAACTTAAATTATTATTTTAAAACTTAAAACAATTCTAAAATTAAAACTGACCTTGGTGAAAGTAAAATAATCCAACTAAAAAATATTTTAAATTATTTTCAAAATTTTAACAACATATAACTTTGTACCTAACCTACCTTATAACATGAGGTATTGTCAGTGAAACCATCATCTTTGTTGGTGTATCTGCTTTGAGTAGTCTATACTTCATTTCTCCTTCACCAAGTCCAGACTCTGCCAGTTTAGAAACCTGTTCTAATACTTCTGCACCTTGAGTAGCTATACGTTCACACTGATTGCACTGAGATGAATGAATTGGACGACACATCCTTTCATGTATAGTCAACACCATCTGATCGTCTAACAACTTTTTATAATAATGTTTATTTCTACAACAAAAATAGCAGAAAAATAGTTTATGTGGTCGCCAAAACATAATTATTAAAGCTTTCAAAAAACATTCTAGAATACAAAAAACATTCTAAACTAAATCCCCTCCCCATATGACCTCTATTTTTGAATTCATTTTTAAAATGATTTATCCATATTCTTACAATTCTGTGTAGCACAGATCTCATACATAACTTGTAAAAACAAGTTAGGATAAGGATTATTGAACCCATCAGAGTTCCATTATAAACATTCTCCTCAGATCCCAATTCTTCGGACAATTAATCATAATGCTTCCCCCACAACTTTGCCTGAGTGGACCATACTTTCCCCAACTACTCTTGGGAAAAACATGGAGAAAGAAGCTTATGCGAGATGTCACCACCACTCAACATGCTGATCAAATGGAGCATGTCCTCCGTGATTGATTATTACAATGGATAGTCCTTCGTCAAGATTTCCTCGATAATGTGAATAAAAAATCTAGTAGAGAAAAGTCAAAGAGGGCACTACGGAGCAATCACAATCTTAATAGAAGAAGTAGCAAACAAAGGGGAGAGGACAGGAAAGTAAGGCCTCAAAAACATGGGAGAAGAAACAACCTGGTGGTATAGATCACACACTAAGAAGAGATCTGATTAGGGCAGGACTAAGATGGTACCAAACCAGGGCAAAAGAATTGGAGGATAAGAAGTTCCAAGAGAATATACCTACCCTCGGCCCTCTTCCTAAAGGAGTTAAGGCTGAAGGAGCTTCTATAGATGGAAGTAGAAGAAGAAGGGGACCACAATAGATCTTGCAGTATATTACACCCCAATATTACTAACACTAATACCACTGTTAAAACAAAATCATTAATCAGTCTTAAAAGCAAAACCATCACCTAATTTTGACGTAAATCTAATCATTCTGCGATACTATAGTTTGATTTCAAATGAAAAGATATTTCATGTGATACAGTAAGGGATGTTCATGCAATTAATTTCAGACATGGTAAGAGATTAGTTTTCTCAGAATACATTTATTGAGCAGATCTAAGGTTGGATAGATGTTTATTACTGATTTTCATTTGTCAAACTCCAGGTACAATGTTTTTTATGTAGAGGTGTTTGGCATTAAGTTTAATAGAATGATATAATTATTCAAAAACAAGGGACAACTTTAAACCGTCAAAGGCTACACAAGTTCGAGGCCAAATGATGGTATTATGTTTTTCAATAAAATCCTATGAGAAATAGTCAATGCCCTGTAATATATACATAATGGTGATTTACATCGAGACTTTTACATTAATCCGGTCACTGAAGAGATTAAGAAAAATGTGATTAGGCACAATCAATGGTTTCTTAAATATGATAATGCTGAAATAGTAGTAGTACTTGAAGGAGCCGGGTATGTGTACCGCCTCAAGAGGACTAAACCTCATTAAATATTAATATTAAGAAACTTATTATAATTATCCTACAAATATGATTTTTGTTTTATGGATGTGAAATCATTAGTTGATTCTATATTGACTGATTATAGTTTAGGGAAATAATCAAACAATTTAACTAATTAATTATGAATGACTCGGTGTACAAACTAGATAATGCAATTAATGTATTTAGAGTTTGATGAGATTTTATAAATAAATCACTAGAGCACTGTGGTGATTGTATATAAACAAGGAAAAACCCCATACGACAAAATAACACAACTACACAAAACTGTATAATGCGTTTATATTACCTTATATGTACATTTCGATAGCTCTGCTATCATCTTCAGAGGTACACTGCATATAAGGTAATATAAACACATTATACAGTTTTGTGTAGTTGTGTTATTTTGTGGTTTGTAGATTTTATAGTTTAGTATTATTATGGTTGATGGGATGAGGGAATATGTCCTCACAACTGTATAATTAAATTGTAAATCTTAAATCACATATAATTATGTATACTGACCCAGCAATTGAGCAAAGTATTTTCCTTGCTTTAATATTAGGATCCCTAAAGAACCTGATGTAATCAATCAAAGTAATGATGGTGTTTTTATCTGCCATTGCTCCAACTGGGTTTTCCATATACACCACATGACATAACAACTCCAGGATAGAACTTTCTTCATTGTAATCCTCATAAGGTGGAATAGCTGATAATATAATTGAACTCTCCGCTTTCTAAAATTTAAAAATTATTATTACAATCTTTTTTCCTTAAAACAAAATTTTAGAACTGAAAAATTGATAGATTTATTTATTTTTTACTTTTGAACAACACCTAAATGTCATACAGTATACAATTACAATATAATTATGCTCTTGTTCTTCGGGGTTTGACCGCATCAATATTGTCTGCACGTTGAGTACAGCCGACATTTCGGGCACTTTACAGATGTCCATTCTCAAGGCTTAACAAATGTCAACGTGCAGACAATATTGACGCGGTCGAACCCCGAAGAACAAGAGCATAATGATGTTTGTGACCGTGGAAGCCTATCATTCAAAATCAATTACAATATAGTTTAATTACTGATAAATATATATACATATATATATATATATATAAATTAATCAAATAATAAATAAATTTGGCTTGATAATTTATTGGCTCATGGCTTTAAATTATTTCAGTCTTTCAAGTTTAACATGTCAAGATTTAATTTAATGTTACAACAGTCGGTACATGATGGAATTCCATGATAATGGAAATAATGAGACTATTATTGAATTCTACAAAACAGCTTTAATTGCGACATATGTTTCGCCGTTAGGCATTTTCAAGCAACTAAATTGAAAACAAAACAAGTCTAAACTAAAATATAGGCATAAAAATGCCTAACGGCGAAACATATGTCGCAATTGTGGAATTCAATAATCGTCTTATTATTTCCATTGTCAAGATTTCATAGTTTATTGTTCCAATTCCTACATAATCTACTTATGTATTGATATTGAAAAAATGACCAGATAAGAAGAACTATTAATTTGATTAGTTCAGCTGTTAGTGCATTGATACAACAGTAATAATAATAATTTTTGTTGTAGGTAAACAAAATCTGATAACAAAATTTATTTCATTCAAATGAAAGTAAATCAACTTTATTCTGACATGATTTATCAAAGTTTACTTTCATATAAAAAAATGCTTTTTCAATAACAAAATTTTGAATTCATTTAAAAACATTACCTCCAATTCAAGATCCATGGGTTCATCTTCAGGTTGTTTCGGACTTGTTTCCAATTCTTCGTCACTAATACACAGAGGAGAATAAGCTCCAACAGGTGAAGATGTCACTACAGGACTAGGTGAACGTTCTTCACTTAGAGGACTCCATCCACCTCCATGATTGTTGGTAACACCTCGAGGACTAAAGCCTGAACTACAGGGAGAAACATTGCCTGACGTGCTTAATTCTTCATTAGATAACATCGACTTTTCTTCTGCATGATGGAGGAAGCCATTTTTGGATATATAATCAGTTAATTTTTTTATCAGCACTAACACCAAACCTTCTTGAACTAGTATCTAAAATTATAAAATAATATTCAGAATTTAATTTAAAATATTTGTAAAATTTCATTATATCTGAATGAAATTAGTATTTTACTATTTAAATCTACAATACTGACTAATATATATTGAGCCAGTGAAGCATTGATGATTGTGTTGTGAATTGTATTGTTTGTGTAAAATGTACAATAAAACTAATTAAATATTGTGTGCAAGGTTGCATGCGTATGTATGTCATTTTTTGTAATATTTTTTTACATTGTTTTAAAATATATGATTAAAATTTGTTTAGATATATGTATATATTGTATTTGTACACCACTGGTTGGTGGATGGACTACACTATCAAAAGTGTGGGGAAGAATTAGGAGTTATGACATTCTTTGTGAGTGTGATGCCCTGGCATTGCTAAGATAGCAGTGGAGATGACGGTTATCCTGACACTAGCCACATACGAAAGTAAAATCTTTGAGACCTTATGAACGTTGCTAAGGGGGTTTGATATGAACTACAACCTGGTTCATGGGCATAGATGACCTCATGATTTAGATTCTGTGTTCTTGGCTGCAGGTTTCACAACCTACCAAAATAATAAAAATATATTGAACTTATGTCATTTGTCAAATGATGTAATTACAATTTAATGTTTATGTTACACATATGAAATATTGTGAACTTACAGTCTAAGATCTGAATTAAACTTAGTATATCGTCATAAACAATTTTAAAACAATAAAACTCCCTTTTCATCTTTAAAAAGAAAACAAATTCATTCATTTTGTAAATAGTGTATAATAATAATGTTATATTATATTTTGTATGAATAGGAGTCACAGACTTACCTTAAACAATGGTCCTAGGAAAGTTTCCAATGTAAGGCTGTGTCTCCTATCGATACAAAATCTAAACTAATAAACTCTAACCCTATTAAACTCTAACCTATAAATATTATAAAAAATAATTAATTCATCACAAAGACAATGTTTTTAAACATCACAAACCTCTGTTGTAGACAAAAACCAACTGTTGTGCTGAGGAGGTTGACTTCATAGTTGGCATTGTCTTTAAGGTGAAGAGTTAGGTTTAAGTTTTCTTTGCCGATTCTTATTTTCCCAAAAAGTGCAGCTTGAGAAAGTACAAATACTTCCTTAAACATCTTATTTGACCAAATAAACGAAAATACAAATTACCCTATAAACACATTATTATTTAAAACTATGTTACAATGACTAAGATATCATCTTCTGTTAAGTGTACACAAACCTTATTGGTATTTATTCTACAAAAATTATAGTGTTTATTGTGGAAAATTGTGTTTTCTTTTATTTGCTGATTGAACTTTCTGCAAGTGTTTCTCACTTTAAGTGGACCTTATTATTTCTTAGTTTTATGACAATGAAGGAAATAATTACCTTCAAACTTGGTTCATCAAATAGAAAATGATTCAATGCGTTAAGGATTCGAGCTTGTTGGTTATGACATAAACTGTTGCGAAGCATTGTAACCATTAATGAGAGACCATTACTTGTATGCCTTAACCGTGCTCTACCGACTGATTCACGGCATAACAAACACAAAGTATTCATTAGTACTGAAAACAAAACAAAAAAATATTTTATGTTAAAATAATGACTTTAATAAATATTTAAGAGAGAAATTCAAATCTCAAAGGTCTGAGTACGAATTTTAATTTAAATTAACAGTTTCTATTTTGTATGACTTCTAAATATTAAGCAGTAGTGCATTTCTAAAACTATAAGTGCCGGAAGCAAAAATACAAAAGTTGTATGTAGGGTATATAATTACATTACTATAAAAGAATCTTTTTGACAACATTGGCAATAATATGTTATATAAATATGAATTATATTGTAAAATTATAGTAAATCTGTTAAAGAAAACTACATGATAAAAATAACTAATTCCAGACTACAGAGAAAATTATATTGACCTTGCTTAAATAACACTTTTGGGTATCATACAAATAATACAAGAATTGCTTTACTGTATAATAAAGAAAATTTATCCATATTACAATTTCATTAATGATTCGACATATTGTTATATAATTTCTTGGTAATTTACCACAACATTCAGAATTTTTAGATTATCTATTATTCCTTATTATTACTGAATGAATAAATATAATATCTTACAAAATAAGGATCAGAATAAAGGAAGTTGTTCCCAATTAGCAACAAGTTATTTGTTTATCTTTTATCAATAATTTAGTTATCCTTTGGACTACAACAAAAATAAAGAAATCATCTTTTTCTAAACAAGAAATTTTTAATCGTAAAACAAAAAAAAAACAGTTGTTTGGTAATTCTGTGCAATTACTTGGTCAACCCCAAACTTTTTCATATTTTACTACGGTCATAAGGATGTTCTCAGAAAGCAAGAAACATATAATTCAAGGCCCGCAAGGCCATCGTACAGAGCGATAAGAAGGTTCAAAGTCCACGCGATAACAGTGGCTTGCGGGAGACGCGCGGAAGGCCAGTTGTGACAGTACCGTTATATAGTTATATTTAATGACAGGTTTGGCCAGGTAGCTATATATATAGGCCTATATATATAGCTACCTGGCCAAACCTGTCATTATAGGCCTTCCGCGCGTCTCCCGCAAGCCACTGTTATCGCGTGGACTTTGAACCTTCTTATCGCTTGGCAACCTGTACGATGGCTTTGCGGGCCTTGAATTATATATTTCTTGCTTTCTGAGAACATCCTTATGACCGTAGTAAAATATGAAAAAGTTTGGGGTTGACCAAATAATTGCACAGAATTACCAGTTGTTTTATTATTGCTTAGATATCATGTCTTGAGAAGCGGAAATGAGAATAAAAGTAGAGATAGAAAAAGTACAGCGGGATAAAAGGGAATAATGGAGTGGAGGAGTTGCACTAACTTATTTCTTTACTATAAATCTAAAGTTTAACATTTGGAGATGTTACAAACCAGAGGATTTGAGTTCTGAATATCACATCTCCACCTGAATCACAGTTAATACTCATGCTATATGAAATAATAAACTTACAAGAATCCACATGAGAAGTTAATTTCGTTACAATAGCCTCTACTGCAGATGCTTTAATAAGCTCTATCCTGGCGATGGATACATGGCTCAGATTATACAGACATTGATTTGCATAGGGATGAGACATATTTGAAACAAGTATCTCGAAACCAATTCCACCTTCCTTGACCTGCAAATGTAATATTTTATTATTACTGCTCAAATGCCCAAACAAACCACTCAATTAATAATTTTGTTAATGTTAACTTATTTACTTTAAAAAAAAAGTATTATAAATTATAAAAGATCAGTAAAGAAAGATATCAAATAGGTGAATTATTGCTCATGTTTCCCAATTAAAGAGAACTTGAAGCAACAATTCATCATCTAAGAAATTCAATTCAATTTAAATCAATTTATTGATCTCCACTTACAATACAATCATTGTATGAAGCACATCAACAATTTAAAAGACTAATCCCAAAATAAAAGCAATAAACAGTAATATTTAAAAATAATAACAATAATCTTTAAAAATTAGGATATTATAAATTAAATTAATTACACAACACACATAAAACATGCCCAACATAAGGGGAATATTAAAAAAGATTCCAGTAATCACAAAATATACTTTATCAGTATATACATTTAGATATATAAAAACATACAATATAATAATTACTTTAATTTATAACTACTGAATCAACATCTTTGGGGATTTTTATTATGACTTAATCTATCGAATGATTAAAAAAAGATTAAAACTTAGTTCTAGGACTAAAATATCTAACATAACAATAAAAGAATGTTCAACCTGTAGCGCAGCAGCACAAGAACAATTCCTTGTAAAGGTTGCCAATGCACGTAATGCCGCATTTGAAACATCAGAATTTTCTAAACTTAAATGAGAAGCCACAGCTGACAATGCCCCAGCTTTTAATATTGTATGATCATGGGTTTTAGTAATATTCCACAGGAGCCTTAAAAAAAAAAAAATACATTTTATAGTTAATAAAATAACATTTATTCGTATAGGTTCATCATAGCAATTATTTCTGATGAACATAATAAAATATGGATCCAGAAGAAATGTATGTATTTAAGAGAAAATTTAATTGAAAAAAAATATCCAAATTCTTAATATTACAGGCGGGCCTCGTTAATCCGCACGCACGGTACTCCGAACACTGTGCTACTCCGAACGGCCTTCAGTTGCCATTTCTTAGAATTTCCATGTCACAACAACGGAAACGTAAACAAAGTAAAGGATGTAGTTGAGATGAGTCACTAGTCAGGTCCTTTCACTGTTAGTATTTTTTGCATTTCCTCAGTAATCCGAACTTTTTGATAGTCCGAACGCCTCGAGCAAACAAATATTCGGATTAACGAGTTTTGCCTGTGTATTATTTCAGCCATAGGTCTATAAATTAGGTAGTCTGTAGAGATTTTTTAAATATCACGTATTGACAAGGCATATTCAATTAATATTCAACATATAACATATAACAGATTTGCTAGAGTGATGAGATACAAATTTCTTTGGCAATATTTGTGTTCACTTACTGACCTCGATCTTAATAATAATCACAAAGCTGATAAAAATTATTCATTTTAGGCTCATGTTAATCCTATAGACATGATAGAATTATTTTTAAACTCTTTCTTAAAGCTACCAGTTTTTTGATAGTTATAACAATATTTTCCCTTTTTTTTAAATTTTGAGGTTATGCAGCTAAAAATTATATATTTTATGATAATCACTCTCTTGTTTGTGATTGTAGATACATTTGGACATCGATGGATACATAATTTAAAGCTGTATAAAATTAAATGTAAGCCGTTGTAATAGCTTGAGAAGTCTTTCCCACAAAAACAATTGTTTTTTAAATAGGTAACTGGTTGTCACTTTGGTTAACCCTTAGTTATTAAAGAATCTCTGTCAATTGTGTTTTTCTTCGTTTTTTCCTCCCTACACAACCTGCACTCTACCCCCGCCTGTTACTCTCTTGACTTGGCTCTGTCAGTACGCTGGTAAAGTTTTATGGTGATGGTCATTGTATTTTTTGTTATAAATATTAATCGCGGACTGAAAGATGTTCTGTAGTAATTAGGTAAGTTTTTGTTTTGTTGTTTTTGTGGTCTTGTAACATCCAAATTCAATAAACAAATCTGCAAATTAATTCATCCACTCGTTTACCATAGATTCAACTTCCGTCCCTTGACAGATGCTGGCACCTGTCGACTTTCTCCAAAAGTAAGCATCGCCTGATATATGCAAGCGCAAAGTCCAACCACTGGTCGGGCGATCTGATCTAAAACTCTAGTCTAGTCTACCTGTAATCACTCACCATGTACAACAATCTTTCATAGCTCCGCTAGTTTTTTTTTTTTCTTCGTCACAAAATTCACATCTCAGTTTCATAGATAATATGTTAGTCTACAAATTAGTGTTCTTTAGTGTTCTAAAATGTTGAATAAATTTTTATTTTCACGGCACAAGCTCACGTGAACTGCAACAGGATTTTCCAGGTATTCAAACTTACAGATTTTGTCATATCATAAATTTTGTTAATGTTTTAAAATAATTTGTTAATTATCATTTATTCATTAAAGTATGTATCTCATGTTTTATTTAATATTCAATGTTCTTTTTCTTGAAACTAAATAATTATAAAATTTTTCATTTCTTAAAACATACTTTACAAAACCTTGAGCAGGCACATTTTAAGTTTTGAGCAATTATGTGAAATTAGTGCAAACTAATGTTGAACATTAAACAATCAGAATATCTTATTGAACATGTCAAATATAAAACTATTAAAGAAATCTCTTCTAGATCAGAATATTCGTTTTACAGATCTTTACAGATTTTTGCAAGTCTCATACAAGCTTTGTTTTAAACAAAACTAGGTATATATAAATAGCTTTATAATCATCTAAGAAGCTTTTAATTATAATCTTAATGAATTTCTGTGATGCAATCAATTTTCTTTAATTTTGACAAATAACCAGATATTTTTAATAAAGAACATTAATGCTACAACAAGTCTGATTTTGCACAGACGCTAAAAAACGTGTTTTTTGCTTTAGCTAATACGCTGGTTGGAGAAATCTAGCAAATCTTGTTTCATATTGCATACACCAGTAAAAGCTCATAACATGTTTCTGCCTGTTTACAAAACACGTTTCGTATAATAGATCTACAAACTTTCAAGTGCACAAAAGTGATGTTTTCCTTAAAACTGACTCTACAGAACTTTGTCTAAACTTATATTGTACATGTACCTAAATTTGCTTCAGTGAAATGTGTTTCTTAAAGCTGTCATTTAAATGTAGTTTTGTATAGCTATTTATAAATTATATAAAAAAAAAAAATCATTGGGTGGAACCTGCATGCAAACTTTACGGTCCTAACAACCTCCAAGAGGTTATTTTCTAAATTAACAAAAATTGACGTCAATTAATAAAACTTCAATATTCAAAATTTTCTTTTTTTTTTTTTATAAACTTCTCATTTTATAACAAATTCTTTTATTTAAAATATATAAGTTTATTGGCCAATTTAGTATTTAAGGAATTTAACAAACAAGTAATATTATGTAACATTTAGTCTAGTGATGAACCTGTTTACAATTGATATAAATTTTTGAATTTAAAACATCAAACTCATTTATAAATCTTTTCATTGTTAAATTCTGTAACTGTTTTAAAAACTATCATCTCATAAAGTAAAAGGGGGGAATAAATATCAGAATCTTTTCATCTTTTTATATTGTAATTTTATATTAAGGGCGTATAACCTTTTTTTTTTTATTTTAGGATTAATTATAATCCTGTTAATTATTAAGCTGTGCTCATTATTTTTTTTATTGTTAAATTTTGTAACTGTACATATAAACTAAAAGGGGGGAGATAAATTTTCAGAATCTATTGATCAATTTCTTTTTTAATGATTATATGTTACATTAAGGGCGTATAACTTTTGATTAATTATAATCTTGTTAATCATAAGCTGTGTTTATGATGATTTGTCTCAGGATGTCTTTTAATTTGTAAATGATAAAATCTGAACCGTCGAAATTCCTTCTTGTTAATAAATTTGAGCCTTGTTAATCACTAAATTTGTCTTTGTCTTTTTTTTATTTTTATTTTCAAACATTGATACCAATTGGTTCCGCCTTTTCTTAAATTTAAGTCCCCTGGTAACAGTCTATATGACATTTCGTAGTAGTTGTGTATCAGTCTTAATATCAATTTAATATTGTTTTTTAATGGACTATAAACCATCGACTAGTTCCCAAGAACCAAGAAAGAGTGCAAGGTGTATCACTAAACACATTTTACACACACAGCACCCTAGATTTGACGAGAAGTTGGAAACTTTAGTAAACCAAATTTTATAAGACGAGTTAGAGTTAGAAGAAGTGATCCTGAAACTACATCAAAGAAAGTTAACATGGGTAATTATATAGCAGAGCTGCCTCACTTCAAAATCAATTTTTATGGGTTTTATTCGTCAAATAAATGTTGGAAAAATATTTTATTATCGAAAAAAAGTGTCGGAAAGATGATTACATAATACAATAATACAATTACACAAGTAGTTTTTTCGTGAAAAAATTAACTCTGTGTTATCTTTCATACTCATGACATTCACTTCAATAAACGTACGGAAGGTTTGGCCAGGTGGTTATATATATCAAGGTGTGATTATAAGTCAAGAAGAAAAAGTCAGTGAAGAAGATAGAAATGCAGTTGAAGTTGAAAAGTTACCATCCATCCCATCATCCATCCACCTATCTATAAATCCATTCATCCACCCATCCATCCATCCAACCCTTCCATTTAAACACCTGTCCACCTATCCAGTTGTCCATCTATTATTTTTAGCCCTAAGGGACAAAATCCACAGAATAGTAATGACAACCCACTGATAACACAAGAAGATAACAAACAATGTCACTAATAGAAAAGATGAATGGAATAATCCAAGTCCAAATTACCTACAAAACTCTGCTAGAAATAATGGGACAGGGCTTGTTAGAAGAGAAGAACAGTTTTACTACAGATAAAGAACACAACAAATTATTTAAAAACCTAACCCCCTTTAGATGGAAAAATGCAGCTAGCCAAGCTATTGGAACATGGCAAAACAACATTATAATACAATTACCTGGTTTGAAGGGATAGAGCACGAAATCTTGACACTAATTCCAATGTCGAAGCTATATTAGGTGTTTAATTTCTTCAGATGATATTTTAAATGAAATTCTTTAGTTGAAAAATGTAAAAACCAACACAATTAGGCCACGTTACAATCAACAACTTTCATATGCCCACAATATTGATACTATTGAACTGAAAGGTTTTACTGAACTCTTGATCTATATAGCCACCTTCAAATCTAATCATGAATCAGTTTCAAATATGTCTGCAACTGATGGTACCAGGAGTAAATCTTTTATTGTGTGATGAGTAAAGAGAGATTCTTATTCATTTTAGAAGTTCTCATGCTTGATAACGCAGTGGATAGAAAAGAAAAAAAAAGAAAAAGAGAAGTCCAAGAAATTTTACAAATTTTTCGATAACTGGCAACCATGTTATATGATGGGAGGACTATGCGATGGGAGTTTGCATGGACGAGATGTTAGTATCTTTTCGAGGCAGGTCAACTTTTAAATTGTGTTCGCCTAAAAAACTGGCCTAGTATGGTTTAAAAATCCAAGACTCGTTCTTTGTTCGTCACATATATTTTATACTGAATAAAATAGTGAAAGAATGGGCTTCATAGAGCTACATGTTGAAGATCTCTCAATACCAACACAATCTGTGCTGAGGCTGATTAAACCAATTGAGAATTCAAGAAGAAATGTTACAGCTGACAATTTAGTACTTTCCCTATAAGTTAAAGGAGGAACAAAATTCAACCTATGGGTTTACTAAGTAATGACTCTATTCTCATATGTGCCCAAAAAGTCAAAAGCAGTGGTTTTGGAGTCATCGATTTCAATATCTGAAAAAACAGAACTGATAGCTTATTACAACAGGATAAAAGGTGGCATTGGCAACATTGATATATTATATGAGTTGTCTTTCAAATGAACATAGTAAGTCTGCAATAATATTGAATTATTATAATTTTTTTAATTAATATGTTTTTTTTTTTAATAATGAAGTCCATCAGACCTCTCTGTAGTAAATTGTGTAACTTTTATTGTCCACGGTAACCAAGGGTTAATGAATTTCTTTCAACTATTTACAACCCAAGTACATATTCGATATTTAAATCAATTATTTTTAATGTCACCTCACAAATGATTCCTCACATATATATTACAAACTGAAAAGTGTATTTGGACACGCAGTAAGTCGAAACTGGAACCAAATTACTTATATTTGTAGGATTGGAGGATATTTCATTTATTTATTTCTAATGTATTTGACAATGTTATATTGTTTTGCAACAAGTCAAAAGAGAATATTAGCAGTCAAACAATTTACAAATTACAAACTATAAACGTAAAATATACCTACAAAGCCACAAAGTAGGGTACATGAAAATAAATTAATAAACGACATCAAATATATACGGTATATATATATATATATATATATATATATATCATATATAATTTTAAAACTAAACTCATATTAAGTGTATGATATGGTATCCGAAAATTCCCCCACGTTGTAGAATGTATTAACTTCAATAACCGCTATAATTTGTTTAAAAATAATTGACCTTAACTTAATTGTTTAGAACAATTTAAACTCTTTAGGGAGTTTTTTCATGAAATGGACTTCAATCTTAGATGGGAGCTTTTCAAAAGCTTTTAATCTGTGCTGTTAGCCATGAATCTCATATTTTTATGACACATGTTTCAAGTGTGGTAGGTCTAGATTTCATAAGGAAAGTCACAAAATATCTACCTACAACTTATATATTATGAATTGATAAATAATGTAGCATATTACAACCTACCTCAAAGCTCTAATCGCCATCTGTTTTGTTGATGCTGAACTACTTGCTGAAAGCACATGTACAAGAGCATTAACCACACTTGAATCATGAAGTTTAATGGCTATCTTATATGACTGTCCCAAATTACCGACCAATCTGCAAATCCGACTTTGGATGTTATCTTCATTAATGTTATGAAGTAGATTAATAAGGGGTGTAATTACACCATGATTAGCAGCCTGAAAGAAAAGAAAAATCCCAAACATGTCAGGTATAGGCTAACACACTTGTATTACATAAAGAATATTGTATATTGAAGATAGGTTGGATATAAGGGCCTATATATAAAAATCAAATTCATTTATATAGGTTTCAAAATTATGTAAATCCTATTATAAACAGAACTTTCTAGTTAAAACTGAAAATATAAGTGACACAACTAATATTTAGTAACTACAACAGGATAGGTAAACATGGTTTTATTTCTCTAAATTTTTACTTATTAAAAATAATAAAAGTTTATGAACGAATATTGAAAATATTCTCTCATTTATACTTGGCTTTTTTTACTATATTAATTATAAAAATGATATTATAAGCATTCTCTCACCCCCAAAAATCCTAAATTTTACATGGTAGATAAAAGGAAGGGATATGAAAGGGAATTATTTTTTCACCCATAAAAAATTAGTATAGTTTTATTCTTCTCAAGGCACAGTAAGAAGCACCCATTATCAATGAAAAAATGGTCAGTATTAGAAACGTACCAGGGTAATGATAAGAAAATTATGTCATAACAGAAATGTTTTGCAAACAAAATAAGGTAAATATGCAAAAGAATTGTCCGATCGATTTTAAGTGTGAAATCTCGGCTTTTCGCTTCAAAAAATTTTTTTTCTCGATACATTCAATCATTCTAAATAAAACTAGTGGTTTTTATCTTTCACAATTCATTATTTACTTAACAATCTTAGAAATTGACAAATTTGTAACATATTCAATCGTATAGCCATATTGAAATTTCTCGTGGGGCGCATGCACACTTCATTCACTTATACAGGCTGATATTACTATGTTTCTATGATATAAGATTCATGATGACTAGGTCTCTGAAACTTAGTAAAAGAACTATAGGTAAAGTAAGGTAAATATATATATAATGACCTTCCTTGAACTGTAGTTCTTCAACTAGGTGTGGTTAGGTATCATTGATACTAAATAATATCTAGTTTGGCAGTTCTTAATACTTCGACAGTTCTTAAAACAGAACTATTGGCGTAAAATAAAAAAACATTGATAGATTTTACTTGAAATTGATGAAACATTTGTCGAAATAACCTCAAATTGCCTTAAGACAGTAATTTTAAATCACTTTTTTTCGGACAGAAATAATGAATTGTAAAACCAAAAAGTGAAGAACAACGTTAAGAAGTGTCAAAATGATGGATAAAATGCTGTTTTGAAGAGGAATTGCTGAGATTTCGCTCTTAAATTGATCGGACAACTCTCCTGCATATTAACCCAAAATACAATACAGATTAACGGTAAATGTCTAGAAAAATCTATAGGCCTTCTAGAAAATGGTTATATGACAACTTACCTCAGTTCTGAATTCTTCTTGCAAACAACAATTTGCTAAAATGCTTAACACAACATTTAACATCTTCACATTTGGTTTATTTAATAATTTAACTAAACACCGAATCCCACCCTTTTCCCTTAATTCCGAGATACCATCGTTATCTTTAATAACATCAGTTCGAATTTGAACAAGAACTTTGAAGACATTAAGGCTAGAGTTATTGCCATTTAATTGAGAAAGCAATTGAGATATTCCTAACTCCTTCTTTGCACTGTATATTGATTTACTCATTTTAGAATGTTGTGCTCTAATTTATAAAGGCTAGACGTTTCTAAGTTCTGAATACTTCAGTTAATTTGACATCAAAATAATTAATTTTATATAATAAAGAAATTAATATAGCTGACCCAATGATGAAAACTATACCTTTCACTTGATTTTAGGTTATGAAGGAATGAGTAGATTTACATAAACATTCGTTAAGCTAATACTATGGGGAAACTAGTGCAATTAGTAATGTTCATGTTCTCTTACTGAGAAGAAATATAAAAGTTTAAAATAATAAATACATCTAAAAAATTTACAAAAACCAAACTTTCAACAGTTTCAACATTGGCTAAAATTAATCGATTATATGACAACGATTCAATTTAATGATCGATTAGTCATAACCAATAGTCGCTAACTTTCATTTCGATTTTATATTAGATACCTTTAATCAGGATTTATTACTCTATTTTCAATTTCCTTTTACGTTCCAAAATGGCCATGAATTTTGAGTTTTAGTCTAGTAGCAATTACCTCTAAAATGTTGAGTAATTAAAATCAAAATCTAGATAAATGGCTAAAATATAGTCACATTACAAATTTCAACAAAATCTGCCCTTACATTTTTGCTTCAGATCACGGACCATTGACGTATTTACCAAAAACCACTTTTTTAAGCTGAGTAATCTCTTTACAACAGATATTTAAGCAAAAATATATAAAATCTGAATATCGAAATATTTTTACTACCTAATACGTAACTTTCTCTTTAATATTTGAAACGAAAAAAGATAATGAAAAATCATAAATTTAGTGTATTTGTCAAAGTTCTATCGATTTCTAAATGCTCTTGTTGAAACTCTCCTGAAAAAAATATATAATCTGTGATTCACTGATCAGTGGCAAAATTGTTGATGTTCTGTCTTTTGTGGTTCTGTCATTTTGATCTTCTAAAACTTGTAATAATTTTTGCTTTTGAGTTGTTTAACTGTTTAATTTAATGAATTTTTTAAAATAATGTCCAACAATTCAGGTCCACATATGTGTGTTTTGTGTAATAATAAACTAGAATCAAAGGAAGCGTTGAAAGAACATTTCAGGTAGGTTTATAATTTGTTTAGGCCAAAGGGACTTACAAAGAGTTTATTATTCTTGGTAATCCTGATCCTAGTTTCTACCCTTAGTTCCAACCCTCTAATTATAATATGGAACATTTTTTTACATTTTAAGAGACAATAAACATAATTCATCGTATTGTCGGCTACTGTTTAAAATTGTATAAAAGCAACAATTAAATCCTTAGTCCAGAGTTCTGGTTTATCTTTTATGTTCAATAATTAATAAAAATGTGGCCTATAACATGAATAATTGACGTCTTGGTTAATGTGGAGAAAAGTTGTCCAGTCGATTTAAATATGAAATCTCAGCAATTCCTCTTTAAAATAGCGGTTTCCCCAATCATTTCGATACTTATTAAAGACACTTGGCACTTTTTATCTTCCACAAATCATTATTTCTGTCTGAAATCAGCTATTTAAAATGACTGATTTATGGTATTTAGAGGTTATTTCCAGAGATTTTATGAATTTTAAGTAAAATCTATCATTTTTTTAAAAATACCGTCCAAATAGTTCTGAAGAACTGTCAAAATAGATATCTAACTACACCTAGTTAAAGAACTACAGGCCAAGGGATGTCAATATATATATATAAATAAATATATATATATATATATATATATATATATAGGTACCTTAGGTACTTGACCTGTAGTTTTTTTACTACGTCTGGGTTTCAGAGACCTAGTCATCCAGAATCATATCTTAGAAGTGTAGTAATATCAATAAGTAATATCAATGTTAATGAAGTGTGCATGCACCCCCACGAGTGAATTCAATATGGCTACCCAATTAAATATGTTACAAATTTGTCAATTTAATACATTGTTAGTAAATAATGAATTGTGAGAAATAAAAAACCACTAGCTTTGTTAATTAGATTCTACTGAAAAAACACTATTTTGAAGCGGAATTTCTGAGATTTTGCACTTAAATCGATCGGACAACTTCTCTCCATATTAACCGACGTCTTTTATCTTCAAACGACATGTCAAATTTTAAAATTAAATCTAGGCTAAAGCTGAGGCCACACTCTTGTCCAGCCTCGGCAAATATGTTGTAATATCGGTATTGAAAAAGTAGTGTGGCCAGAACATCATTAGCAATGATAGTCAAATATTCTAGGCTGGAAGGTATTGGAAGGCTGGTCGAAGAGAATGAATGACAAGTACCATTCTGCCTCAACGACAAGTCAAAGATACTGACTCTCTTCCCCATTTTCTTATATACCTGGCCCAACATCGCCAAACATTTATATTGTCTTCTTCATGATTTATATCTGCAACTGTCATCAATAATTCAGGTAGTCTATATTATTTAATCCAATAATCAATTAATATAAATTCAATTAATTTCTTAACTAGTAATTCAATTATTTTCTTATTTAGAAAATTAATTAAATCCAATTTACACTCTACAATTTTCTAAATTTCAGTCCAAATATCCCATGATCTGATTTAACATGAACTGATCAAAGCTGGATCCCTACTGTAAAGTATTTGAGAGGGAATGCCTTGGAGAATGTTTAAAACAAATATTTGTCTATGAACATTGAGCAAGGCTGGACCAATGGGTTTTGGGCCAAGCTGGACACGAGTGTGGCCTTATCTTTAGACTAATATAAGTAGGCCTTGGATATTGTATCCTAAAAAAACACATGGAAAGCCTAGTTCAAATTCTAGCTAGTCTAGACATATAATATAAGGTAAATATGGGTTGTAGATCATCCTTTGATTTGGCTATAAAAAATTATGAAAACAAAGTATTTACCTTGTATTCAATGGATCAGGTCATATTATGTGGCACAATAAACACCTGTAATTGCAGAATCGATCAGTAATGGATGATCGACAGCATATTATGTAACCTCATGATCACAGATATAAACATTGCAAGTTCTTTAGTAATGTTCGAGGCGAGATTGTGAAGAATTGTCATTACGCTGTAACCTATAAATGCGCTGAGTTCTGTAGGTGTAGTTTTTAAATTATGATTTTTTTTTAATGTGAAAAAGTAGATACGTGTTGAAAACTTATTTTATTATTAAGAAATTAGGTACATGATTTTTAAAAAACATCAAAAATACCTGTAATGTTCTTTGTAGATAATTACCGGACAGATTTGTTTAAGTTTTTAACACTAATTTAAAGAAAGTGTATTAAAAACACATACAAAACAAATTAAATTTAGACTTTCTTATAGTAATTACTACAAGTTTCTGAATCGTAATCGATAATATAAGTAAGATCTATAAACAATTAAAGATAAAATATTCTACTTAAAACAAATAATTTGCTGACAGGATTGATAATAATGGCTGCAAATAACCTAACCTAGGCCTATATTTTTGTGATTAGAAAATGTTTTTGTAATTCTATAGTGGCTACAATGTTTAAAATTTTTGTTGCTGGAAATTGATATTAGCTACTGAATCAGGATTGGGCGATTTTGTCATAGTTTTAGCTATTATTGCAAGGTAATTTTGTAGCTATTGTACCTAACGGTGCGGTTTAGTTAAAAAAAAATTTTTTTTTAAATCGTGTACTACCTACTTTATTTTGACACAGTGAGATCATATTTGATGTCTGAAGACACTTTTAATAAAATAAGAAATATAAAAGTACGAAATCCAGGTGTTAGGTTAGGTTAGTATGTATCCCTCCGTTAATATGTATGACTACTTCGTTCGTCAAGTTAGTGAATGTCCGATCGCTTCGTGTTTATGTTATAGGCTGTGTATACATCCTCCAAAATATTAAGGTAAGGAACATTATTACAAAATTTTCTATATTTATGTGGTAAGGGGTAATTATTGTTTTATTAGGTCTGACTAGGTGACTATATATAAACCTATTTCTCATGATTTTTCAATAAAACATCGTAATGATATTAAACTGTTAGATAACATGTCATGTGCAGGCGTCATATGATACGTGAGTGTCATCCCATTGCATAACATAATATGGATAGGTCGATTTGTTACTTTCAAGTCGAGTTTATACTTTTGTATTTCTTATTTTCTATTTAACTAATGCATTTTGGTACTTGAATAGTGTTTTCTGATATCAAATATGATCTCATTGTTTCAAAATAAGGTATGTAGTAAATGATTTTCAGATATTGCTTAGTAACTAAATCGCACCATCATGTACAAATACATAATTAGCGTACCTATTACAAAATAATGAGGAAACAAATATTTTAAACTGCTGTGTATATGAAATTGTTTGAATAACTTTACTGGTTTATCCGTGAAAATTCTAAAGCAATCTGTATATCAAATTTAATTGGCGAAAAAAATTGTTTTCCAAACATGTTCTAAAGGTGAAAATCTAAACACTTTTCATAGTCCAAATCTGGGCTGCTGAGATATTTCATTTTTCATATCTAAAATTTGCTAATAAGCCTAACTATAAAGAAATGTTGGATAAACCCAAGTACTGTATAAAAGTGATACTTAAACTGAATTTCTAGAGACATTTATTGAATTAGATTATTCTATTGTTACAGAAAACATGCAAATAAGGAAATCGACAGTAAAGGTCGGCAGTTAGGTGATGATGGAGAATATATAGAACCTGCTCCGAGCAGAAGTAGAACTTATGTTAAAGGTTCAGCATCAAAGTTTATTAATGGTGAAATAGTTTGTGATGTTTGTGGGGAAGGATTTAAGTGTAACACTATGGCAATTCAACACAAGTTCCGAAAGCATCCAGAAAGTGCTACAAAACACTTTTGTCCACAGTGTGGAATGCAGTTTCCTCTGAAAGTAAGTAAGGATTTTTATATTTCATTTATCTTACCAAGTGAAGATTCGTGCGTGGGAAAAGATTCTCTTGTGTGAAAGAGCTTATAATGTAAAGTTTCATAGGATGTAAGGGGGGGGGGGGAACATATATTTCTGTTTTTATAACAATGTTTATGTTGAACTTAAGAGCAGAATTGACTCATCAAGGGATGTAAACTAATTTCTTCAAAATTGTGGATAATTTTACGAAACTTTTATTAAATTATTGTTAAAAAAATAACACTGACACAGGTCTCAATCTTGATATTTAGAAATGTTTAGCCTTCACCATTTCAATTTAATGTTGTATTTATTAATTATTAAAGAAATATGTCTTTAATATCTTTGTTCATAAATATTTTTGATTATTGTTCCAGATACACAGAGATAACCATCTCAAACAACACACTCAACATGTACCACGAAACCCTTATCCATGCCTCGATTGTGGTGTAGTGTTTTATAATCGAACTGCTCATGAATATCATTCCAGATCCACTCATGAAAGGTAAGTGAATAAATTTGCCCCTAGGGGTGTCATAATTGTCACTCACACTTGACCAACACTTATGTGAGAGAACTGAATGATATTATATAGCATTGACACTTATATAACAATGTAGAACAAATTGATTTCATCGGCTAAACACACATGAATTTTTCTGTTGAAAATAATGAACACCTTTACAAAGCAAATATTTTGTTTGATCAAGAAGGCCTAATTATTCAATGAGTTTTTGTATTTTTGTTTATTCCTTTTTGTTGTCATTATGATAGGTAAACTCTAATCATTGAGGCCCTGTTCGAGACTCTAGACTGAATGATCAAAAATTTCTAATTTTAATTTTTTTCTTCTTGTCTTGTTTTGTTTTCACAGCGCCAAGAGGCTGTGCATTGTTATGGAGGAGCTAAACGCTTGCTAGATAACTGGCCCCTTCTATGATTTTAAATAGCTCGCCATAATATTTTTAATGTTTCGCAATACAGCATTTACTGTGACCCCGCAGGACATAAAGTCTACTCTTCTGTGATTTTGAATAACCCGCCGTAATATTTGAAATGGTTTGCAATAAATAAGCATTTACTTTGATACAGAGTACAAAGTCTATAAGGATTAGTAGTCCCTTTCAGTCCCAGTAGCCAGAATCTAACCTTTCAAGTAAAGACTCACTGTTTTTTTTTTTTTTTTTTTCCAGATGTAAACCACTTCATTTACCTCTGAATTAAAATTTCGACACCACCACTATACTAATAATTCAACCTTTACTTCAACTCCTTTGATTTGATGATGTATTAAGAAATTGAATTACAGCTCTCACTTTACACACTAGAAACTCTCTACACACGCTCTACATTTTTATTAATTTTAAATACACACTGAAACAATACAAGTGTAAATACACAATTTGAAATCAGACTAAATAGACAGATGAACAAGACCGGCTGAATAGGTATAAACAAAGTCGTCCCACCTACGCAATTTGTATGTTAACCATGTAGCAGACTAGTGGGTGACCCAGGGGTGTTTTTTCCCTATTGGTATTTTCTACACAATCTGTCAAATTTTTCTTGATATGTGTTCTTTGTAAATACCCAATCTATCGAAGTCTTTTAGTCTTTATTTTGATGACAAAGATTGATTCTTAAAATGTACAATTATATATATGAGAGAGCTTGATTTGTGAATTGGTAATTAAAACAAAATGAACACAATTTATCACAAATATGTTTATTAAATCAAATGTGATTTAATAAACATATTTGTGAGAAAGTGTGTTCAAGTTTTCTTTTAATTTTAAATGTTTAACATTTTGGGGACTGAGCAAGTAGATACAGGTAATAAACAGGTGTATATCAAGCATTTTCAAGTAAATTTATATGGGCGTATAAAATCTATTGTTCAGCTCTGTTGTTTTTTCTTTGTAATTTCCTCTTCAGAACTATTTTGATTTTAGAAGAAAATGTAACACTGTTTTTTAAATTAATTTAAGGATGACTATTCGATAGCACCAACACTAGAAGATATATATAACTTTTTAACTTGTAGAGTCAACTGTTTTAGATCCATGTTTAACAAAATGAAGGGAAATTTCCTTAAAAACGAGGTAGGTTTTAGAAAAACAATGTTGTGTTAATATTATAAATATAACATATATGTATTAATATTATTATGTTGTGTTATTATTCCTCTGTTCATTTAAAAAATTACCATGTATACTATTTAACTATTATTTATTTTATTTTTCAGTAAAAGGCTCATCACCGATTATTTCATAGTCACTCTGCTATCCAAATCTAATCCAGCATTTTATAGGAGTTTCTCTAATTCCTCAAACAACAAACCTTTAGAACCCATTTCATATTGTTTATTTCGTAACTCACAAATAATCAAAATATCAGTTCAACTGATTATTTCGTTAATTTTGTTTAATCGAACATTTGCCGTCATTTGTGTATATTAAAAACAACTAATAGACAAAGTTTTGAGATCAAGTGAAACGACTAAATTTATAATCTAAGAACCCAGACCTAAAACTAGGCGTGAACAGTTTATCTCTTGAACTGTCATGTATTAGTTTTTATAAACATATATAATGGCAAATGTCCAATTAAACCATATTAATAATATGAACAATCCATTATTATCAAATAACTTTTAGATTCAACTGTTTAGATTCATGTTGTACATAACAAATAAAAAAAATGAAATTTTGGACTTTTTTGCACTTTTGTTCATTCTAGTGAACAATAATAAGTGAATTAAGAAATATACGGAATAAATCTCTTTAGCCTATTACCGTCATTGTAGCAAATAGTTGAAATAGAAATGAAAGAGAAGTTGTGGCCTTATTAGTTACAAAGATCACATAATAGTCTCCAATGGTGTTGATAATGTCCAGTGATTATTTTTAAAATCTGATTTTAACTTATGCTTTGGAGGCATAGGAAAGGAATTGAATAAATTAAGAATTTTATTAATTAATGTTTTTTATGTGAGAAGTTTTGTATTCCAAGAAAGAATCTGAATTTTTAACAATAAGTATTATATAAGTTGGTCTATTTAAATGCCTTATATAATGAACTATAAACAATTATTTTATTTATAGAGTGTTTATAACATCAGTTTTTAAGTTATTTAATTTTTCTCTTTCAGAATCATTTCCTTGTTTAAACCAGTTGCAACGCCACCACCTAGTAAGAAGATTAAAGTGAATAACGCAGGAGATCCACAGTCGGTCTATTATTGTCATATTTGTGGTTTTGAATACATTGTCAAATTCAATCTTCAAAAGCATTTGGAACGTCAGCATACAGCTCAGGAACGTGATAATCCACCGCAAGATTTCATTAAATGCACAACCTGTGATGCTCTCTTTTATAGTCAAAAAGCATACAACAATCACAATATGTATCACAAACCTGATGACCTGTACGTTACCAGTGAACAACAAAGGTATGCTTGTCATCAATAGATGGCAATTTGTACAAAAAATTCCCATCTCTGTCTTTTGTTTTTAAATTTCTAAATTCTTTCAAGAAGGGAAAGCTAATTTAAAACATGACAAATTTTATTATTATTTCCATATTTTGTGTGTGTGTGTGTGTGTTTTTATATACAAACAAGTTTTGTGTTGTGAACGTGTTTTTAGTTTGTTTACGTGTGCTAAGCCTGATGATGATTTATGTTGAGGCGAAACAGCTGTAGCTACTATTAAGAATAATGAACTACTTTTGACATTAAGGTATGTTAACTAATTAAATTTTATTAGTTTGGTCTCAAAACTGTAATGGTGTGATTTACCCCATGGATAAACAGATTCAAAATTTATCCCTTCTTTTCTGAACACTAATTTGGGTGCTTCTGGTTGATGTAGGAAAATTAAATCAAATAAATTATATTTTATTCCGAAACTAGTTTACAGAATTGGTATTAACTTTTGGGGAGAGGTGTTTTTAAACATTTTTATTATTGGGGGGGATTTGGGCTTGAGGCCACTGCATAAACTCTATAGTTAAGATGTGGGTAAATTAGCCTGTAGTAGGCCCGTAATTTTTTGAAGTACTATGGCTACCAAATGATTTTAGATTTTTTTAATACAAAAATCCCCGAACACAGCTTCTGACAGATGCTGTCAATATGCTTTTTTCAGCCTAATTCACTGCCAACAACTTTGCCTCCTCTATCTCAGTCTCATCCAACATAAGATATTGTTGTAGTCCAGTAGAAGTACTGTCTTGTGATATTAGATTCTACAAATGACTTTATTTCCAAATTTCTAATTGAGTCTGCTTGAAAGTTGTGTCATCTCCAAACTGTATTAATTTATCAATACTTGTTTGGGATGACAAGTCATTAACATATAATAGAAACAATATAGGCCCAAGAACTGATCCCTGCGGGGCACCATAATTCAGTTGAGCCTGGCCAGAAAATTCTCCTGCAAACTCTACACAATGTGACCTTCTGGTCACAAAGGATCTACACCATGAAAATGAACGACCCCTGATTCCATATATTTCCAATTTGTTAAAAGTTGTTCATGATCAACACACTCAAATGCTTTGAAGAGGTCTAAGAATACAATAATAACTTTTTTTAAATTTTTATCAAGTCCTTCAACTATATAATCAATATGACTTTTTAAGACATCTATGGTTGATCTTGTAAAATGAGTTTAATGTTGAATGTTGATATTTAAGTTGATAATAGTAATTATTTAGAGATGTTTTACATGTATCAGAATCATTACATTAATAATAATGAACTAAAAAAATTCTCAATACAAACATTTTTAGCACTGAATCACTGATTTCCTAAATCATTTAATTTTGAACCCGACTCCTAACAAATAATTCCCAGCCGATGCACCATTGTTTAACCTTGGTTTAACATTATATACTCTTGGTTATATGTGATGCATTAGTAGGTTGCAAACCAAGCAATTACCTAACTTTTATGGTCTGGTGTTTATCGAGTAAACTTAGAATATTTATCCGTTACATTTTAACTTAGCTTAACTTTAAATCCTAAATTAACCCTAAATCCTAACACAGGCGAATGTAGAGAGGTTTTGAAAACATTCCCACATAATCCTTGAGGAAATTTTAGTTGAATGAAGGGTGGAAAGAGCAGTGTTTGCAACGTGTACACTTATCTCGTCACAGTTTGAACTAGTGAACTGGTACACAGATTAGATCCTGGTTGATAAAGATGCGTTTTTCCCTTTGTTACTCTACTTACTATTAATCCAACAAACTATTTAAACAACTCCTTAGTTTTAGAATAATAACCAAATCCTTCTAAAAACTAATTCACTTTGAATAAGAATAGAGAAGTTGTACAAAATTTTAGGTATACTCCTATTATATATCACAATCCTGTAAGACTTTAAAAATTTTAAGATTAACACATATTAAAAGCATGTTTGTAATTAGTTATGGGAAATAGAAAGGAATGACTAATATCCAGGTATTTTTTTCCTTTCTTTTTTTATCAATAAGACATAAATTGTTTTCGTAGAAATGAAATTAATAATAATAATGGATGTGTAGGTTGCAAACAGTAACAAGAGTGGACCAAGATTTTGATATTCGACGTGTGCAAACTGGAGCAGAAAAATATATCCCAGTCTATCGTTGTAGACCTAAAACTTCTGTTCCTGTCAAAAAGGTAATATTCTTCAAGAAGAGAAAAACTTAACAGTTCATTACTTTTATACAAGATGTTTTTCAATTACATTATAAATTATATAAACTTTCAACTGTTTACAGAAACTTTGATTACACAATAGCATTTTGTTTTAATCTTGAACCAGGCAATATTGTCATATAATGGTTTCCACAGTAAAATTTAAATTTCTGTGCTGGTTGTGTTAAAGGTACAAAATCTGTTAAGTGAGAATAGGTACTACTAAATGTATTTAGGTATGTTATTGATATCATTATTGCAACTTTGTAATTGTGAATCATTCTTTGAGGATGAGTATTTTTGCAGGTAAACTTAAATATGCAAATATGAAACGTGTGTGTAAAATGTGACCGAGTAGTTCCTATTATGGGACCACCTAAAAGCATTACTTTATGAGAAGATAAATTCAGCCAAAGCTGTTCCTTCTTGTTTACGGTGTCCTTAGATGTTTTATCTTATATTTTTTTATAATGGTATTTTAATTATATTAAATTTCGCCTCTGTTTCAGTTATAACCTAAACTATATTTCTTGATGTCACATTCATCTCTACTCTTTCCACTGTCCACTTCTTGCTGTTAAAAAGTATATTATTTGCATCATTTTGTTCATACCTACTTCTTGGTGCATCCATTATTACTATTAAACCATCCGTGTTCAGTTAGCACTTGAGTAAGGTAATACTGCACTTCTGAATAGTTCCTATTTATCCATGTTCTTATTGTTGAGTGAGATTTGAGTGTCCATCTTCCTGTTGAATCAGTATTCCAGCACTACTGTCATATATCAAGAAGTTATTTAGCTCCTCTCTTGACTCCATTTTCCATTATTCCCATTGTGTCTGTGTAGTCTGATGTAGATTTTGATATATGTCTTTTCTTTCCATGGCTAATAAATCTAGAGATACAACATTAGCTAGAAATAAAAACCACACTTTCTGATAACATGGATAAGCAGAGATTAGATTTTAATATTATGTAAGACCAAATAGAATGGTATAAAACTAGTCATACTCCACACCATATATGTACATCAATATCGAATTAGCAATAAATCAATAACAAGATAAATAACTTACAATGCAAGTAACAGATTAATACTAACATAATTATAAAGATACATACGAAAACTTTCACATAATCTGAATCAACAAATTTTCAACCAAATAAGTTAAAATACAATGCAAAATGTATATTTCTAAACTCCAATGTGAGTAAAACTCAACTTAATAAGTTACAAAGTAAAGAGCAAAAGCAAAATGACTTGTTTTGAAATTACAGTGTAGCTTCAAGAAACTCCTCAAGTAAAAAGTATTGGCTCTGAACAACTTTTTTAATTTGTTTCTAAACTTACTGACCTCCGTTATTTCATTAAACTCCTTAAGGAGTTGAACTGAGATGATCCTTATCGCAATAAATCTGTACACATATGCCAACTTCTTCCTTATACTTTTAATAAATGCTCTTGCCCAAATCGAAGCTGTATACAAAATTTGGGATTAGCCAATATTGCTCTTTTTGTTTCTAGGAGTCTTCCTAAGTGTGGCTATGGTTTTGATTCCTATGCTTGCTACATTATTAAAATGATCCCAAAATGTAGTTCATTATCTATTTCTACTCCTAGATACTGATGGGTCCATTTGTCTGTGTGCGCGGCTTGCTATGGCGCGGCGGGGAAGAGGGGAGTGGTTATCGCTCATTTCCAAAAACATGTGGTCCCGCGCGGCGTGCCGGACGTAGATTATTCACCTGTCTTCAATGTAGCTTCGAGTTGTTTGTAAACATCATGTTTCTATATGCACTACAAATCTTGTAAACTGTAATTATGTGTCGCAAAAGGTAGACAAACATAGTTGGGTGAGCGAGTCCTACTTTTACAGAACGGCTAGTAGCGTCAGAGCCGCGCGCACAGACAAATAGTCCCATCAGTAAGTGAGATTGCCATTATCCAATGTTATCTCTCCCATCTCAATTTTTGGTTTAATGAAAACTCTCCTGTCAGTGAACAGATCCAGTCATCGCTTAACCCTCGTCAAGGTGTTATTTGCTCTTATTTCTACATCCATGGCTCGACACCGTGGTGAAACCGATTATGCTCGAGTCATTAGGCATTTTCATGTTCTAAATATTATCATTTTGGACATTCCATAGAAATGTTATGGTATACTATTGTTGAAAAGTGTATTTGATTTTGCAATTTTATTATATTCTATTATTGTTTGATATATCTCTTGTCTGACCACCTCAATTAGAGGTGTTTACTGCAGATATCAATAGAAAATAATTTATATTTTTTGTTTGTTTTGTTTTATGAAAAGCAAATAAAAGAAGATGATAGCTCAGATGATATGTCACCTGCATCAGCTATCGAGTCAAGCGATTCTGATAGTGAAGTTGAAATGCCTAGTACAAAGAGGAGTAAAACCGATAACCAAGCACAAGCAGAATCTGCTCTATCATGATTAATAAATAGTATTATGTACATTTCACATTGAGTGTCTTATATCAATTGTGTTTGATGTCTATCAGTTGTATATAACCTAATGATAATCGTCTACGGTAACTGTAATAAATTTATAAATATTTATTGTTTTTGTAAAGTGAAAATCTGGTCAATCTATAATTTTATCTTATTTGTAAAAAAAAGTTATAAATAAACTTATATATACATAATACTCGTATATTTTAATAAATATAACCATAATTGTGATTTTCCATTTCTTACATTTTTAGCTATAATGTGATGGACTTACTACTTTGTTGTAGAAATGTACAAATGCGGGATGAATATGTTTTCTGTCTAGATGCACAAGATTGAAATTATACACAATTCTACTCATGACTTCAAGTTTTAAGTGAAATTTGAATGTGAGCTTAAGACCCAATTTAACTGTCTCAGATGTCAATTATTCATCATGTACCCACAATTATTCCCACAATTTTACTCATAACTTCAGTTTTAAGTGAAATTTGAATGTGAATTTAAGACCCAATTCAACTGTCTTAGATGTCAATTATTCATCGATTACTCCCAGTTATTCTGAGTTATTGTGTAAATCACTGTAATCACATAATGTTAGTTGTCTATTTATATGTGTATTAATTTCCTTATTACAGCTTGACAGGATTTAGCATGAACTCTCTTGTATGACACAAGCTCTAACTATTTGCAAAACTAATGCTTACATAATGACATCAACAAAATAAAAATCAGTTGTTTTCTGATTTTCACCTTTAGCTACCATATAGCGATGTTGGAAAAACTTAATTTCGTTTCATTTTTATTGCTGGGACGTTTACAATTTATGGCAAGTCATTCCTTATAATACAAATAAATACTTATAATTAACGTATAAACATTATATTTAAAAAGATTTAAGAAACAAGCTATAACAAAAACAAAAACTTCAAACAAAAATGTCAGTATCAAACCATGGGCAACAGACGATTACATTCGCTTTTAAAGTGATACTAGCCTTCTTTCTTTACATAAAAACTTCCCAATCACTAGATCATAAAATCAAGCTTTTAATCTTAATTTGTGCAACATTTCATATTTATTTGAAATTAATCCGAACTTAAATCAAGCTACTAACCATAAGTGTGTCTTTAATAAGTATTGATACGTTTTAAAGCAGAGAACGAACGTTCCACGAAGCCTGTACTACAGTGAATTATGAAAATAGGTTCTGCTAAATTCAGATATTGCATAGTTAAAGTTCAAAAACTTAATGAAATTGAAAATAAGTATACTTTGGATTTCAGGACCGACATAAATAATACTAAGTTAAATTTTAAGCTAAATGTAATCTAATACGGTTTCTTAAGGTAATTTTACACAGTTTGTACGATTATCTGGAAATGTTTTCCTGTAGTGCTTTAAATATTCAGAATGTAAGAAGATGGATAGAATGTCAATTTTGAAAACGAACCATACTGTGGGTTATTTACCAGCATTCTTGGAATCAACGAACAAAGGCAAAAGGGAGGTGGGAAATATTTCCTGGGATCCCCTTATGATCCTATTTACCTTTCCTACAAAAATATAATAAATATTACGTGCCGTCTTAGATATTCAAGTAGCCTAACCAGTACGCCCAATAATAATTCGAATACTTCTGAATGTGCCTAACCTAATTGTAAAAAAATAATCTATCAACAAAATAATATCTACAACTTTCTTACAGGAAGTTATCATTTAGCCAAGAAATATATAAATTTTCCTCGTTTTGAATATTTTTGTCATTACTGTACTTTTATTATGTAATCACTTACCTAAACTAACTTTTTTCACAACCTTATACTTTGTTGGTTTTTAGTTTTTATAACTTTTTATAAATAAATATTGTGTGCAAGTAGGCAAAATCATAAGATAAGTGAGATGTAGTTTGTCACAAAGTTGTAACTTTAGGAATTAAATGTATCTAAGCAGTAATTTGTGTACCTAGTTTTACCTAATTTTTACCTTGGAATGGGTTGTATAGTCAAGGCAGGCTAGGGAAACAAGTAGAAGGGAAGACATGCCCCTTCTCCTGGGGCTACTGTAAATAATATTACTTTATAAAATTGATTTCAGAGAGCTGCAACTGACAGGAGATGGTTTTCGAAAAAATAACTATTCAAAATTTTGTGTCACCTCACTGAGAAAAACAAAAGTCATTAATACTTTGATTGCACATTTAATTTATATTGAAAAAACAATAGATTATTCCACTTACCTGCACCCTAGCATTGTTTACATGAACTATAAAAGATTGTGAATTGTTATTTAAAAAATAATTTATAAATCTGCAAAATTCTTTACCGACTCTCCCTCAGTGAGACTGGACAAATTAATAACATTCATAGTAAATTGTTCCATCTCACTGAGAAAAATATGTCGGCTATATTATTGCAGATTTAATATTTTAAAAACAAAAGGAATGTGCTGTTATCTGGCTTCATTAATGTCAGAATGGAAAATTTTGGGGCGGAAATATGATTTCAATATTGGAGAGGTGGGTAAGCTGTGCTCTTAGATGATGTGTGTGGCGGAGGCACTAGTTAACGGATGGAGAGTTGATTGTGAAGGTATCACCAGCAATACCTGACCCTTGACCTTGAACTCAGCGAAAGAAGCTTCCTATGTGTTAGTATCAATATTAATATTATTTCATAGGAAATTAAGCTAGAGCAGAACTGATTGACCTGAATTATAAACCATGGTTAGAAGGGGACGAACTTATTTAAGTATATTCATTCTTTATAGTGATAGGTTTAAGTATATTGCAGAGTTATTTTATTTGTAATTAGTAAGGTATAAATCTTATTTGGTAGAAAATATTTAGTTTTCTTTTATATTATGAATTTAGAAGGCTCTTAGTTTGTTATCATTATTACTGTTATTTCTAATAAAGCACTTTTATTATTATTATTATTAGTTTGAAAAAGCATTTCACAAGTTTTAATCCTTAAGACCAACCCTTTTCCTTAGTTTACAATGTAAAATTAAGTTGATGGGTACCAATATATGGGTACCAATACATGGGTACCAATACATAGGTAATACAAGAAGATCCTCTAAATGTATTGCCCAGAAAGTGGTTTCTTGGGCCTTGTATTGGTAGACCCCTAGTTTTTTCAAAATATGTTAGACAGATTTTCTGAATCTCATAATTGTGTACATAAATACTTTCTTAATGTCGGCGAGACCTAATATGTCTTGTACATGTGTATATATTAAAAAGTCTCCACTCACTTCTAGGGCTTTTGAATCTAATACATTTGTGAACGATCTCCAGATTTGTGTCTGTGATTCCGCAGCACGTCGGTTCTTGTAACTAGGTATACGAATATCACATATTCTTGAAAGGTCATGGTTCAAAATTATAGTTTTGATAACTTTGCTGTTTGTCATATAGAGGTGGGGTTGGTACCAGTACAAGAAGATTTTAAATCTGCAAATTTTTATTTAATTTAGCGTGTTATAAGTTGAGTACACAAGATATGAACTGTTTTTTGAAGATTTTTCTTAATTTCAATAGGGTTCTATATGTGCACACTATAAGTCCCCTTTAGCAAATTTCATGTAGCTATTCTTAATTATTGTGGCCGATACATACAGGTGATAACGACTAAGAATGTACATAACTTCGAAAATCATTTTATGGTTTCCTAAGATCATGAAACGTGAAGATCAGTCAAAAAACTGTGGTTGAAATTTATAACGATTATAAGACTTACTCTATCTTTATATACTGGGTAAGTAATATGTTTAAACAACAAGGAATATAAATAACTATCTTATAAAAGTATTAAATAAAAATATATATAAATGATACAGATTAGAACAAGATAAAATACAATTTAATATAAGAACAGTTTTTATTTTCAAGGTCAATTAATTACGGTCTTAGAATAAACATCTTGGTTACTAAGCAACCTAAGTTCAGCTGAAATGATGCCAAAATATGATAACTAAAGATAATGTGTATTTTGACCTTTATACAAGTTATTAGCCAGTTATAGTTCATAAGGTAAACACGTTACACTGAAATATTATTTAGTGTTTCATAGAGAAGGTAAGCTCAATTTTTATACAAACAACAGTTAAGTTTGGTATTTTGGTAATTATGTTATTCTTTATTTATGTGTGTAAATACATACTAAGATCAGCTTGATTTTGTTGTTTATTACTGTATTATCTTTATTTTTTGTCTTGAATACAATTAAAATTCAAACTGCTATTAGGCCTACTTGTTTATACTCTTACAGACTAGGATTAAAATTAATTTTCAAATAATAATAGGTCTTTCATTTGTTTCTCATACCATTTTATTCTACTTATGGACCACAATTTTTTATTTATTTTATATATATATATATATATATATATATATATATATATATATATATTACTTTCTCACATATAAAAAGAAAGAAAGTAAATTATAGCATAAAGAAAGTTTTGGGCTGGATTTGTAAAATGATGGGTGAAAAAACACTGCACAAACTTTCTTACTCGCTCATCCCCAAAACTATTTGTCATCAAAAATATCAGTTTTGTAAGTCACAAAGTGAGTGACTTTGATGAAATATTCAAATATTTAAATAGACCTAAACCTCCATTCCTTGTTTTCATAATCTTGCGTCATAAACAATATGTCTTCAGCATAAATCATATTTAAATAGACCTAAACCTCCATTCCTTGTTTTCATAATCTTGCGTCATAAACAATATGTCTTCAGCATAAATCATATTTAAATAAAATTGAGCTTTTAATGACAGTGGTCATGGTTCATTTTTGTTTTTGTCAATTATTCCTGAATCATTATTTTTTTACTTGGGATTTTCCATGGATTTGGGTCGTTAATGTTCAATTTAATTTGAACAAAATTAGTAGAGCTGTTTTTTGTTTCTTACCGATAACTGACAAAATTTTCTTTTTGGAAAGATGGCAACCAATATGTTTTGTTTGGGTCCTTAGAATCCCAAAATATCCCCATTTAGGAGGCCAAAATATCCCCACGTACCAAATTGCATTAGAATTGGTATAGAACAACAGACAGACATTTCGTTAGAACTCAAAACATCCACTAAAAATACACACATCACCTTTATCTATCGCATAACTTTCTCAGGGTAAAATAATTTGTTTTTAATTATGTCAGTGCAGTCGGTGTGTTATATACCACAGTTTTGATCCAATTTATAATGTACCATAGGTATATTTTTTGCTAAATCTGAGAATATCAAAAGTCTCTATTAGAGAAGTGATGGGATTCAATTTTCCTTACACTACTTTTTAGTCATCTTCTTTCAACCAGCTCATTAAGGGTTCAGGGAAGGAATCTTAGTCTTTTGTTGCTAGGTTGTAAATTAGTCTTTGATAATTAATTTGTTACCAACACTCAAGACTATGTCAATCATTGCCATCATGGCCAGACCTATTGAGAAGACTTCTATCAACCTCCCCACTGATAAATAAAAAAGTGGTATATACTTAATATCTTACCTGTCAAAGGTTAAGACTCCATACTCAGACAAGCTTTTTTGACTCAATATTTTTAATTGAACCACCTGCCAGGGGGATTGTCACATCTGTCACAAACCATTTCCGATATGATTACCTTTAATCTGTTTAGTCTTACTTCTAACTAAAATAATCCTAGCTTGGTACATGAATTCAAATTATACCCGTCATTAACATAAATGAGTAAGTTCCTTCTACTTTTTAATTAAAGCCAAATCATGATTCAAAATATCAATTTAGAGACCAAGGCCTAGTTTCTTTAAAATATTAATTTGAGACCCTTTTCAGGACCTTAACATTTACCAGTTCATTTTAAATCTGAAAATCTGATCACAGTTTATCCAAATCAGCCTTTCCCAAGGCCAAAGTAAATTTATTCTAATTCATTATGCTTATTTCAATCAATATATCTATATATTGAATTGCACACATCAGTAAATATATCAATTAATAAAGCCATAAATTATTTATGTTTACATATTCAATGTTTTTATCAACATTTGCCTTACTATGAGATAATAAATGAGAGCAAAATTTCACTATAATAAGTAGACCATTGAAAACTTATTTTATTATCTTTTGAAGATAATTATTTTATAAAAAATATATAATAGTGATTTAGGTCAAGGCTTTTTTAATCAACTATTTGTTTAGGAAGGAGTCTCAAATTAACCAATATTTTAAAACAATTTCATATTTTGATAGTTTATCAGTTGATTAAATTTTACTTCCAGACTTTTATCAGTTCAATGATAGAGGTTCAGTAAAGGTTGCATAAAGGTTGATCAGGAGAATATAAACATACAAACATGTTTTCAGAAACAAAATTTTATTGTGGGGGTGGGGGTGAGTATGTTAATGTACTAAGTCACTTTGAGTATTAGTATGACTGTTCAATTGTACACCAGTGAACTAGAACTGGAATATGCAATTAATTATAGCTAACATTA
The DNA here is from genome assembly GCA_963513935.1 of Aphrophora alni. NCBI lineage: Eukaryota > Metazoa > Arthropoda > Insecta > Hemiptera > Aphrophoridae > Aphrophora > Aphrophora alni. Next base: position 109,686,352 of record OY740772.1, on the reverse strand, counting down.
AACTTGCAAGATATTAGTACATATAAATTAAACAAAATGATTTAATATAAACAAACAAGAAAACGTACGTATGACATTTAACGAAGAGTTAACCTCTGATAGATTTTATATTGTTTTTTGTTTCGTGTTATCGTGTGTGTTCAGTGTCATTATGTATTTTATTTAAGTGTTCAGCCTACACCTGACGAAGCCGGCTGTGAACGGCGAAACAGCGCTGTAGTGTTTCTACAACAAAATAAGAATTGCTCTGACTACTAAAAAAACTAAAAAAGGTGACTAATATATATATATATATATATATATATATATATATATATATATATATATATATATATATATATATAGATCAGCAATTTGTAAAAAGCGAATAAACTTTATAGTTTTACATAAGATTATAAAGAATATAACAAAACAAGAAAAGATCGAGTTCAAATTCAACAATTCTAATAGTTTACAATTTTATATAAAGATTTTACAATTAATTATTCTTCCAAGTTCATACCTTTTGATGATAACGTTGGTTTTTAAAAGAAAATTTCACTCATCTGTTGTATATCAAACGATATTTACTAATACATAACTCTTTAGTAGATATTTCCTATATTTAAACAATTTTTGCAGGCACACACACACACGTTAACTACACTGTCGGGAGTAGCAGGTGCAATCATTTTAATTGGTTGATAGAATCACCAATTTTCTTCCAACCACTTTCTTCGGTATTTAATAACTACAGCCCAATAAATTCGTGCATTTGAATGGTCTAGGTAAAGTACTAGATTTCCTTAATGATATCAACCATGTTTTTTATACAAGGGCTGATCCAGTGTCAAAAAGCAACTTTTCATCTGTATTTTTTAGCTTTATTAATTAATTGTAGAGCAGCGTGGTGGTCCATTAACAAATGGTAAAAAGTGTTTTGCACAAACATTATAATTTCGATAGTTTTCCATTAATCCATTCTATCCAGTAAGTTGATAAAATTATCAACATAATTTAAGAACATCCATATTTAGTTGCATTAGATGGATTCGATCTCTAGCTAGTACTGGAACTTTTGCGTCGATAATCTTTTTCTGTCTTACAAGTTTTTACCTCGATATGTCTACAAGTCGCAATGTCAACCTGTGAGGATTTAACTGTTAATATTTTGATGGGATTTCTTGGAAGTACATCATTTCCTGGAGTGAATATTTGAATAATACCAAGTAATGAAACGTATTTCTACCATCGTTCATATTAGTATTAAAATATGCCTTGTCAAGTGCAAATTGCACAAAACTATTTTCTTTTACTTCAACTTCATGTTGCATGGAAAGTGAATTTTCTAATAATTGGACCTCAGCATAAGAACCACTAAGTTCATAGAGTGGAATAGATCTATAAGTTTTCTGGACCCGAACTTTTGATGCAGTGACACCGCCAAGCATAATTGTTGAGTCGATTTAAAACAATTTGGACGGGCTCTACTTCCATTATTGTGTGAGCAATAGCACTTGTACATGCCAAATTTGTTTTCCAATGAGTTTTATCCACTGACATAATTATTTTTTCTAAAAAAAGTGATAATGTTTATTTTATATATCTTTGGTTCTTTTAGAAATTCATCAATTGAAGGATAATATTCATGATCAAATCTTTCATAATATTTAAATATCATTTTGAATATTTTTTGTTACAATTTTTGGAGCTTTTTTCATATCTGGAAAATCCTGATCTATTTCATTTTTAATATCATAACTTTCATTTAAAATATCATATGAACTTTCTCTAAAACAATAAAAAGTTTTCCTTCCTGGTTTGGTTACTGTCACATTTCTTCACCACATTTTTCTATCAATCTTTTTGTAATTGTTATAGTGGTTGTTATCTTATCATTGGGTGCAGTCAATAGATTCTCAATTCTGTGGCAACCATCAGTATCCTCTATATTATATTTATAAATATTTTCCATTAATGGTTTGATTGTGTCACAATGAGGGTATTTCCAGTGGACTAACTTTTATTAAATATTGTTTTATAGCATTTATAGGATACCTGGCATGTTGATCAATTCAATTAACTAATAAATATGATTCTGGAGAATAATTGTATTATCATCAGTTTGTGGTTGTATGTTTCCAATTAGTTTCCAGAATTCGTTAGCAAAATAGGTCTTGTGACTAATTGAATAGGATTAGATTTTAAATTATTATTATTAACAACTTTAATAATTAGGCAGTTATTTTTATAATCGAAATCTGAAGTTCCAATTGAGATCTAAAATTCAATATTTTAGGTGATATATCACCATTAGAAGTTCTTTTATGTTTATTTTTATTAACTGCAGCAGATATAGACTTTGGGTGAGAATATTTACTTTAACATGATTGATGCGTATATAAAGTACAATGATCTCCTTTAAGATATATTATAAAGTTGTCTTGTCTTTGTTTTGAAGCTTCTTTTATAGGATGTAATCCTTTTGTTGTTAATTTAGAGGCTACTTATACGTTTTCTGTAGTTTTAAACTTATATCCCAATGTAATAGCACAAACTTTTTTTTCTGAAACATCGCTCATTGTTTCTAAATTTTATGTACAACAAAAAACAATAACAATTTTATAAGGATTTATTAAAAAACAATATTCTCAAAGGCATCTCGCAAATATGTTATACATTTGTAAAAAAGAGACTGGGGTCAAATGTAAAAATTTTCATTTTAAAGTTGTACTTTAAGAATTTTTAATCCAAAATGGAACACAGGTAAATTTTATGAAGTTTTGCACAATTTTGACATTAAATTCGTAATTGGCAGCCTCAAAAACCCATGGGTACCAATTTTCATGAAAAATGCATAAATATTTTCAGATTTATTAAATTTGTTTATTAGATTAATTAATTAAATTGTTTAAATATTATTTATTAACAAATCGGAAAAGTCCTAGTTAAAACTCTGGATATAAAATGCAGCTGACATGTTCCCTGATGATTACAAAAAGTTTTAAGTGATTTCATGTATGCTGCATTTGGTTAGAGGTTTGCTTTTAAAATTTACATTATTACAGACTGGATTAAAACATTAATAATTATTATTTATACCACATACAAGCTATGTTTGTCATTAATTTAGGTTGAGTACAATAGCCAAGGTTTATTCTGATATATTTTGAACTTTAAATTCCAGATTAAAACATCTACAATAATAACAAACACAAATATTGGTCAATCAAACATCACTTCTCTGAATCAAAATCAAACATGTAATTTATTGAACCTTTTGTTATTCTTAAAATCTATAATTCAGAATGACAGAGAGACAGATTGAGACTTGGAAGTTGTTGTTAATATTTGAGATTGGTTACATTTTATAGCCTCAGATTATCACAATTATATTACAGTTTGGAAATAGACTAATTATAAGTTCCAAATTTTTATTATAACAAAATTAGTTGTAAGCGAATTAAAGAATTTCACTATTTCTGGAGTATAAATTATTTCAAAGATAATCTTTATATTTGTCGGAGTGAGTAGATAAAATAATTTAAAAACAAAATTGTATCTGTAGATGCCACCACGAGAAACTAGTTGGCCAGAATGGCCATACCCTGAATGGAGAGATAAGAAAAATTCCACACCAGATTCCTGGATAGAAGGAAGAAGATCTGACAATGGTGCTGAAGGTCTTTGGAGAGTCCATGATCAGCTGTATGATCTTACCGATTTTATCAGCAAGCATCCTGGAGGTTCTGATTGGTTAACTTTAACCAAGGTACAAGTTATTTATTAATTCTGTACATAAATTCATAAAAGAATATATTTGTTTGTTATTTTCAATATATATATATATATATATATATATATATATATATATATATATATATATATATATATATATATATATTATTTTAATATGTCGTTATATTTTGGTAATTAGAAATTAGTAAAGAAAAAATGGTACTGTGGCCACTTTGGCCCATTGAATATGATCAATTCTGCATTGGATTTTTTGTTCAAAGTCAAAAAACATTGCCTTCATTGTCATCTTAAAAAAAAGGAAGAAAAGTGTATAAACTACCTTTTGAAAAATCTAATAGCGTTGGAATTACATAATACTTATACCTATGACTAGGTAAAAAGGTCCAAAAATAGAGTCCTCTAGTAGTAATCTTTGTGAAATGGGGTTAAATCCTACCTTATTAAGGTTCTTACCAACAAATTGTGTCCATAAGAAGTTTTCCACCTTTATCAGCTAAATATATCCGTTTGGTTGTCTAAATTTTTCTAAATAAATACTTTGAAATGAAAACAGTAAGATATATGAGAAAGACAGAAAAATTAAATGGTTTAAGTATCATTCTAGACCAGAATTTATAAAAGTTTCTAACCAGGATTAATTTCTAACCATGTTTAGTATGTGCATCAAAATTATAGTCCAAAACGCTCATAATAAACAAAAAACATTGAAGGTCTCGTATGATAGTTATATGTAAACGACGTAAAAAACTTTTTCCCCACCCATCCCTAAAACCAAATAAATGTCAACCAAAACTATTCATCACGAAAAATGCTTAGGTTTTTTGTAGCTCATTTGATTTCCTATCGAATATTGTAACCATCAAAACAATTGGACAAAGTACTGCAGTGAAACTGCGCCATTAGTTTACACAACATGAAATGACTCTTCATTATTACCATAGATTCCATGTATTTCAAACTAATGGGCACAGTTTCACTGTATTCCTTCGTCTGATTGTTTTGACAATTACAATATTCAATAGGAAATTAAAAGAGCTACAAAAAATGTATCTTTTTGAAATGGGTTATTGGATTAGGTTGGTTCTTTCAAAAAAAAAAAAAAAAGAAAAGAAAAGTTCTTTACATTATTAGGTACTTATTAGGTCTCCAAGTTTCAATTCTCAATCAGTCAAACCGTTCTGGAGATAAACAATTTTGTGGAAAAAAACAAAATGGCGGATATCTGGGAAACTAGACAGTTCCAGACATATGTTTATAGAATATTTTTTAAATTTTGATGTGGGAAACCACTTTCTGAAGTTTATTAACACAATTTTACAACATTCTGTATATAAAGAGACACTTTTTGAGTGTTATTGATGATAGTTTTATCATTATCAAAAATTTATCATTACAATAACTAAGGTAAAAATTCATTTAACTTTAAAGTTAAAGATAAATTGATTTCAGGGTACAGACATCACAGAGGCCTTTGAAGTGCATCATCTTGGCCCACTAGCAGAATCTCTCTTGCCAAAGTTTCACATACGCTCGGCCAAAACTCCTCGTAACTCTCCTTTTACATTTCACAAGGATGACTTTTATCGGACGATTAAGCATCGTGCCTATCAAATATTAAAAAATAAAAAGAATCCTGCTGCAAAGTAAGTTACCTAACCTAATATAAAGAAATTATTACAATCAAATAATTTATACCTATTAGCTATAAAAACACAGACAGGCAACACTTTTTTCAAAAATGTGACAGTGAATCCGTTGTTTCAAAAGTGTGAATCAACTGTTCAACATTTCAAAAATTAAATATATGAGTTTATAAAAGTATTTTTGTTGATTTTAATAACTTACATCATATTAAAGTAGACATTGCTTTTATTATGGATTATTAATTTTAAATATTTCATCTTAAAAATAATATTTGATTTATCCAGACAATGTCCAATTGACTGTGTTTAAAAATAGTATTGCCCATTTAAAATTTGTAACTTATGCCTAAGCAATAGGCATTCTAACAAATTCCATTCATCTACTGCTGGAAGAGAATTTTCTATTGCTTAAGAAAATTTTCTGACATGCTAATGAGGGGTAAACAATGTCATACACACAAACGTATGTAAACATTTAACTTCTTATGTATTTTTTATTTTTCTGCTATTTATATATTTAAAATTTTTAATAAATTATTGATTTTTAGCTTAATGTCCTTATTCATTAGACAATAATGGGCTTAATGCTCATTAGATTCAAGGAAATGGGAGACTAATGTAAAACATGGAAAGCAGCAGCCCTTCAATCAGACTTTTACCTATGTAACCTTTTAATGGTTTACTATTCAATACTGTAGCAAAATAAGCGTACCTCTTCCATCTGAGTTACACCATTATCCTATACAATTTGGGCCATAATGTTATTTCTATATTCCTGTGGTTATCAAGCATGTAAAAGTGATTTTTTTTTGTCATGAAGGAAATCTCAAAATAAAGCAGAATATGCATTAATAGATTCAATACAGATTCTGAGCCATCACTTAGCTTTGTTAAGCATAAAATTTAAAAAAAAGTTTATCGCTTACACCATAACATTTTCATCCTTAAGCTGTGGATGTTAACCTATAAAAATGTATCCATTAGGAAATTATCTCTCGTTGTTCATTAACTAAGAATAGATACCATTAGTGTGCATTCCATACTTGGTGCATGTGCGCCAAACACTTGAAAATAAAAGTTATATTTGTTGTTTTTGTATGATATTTCAAGAGCATATTTATTTATTTAAGAGAATGAATTTAATTCTATATTTCGTTGGCTAAATAATTCAAAATCAAGGGAACAATCAATACAACTGTATTAATGTGTCTGTAATGAGGTGTGAAATTTAGTAGTTTATAGTCTAGAATATTCTGTGAAGACAGCAGCATGAAACTCCACTGCTACTGTTATGGTAAGATAGCGGAGGAGAGATCTGTCAGATGTAATGGGGTGGTGATCTTGCGATTTCATTTTCCATGTTGGCATTCACGCCAACAAATTTGTATTGACTATATTGTAGAGCAAATAAAAAACCTGTATTGTTCATTTTCCGAGCATTAAGGGAGTATTAAGGAAAAATCTTTCCAGAAGATCTTTTAAACAGTTTAAAATTAACTTATAGAACATTTTAGTTAGTAACACATTATAAGTGAAATTATTTAGTTTTGTTTATTTGAGTCCTAAATTTGAAAATAACATCATTTCCGATCTCATTAAGTTTTTAAACAATAATGAACTAATATTTAGATTTGGAGAAGTATATAAATTATATATTATTTTCGCAATTCCCTGTATTACATGCTCAATGGAATGTTGCTTTAAAATGTATCTTAGCCTACTTATTGGAGATGTACTCAAGGTTTGGGTTAATTTCAATTGAGAAGGAAATGTTGCACAAATTAAGATTAAAAGACCATTTTAATCATTTAGTGTTTGATTTTAAGAAAAATATCTAGAATATAGTTTATAATGTGAATTAAAAAATTTTTTTAATTACCGGTACTAGTTTAAAAAAATTCTATAGACTATTGTGCCACAATATTAAATTTTACTTATGTTAATAAAAAATAAAGTTAAAATGTTTTTGTTTTTTTCTCTATTTTTACCTGTTAGCGTATTATATATAATTTATTTTTGCTCCATTATTAATATTACCGTTATTATAAGAAATGAAATAATTGTCATTCTGTAATAAGGTAAATTCTATTCAAATGTGTTATAAATTGTATTTATTTACTGATATGGCAAACAACAAATGTATTTAAAATTATTATTATCTTGTATTTGATTAAGCTCACAAAAAACAGCCTCGACTTAATAACACTACATCCACCATTAGCACCAGGATATGCCACTGATTTGTTTCACATTATCTTTGACTTCCACATACTTAAATTCTCAATAAGTTATTGTTATTTGATTGTTTTACAGATCAGTTAATATTTTAGACACACTTTTTGGACTCACAATTAGTTTGTCCATCTACGCTGCTCTCAGCCAAAACTATTTGGTTGGAATTATAGCTGGGCTCTGCTTAACTTTCACCACGAATTGCAGTCACAACTTGCTACACCAAAGGAATAGCTGGAGGATGTACTACTTTAATATGTCACTCATGTCGCTTAGGTATTTTTTATGTTATAAAAGAAGGAACAATATACATTTTAAGCAATTTATTTATAAACAGAGACTTTTCTTACTCATTAGAAAAGGGAATTTCAAATAAATACTTTATTTTATATGTTTAAATTTAATACAATAAAAGATTGCATGTTTTTAATTTTAATTGTTATAATTCAAAATAAGGTTAAAAAGGGGTTTCAACAAACAATTTTTCCTCTAAAATGTTTGAAACTCAGTTTAGTAGTGAAATAAATTTAAATTATTCAATAAATATATGAATCAGTATAAACAATGTGAACAAAAAAATCCTCTCCAGGAAAAAGTTTAAAATTTTTAAATTGCTTAAATATACGTTTTTATTTTGTTATTGTTTAAAGGCGAAAAACCCCTTTTAAAAAAGTCATCATCACCTTTTAAAAAATAATGAAAAGAACATAAAATAAAAGACGCATAGCTCTTGAACACTCTAATAATATCAAGGTTGAACGAGAACAAGAGTTGATCAAGAGAAATCTGATAGGAAAGATGAAAGAGAGGGATCTAACCCAAGATTACATGAACAAAAATGTAGATTCAGCTAGGAGTCCTTTTAAGATTGCAACGCCTATTCTCATTATAAGTGAGGAGCAGCAGTTTTTTTTCTATATTATTCAAATGTTGTTTTGATATTTTATTTCTCCACTCATAACAATTCTATAAGGATGACGATTTTATATTGCATAACAATAGTCATGAGGATATTATAAAAGACATTATTTCTCAAAATCAGCTCTACAGATAATATCAAATTTTAGTGAACCATGAAGTATATTGACTCAAACATGCCTGGAAAATCCCGAATAAAAAATACTACAATCGAGAAATAATTGGAAAAATAAATACGAACCTTACCACTGCCATTAGAAGCTTGATTTTATAGATTAGATTGTATTTGGGGTGAGACTCCTCAGCTGTGAGTCCCTTACACATCAACCATAGGTTTATAGTGCCCTGATTGTTGGCCTGTCACAGACTTTATTACCTCTTGTAAAGTCAACAGTTTTGGTTTCTTTGAAAACTCGATTTGAATGAAATATGATTTATGCTAAGAATATGTTTATGGCATAAGCGAAGTAAGTTTAGACTCTATTTAAATAAATATATTAATAGTTTTTGTAAAGACAGTGTTCATGATTAATTTTTACTTCTTCTGTTTGATAACTACTAAATTGACTTTTTTTGGTGACAATTAGTTTTGGTTGGTTTTTATTTTATTTTGGGTTAGGTGAGTTTGTGCAATGTTTTGCACCATTTATTCTAAGTTTACTAAATGAGACTTGATGTCATTACATACTTGTTACAATATTTGATTTGACAATTTAAAGTAAAATAAAAATAAAATTTTCTGAAATAGTTTGTTATTTTATTGAGCAAATACTGTACTTTTCTGTTGTAGGAATTTCCAAGCATTTTACTGTTTTATGATTTCATGAAACCTCTTTATACAGATTGAGTGATAAGTTTTTTTTTGAGTTAAACATAATCCAGTAAATGGTAATTCAACCTGTCTAAGATACCAAAATCATAAAAGAGGAAAATGTTGGGAATTAAAAGATTAAAATTATTTTATACCCACTACATTGCTTTTATAGGTTAACCATTCAATAATATTATCTATATTGTTTGTCTTTCAGGGAAGCTAGAATCATACACGCACTTAGCCATCATCTTTTCTCAAATACTGTGTTAGATCTGGAAATATCAAACTGGGAACCAATATTTCAATATCTACCAAACCCAAATAAAACCTCGACAATGCGGTATTTCTCACTAATTTATGCACCATTTATCTACCCGATTGTTCTTCATATACAAGCATTTCAAAGGTAATTATTATTCATTAGTATCACCTTCATATTTCAGAATGAAAGGTTTATAATACTAAAGATAAAATGACTTATGTAAAAACAAACAAAAATATCCCAAATTCTTATTTTTTATTGCTATTTATCCAGCATCTCAAAATGCTGATTTTATGATGCATCTTGTACATTCTGTTAGACAGGATCAACTGTGGTGGAGAGAACAGGATCACTAGAATCTCTAAGAGGTATTCCTTTCCCATGACTCTGATAGTATTATCACTTCTCTTACATTGCAGGATGATTTGAGACAGAGTTTCAATTTCTAAACAGCCCAAACTACAAAATTGGGATTCCACCATATCAAACCAATAATGTTAATCTTTTGCTACTAGTTCTTACAGCAAATTACTGAACTTGTATACTAAGTCGATTGTAAATATGCAGGTCAGTTGGTTCTTTCTGTACATCATACAGAGTCTTTACACTCAACACAAACTCTCCACACATCATTCCATTATTTCCTGTAACTCTCAAGGGCTCACTATAGGGCCCCTAGCTGGATCTATACTTTTTTTCATGTAGTCTTGAGTTAGATCCCTCTCTTTCATCTTTTCTTCCACGTCTCTCTTGACCAACTCTTGCTCTTTACCAATCCTGAACTATTCAAAGGGTGTTTATTTTTATACTCTTTGCAGTTTTTTTTAAGATGATGACCAAGAGGTTTTTTACCTTTAAACAACAAGAAAAAAAACTTTTCTGTGTTTCCCGCTTGATTTTTTACAGCATATGAGTACATCATACGTTTCAAGCACTAGAGGGATTGGGATCCATCTGCAGTGCCAACTTGTTTATCACATCAGCCCTCTTGTTTTCTAATTACACTAATATAACCTGAGATCTACTGGAAGGTTATTTGTTTGTGATATTATGAAAAGTTTTCTGTATTTCACTGATGTATTGAAAATGTGATAACGGCTTATATTTTGTCAACATCCACAAGGAGTCTTTTCGATATAAATTTTCTCTGTAGGAATTTCTTTGTAATGCTGAACAACAGTTAAATTTCTGTGCTAGATGATGATGATGATGGAATGTAAAATGCTGAATCCAATTCAGGGATGTAAATGTCTGAGACTGAAGTTGGAGTCATGGTGTCTAGGATCTGTCATTATAAATGTACAGCATGTCTTGGTTATGATCTCCATTGTGACTTGCTTGAGATACAGAATGTCTTCGTTGCATTGTCAATGATGTCTTTATTGTCTCTATTAGGTACAGTCCAAGACCAAGAACGTGTCGAGAGCTTTTGAAAAAATCAGTTGTTAAAATAGTTTTTGAAATTTTGGGTTATACTTGGACATGGCTGTTACAACTCATTATTATATCTCTATTTACATTCCAAAATCATTAATTATTATTTGGTTCATAAAAGTCAAACCATTAATAATAATGTTTGTATATTTGGGGAAACCTTTAACTTTACTGTGATGTCTTTAATAAATTTTGAGAACAAATAATTATTAATTAAATAGGACATCCACACCAAACTGCAACAGTCTGAGTCATTTCTACCACACATTCTAGAGATAATACTGAAGACCATAGGCACCCCTAATAGTCCATTATTTTTTGAATAAACAATACTGTAATGGTATTTTTGAAATTATGTTAACAAATGTTTCCTACATTTCATAACTGAAAATAGGTATGAGGTTGTAAAACTAATGGAAACTTACTTTTGGTGGTCACTTTTTAGTTCTCTACATTATGGAAAATAAGCAAAGCAATTGCTCGCATGACAAAAACTATAGTTCAGATTTTCTATTGTCCATTGATCACGTTGCCTTGAATACAGTATGTTTTAAGTGGTTATTTACATAAAAAGTAAATCGTGGTTATTTATGATATATATATATATATATATATATATATATATATAATGTTATGGTAAAGTTATTATTTATGTTAGTGCATTACTCGTCACAATTTGTTTCAATTTTCTCAACATTTTATTTAAACATTCCTTCTTACATAGCTTGGAGGGTAAGGAGGGGAGGTTATGTGAGAAAAGCTGGTACCCCCAAATGTCTCAGTCAGATAAACAGATACAAATATTTGGATCTATTTTAAATGTATTCTTAGGGGTTCAAAGAACTATTGAAAATGAGAAATAAACTTTTAGTTCCATAACAATACTTTCCTAACTTTGTAATAGGAAAGTTATCATTAACTTAAATTATCAGAATTTTACAAACACTAACAGCAAATAGTTGATATAGCCAGCATATGATGTTATAGTTTCTTACAATAAAACTTCAGAACTTTAAAAAAATCATTTTTACTAGATAAAATGTCACACATATGTAGCATAGAGAAAGTTACATGAAGCGCCAAAAATCAATGTCAAATTTTTCACAAAAATATTTGTTTTAAGTTTTCCTGAGTGGTTTTGAGAATGATGTCTGTCTCTTTAATCTAGAACTTATGTCACAAAAAATTCTGGTTTGTGAGTTATTGGTAAAAACAAAATGGCTAAGGATCTGTTGTAATTTCTCAAAATTGATTTTACTGATTTCATTCAAATTTTGGTGACAAGTAAATAAGATTAACCTTACTCATGTGCAATTTTTGGCCCTATTTAAATATTTTTCGAAGATGGCATCCATAGTTCATTTTCACAGTTTGTTGAACAAATACATAACTGACAGTTTTTATTTGGTTTTCAATATGGATGAGTGAGAAGGTATGTACAATTTTTACATCTTTTATTTTTTACTAAGTCCAGATGAAACGATTATAACACCTGGAACATTGCCTCCCTTCCCCTTGCCTTGAGCTATCTTTGCTTTATTGCATAGCTGCAGATGTAAAAAAAAGTTAAATTAATAACAACGTATTTGTTTCAGATTACTTGCGAATGGAAATAAAATTGAAGATCTGATTGGCCTAACACTTCCTGCACTGATGATTATTACCGGAGCTTCTATCCTTGATACACTCAAAATGTGGAATTTTATTATTTTATGCACCAGTTTCTTTTTTGTGGTTATTGCTCTTAATGTAGCTCATCATCATCCAGATATTTTCCATGATGGAGATGCACCAAGGTATAAAAATAGAGTGATTTTATTGATTAACAATGCAACACTAGTAGAATTTATATGCATATGATTTACAAATTATTTAAATAAAAAATAACATATTCAATTGAAAAGTCACAGTTAAAGATAATAGTATTTTTATCAAATAAATTTTAAACCGTAAGAGTAGGACTAAAGACAAATTTTATGAGAGACAAAGTAGTGATTAAATTCTTGAATTAAATATATAGAACATTTAAAAACCTTAATCAGTTATTGTTTCAAATTATCTGAATCGAGTTAAGGTTTCAGAAGTATAATGGAAAGGTAATAAAAGGTAAATTACACGTAAAAGTCCATCATGTGATCCACTTATAGTGTTAGAAACACTACCACTGTTTCAGATGTCTCTAGCATCCATCATCAGATGTGATATCACATACTAGATGTTATAACGACCTCTGTGAGTGATATCACTCTTGGTGATGGATGCTTGAGACATCTGACACCACAGTAGTGTTTCTAACACAAAAAGTGGATCACGTGACTTTCACATTCAATTTACCTTTGATTAGAATCAGTGATCTGGGGACTTTTCCATAAGTGGAACATGTGACGGATTTTTACAGGGTAATAATATTGTAAATATTGTACGTAATCTAAATTGTTCTTTGATTGACAAACTGGATTCATGTACTATAAAAATTCATGCCTGAAAAATTTTAATTTGTCTATTTTGCGCTCTTCTGACACCTGCCCCCTTGGCGGGTGCCTCTTTTTCCAACCCCTAGATTGATCCCTGATAACAAATGTCAATAAATGGGCTGATTTATAATCACATATATTGAATAATGAAGTAGAGGCTCCTTATATGAAAGACACTAATTATGAAAGATCATGTTGAACTATATACAGAAGAAGAATCAATTGAGATTGAAGTGACTTACATTAATGAAGCTCTTAACAACTTTAGAACTACTAAAATAAAAGTTACGAAACTAATAAAATCTAAGGGGGGTGGAAATATCATAACCACTCACAGTATTACCATCTAATTTTACAACATCGAAAGTATACTTTGTTCCATTTAATTAAAATGAAAGTTTTTGTAACTATAGTAAAAGAATGAAAATATTTATGAAATTAAAAAAGTATTACTGATTCAACAATACAAACATATACATGCACTGACATTGATTACTTATACACCAGAAACAATTTGTGTGGATCTGAGGATCCTGTATTAAAATCATATCTGGAGTTAGTAAATATCTTAAAAAGTCCATATGGAACTTTAAATTTAGCCTTACAGCATAAATTTATAATTAGAGAACAAAATATTGGCGAGTCTGTCGTCCTTTTGAACTGAATTAAAGAAAAGTCAATAAATTGAAACTATAGTTGCTTATGTGGAAATTGGTGTCAGAATTATTACTTTAGGATACAAAACATACAAGACATAAAAGATACTTGAATTAGAACCAGATTATTATAGGAATAAAATCTGAAACCCTTAGGACAAGGAATATATTTTGTAGTAAGGCTACCAAAAGGAAATGAAGTTGTTGTTTGAACTAAATTACAGTGACAAGTATTGAATAAAATGTATATTGGAAATTTAAGAATTTTTAAAATGAAAACATTAACAAGAAGTTATTGTTATCAGAAAAACGTTGACCGAGATATTGAGAATGTGATAAAACAAGCAAGCAATATTGTTTAAAACAAAATAATCATAAAAAAATAGACACCCATCCATGGAAGAAACTGAAGTGTCTATAGGAAGGAATATAAATTGATTTTAACAGACTATATCTAGGAAACAAAACTATTTTATTGTCATCGATTCACACAATATGGATTGATATAACAATAACTAAAGCAACTAGTATCGGAATGTTGTATTAACAAATTTAAGGACTTATTTTTTACTTTCTGGCTTCCTTTAATTTTAGTATCAGACAATGGGCAATAGTTTAATATTAACTATAATAGTCTCTCAATAACTATTAATTTTGAAAAAAGAATATTTTTTAACACGTTAAGTGCCAACCAGTTGTGCCACTTTTATCATACAGTGCCAACTTAAATAAACAATTTTAATAACTTAACCTGTATATATGTGGTCTTATGGTTATATGGAGAACTGATTTTTTGAGAAATTGTTTTACAAAACATTCAAAAAAATGATTGGCCGATTGGCCCGGCATGTCATTTTGAATACCATATTTTGTTTGGAATTTGACGTGTCGCCCGATTGGCCGACCACACTTTTGATTGTATTCCTAGGTTAATTTTGGTCTGTGATGTTGGTAACGCATGACTCAGTGGTGGGAAACGTGTTGAGTAACTGCAGGCCAACTGCACGTAAACATCAAGTCGACATGGTTCAAACTGGAAAACGGGATCGAAGAGGAAATGTCATTTTCAAGCCTCTTGCAATAACAGAGTACAATGAGCAAAAATCCGGCATCGATGTTGCTGATCAAATGTCGTTGTACAACTCAACAGTACGAAAGACACTAAGATGATATCATAAAGTTGCTGTACATTTACTATTTGGCACCTGCATTGTAAAAGCTTAGCTCGCTTACAAAAGCAATGCAGGACCACGACCGCAACACCAATACTTGTCAATAACAGATTTTAAATTCTTTTATTTTGCTTTCAAAATGCTTTCATCTTACAGTTTAGACAGTAATAATATAAATAAATGATTTTTTTTTAAACTTAATTGTAAATAAATAACATTGTTAAACAGTTGTAAAATTTGCTTTTCAATTTTGTAATTGTTCAATGTTTTATACAAAAATATGCAAAATTTATTGTTTTGCTTACCGTAATAGTTAACTTCTATACGTTTATTTTTAAAAAAATATAACAACCGTAGAATGTTCAAACTGTATATTACTTGTTTTAATCCATTAATCCATAAATCCAACTGAAAATTTCGCTGCCGTACCGATCGGTACGACGAAATTAACATATTGTTGAGGTATTTTATTTGGTTGTTACGCAACACTATTTAAAGATAAGAAAATGAAATAACTACGGCTATTAGCTACGATCTTCTACTTTTTACATAGTGTATGTGTTTTCCGCTAGGTTGCAACACTTACGGTACTGATAAAAGACTCTAAAATAAAATCTTGCATTGATGGCAGTGTTGTACCAATCGGCCGTAACTATGAGCTTGCTGCCGTACTGATCGGCCCCCCATGGCACTTAACGTGTTAAATTAAAAAAAATTGGACTCATGGGACATCTAAATGGATAGCCACACACAAAAATCGAGTTTTTTTTTTATGCATCTCATAACTTTCCTTATAAATGAATCATAACAAGTATTGCAATTTTGTAGAATAGTAAATTAATATTTTTATTAAATTATTTTCCAATAATTATTAATATAATGTTTTAATAATATGTTTCAGGGTTAGTCGTGACTGGGGTTTAAACCAAATTGATGCAGTAAGAGACAGAGTGGAAATTAAGGGATGTTTATTTTTTATACTAGTTACATATGGTGACCATACCTTACATCATCTCTTCCCTACAGTTGACCACACATACCTTGATGAACTTTATCCTCTACTTGAGAAGACATGTAATGAGTTTGGTTATAACTTCAAAATGACAACAACCTTTGAACTTTTTTATGGCCAGTTTCGCCAACTTACGAGAAGTAAACCTAATAATAAAGCACCTAAATGAGTTGAAAGCGTAACTAAGATATTCTCATAAATTGCTTATATTATTAACTATTTTTTATGTCACCCCATTTTCAATACTTAAACAAGAATCCATATTTTTATAAATAATTACAGTAGGGTGTCGATTCACAAAACATCAATTAAGTTAATTGTTTAGAAGAAATATCAGTTTAAACACGATGAAAAATATCCATTTTTAACAAAACACGTTTTGTCACATTCAAGCCCTATATTTATAACGTTTATGCTCAGCAAGTAATAATCAAAATGATTTGAATATTTATGTTCAAAAAGTGGAAAGTTGAATCAAAATTTTCATAGGGGTTCTTTTTTTTTTTTTTTTTTTTTTTTTTTTTTTTTTTTCAAATTGTAAATATCTTCTATAGATTCCAAGAAATTAATTCCTAAAAATGATCAATTTTCAAAAGTGTGTTTAGTTCATAAGTGTCTGTATATAAAAATTTAAGTAAATTACTGTTTAAAAAAATTGAAATACTTTGTTTATTATTTTTTTAATGTTCGATAATCCTTAATTATGTAAGAAAACACAGTAAAAACACTATAGTTTTGAAATATTTCGTAAACACTGTTCAATTTCTCAATCAGTAGAGTTAAGAAGAAGACTGAAGAGGAATAAGGCTTAGGAACTTTACTGAATCCACTTTTTCATGGTTATCTTATTCAATGTAAGATCTGGACCACTGTTGTATTTTTTGTTGAGTTCAGTAGTTTGGTTTTTGCTGCATTTATGTGCAATCCATTTTCAGTAAAATATTAACTATCAGTGTTTAATTCAATAAAACCATGTTCGTGATAGTCCACAAGTGAATCTTTTTTGCCCTTAGCATTTCAAATGTATGGCCTATTATTTTTCATGTAGAAAACCATTAATTGTATCAAATACTTGGTGATATACTAACAAAAATTCTCATTCTATAGATAGATGAAGGTGAACTCCTTCATTACCAGAAAGAAAGATTCCACTTTTTGTGCAGAAGTACAGGAATTCCTTAATAAGTGATTACGAGGTCATAGGTAGATTCATAGTGGAGGGGTAGTTGCATGTCCGCCACCCTCACCAGATTTTATTCTTTTCAATTTTTTCTCATGTGTTTTCATTAAATATTGAGTGTATGTTCCACCTTTAGCAGGTGATCTCCCTGAGCTGAAAAAATATATATAGGCCTATGCCTGAACTTCAGAAGTCATGGCTAATGGTTTGAGTTAGCCAAGAAATTGATTTTAGGAGGGATGTCTGCATATCAAAACTGGTAGTTAAATCGAACCAAAATGACTGTTTAATGAAAAACTAGATGTGGTTTGTTTTAAAGTGACACATCAATTGATTCTGTAAGTTATCTAAATAAATTTCTACATCCTTTTTAAAGTTGTAATGTCCTCAAACAAGGTAATTAAATAGTAACCCTATATGTCTTATGGAAACAAAATAAGTAGAGAAATGTTTTTAAACCAACTTCTCTACATATTGCAAAATATTAGTGGATTTATTAATTCTTTTGGAAGTTTGAAAATTAAAATTTAAAAAAAAAATGCCTTTTGTAGTACTTGAGACCACAGGAAGGCAATATTAATGAATAGCATACAGATTACTTCAGTAATCTTGCAATGTAGAGTCTGATGTTCTTTGATATGTTTTATATATTTTTGGTCTTTTATAATGAAGTGTTTATTTCGTAACTGAGCTAGTTTGATTTGTTGATAGGGGTGAAATGAAAAGTTATCAGGATTTTTGTTTCAAAATTTTTAATGTAATTGAAAGGAGAGAACATAATACACAAGTATTTTGCTATCCAGATACTATAACAACCTTGTCTAAATGTATTATTAAAATTATACTTCAGGAAGTAATCTAAGCAATTCAATTCAACTTGTGGTAATTTATACATTGATTATATACAGTGGTAATAAGGTAATTGTGTTTCAACTCAGTCATGTCCGTCATAATCAAATGTTTCTTATTGTGTGAGAAGGAGATTGTGTGAAGAGATTGTTTGAGTGGTATAGTATTTATTATTATTGAAACGTGTAAAACTTTAATTTTAATTAAAATTTTCTTTTCCGATCTGCACAAGACAGAACATTGTTACTGTAGACATTTTTGTTAATAATGTTTATAAGAAAAACATAAGATATAATAAAAAAGTCACAGTCTCTAGAACTTTAATTTTCTAATAGTTACAAATACATTTCGTAGTATAAAAAAATATTTACTTGTTTATTTTTCTATTATATTTTTATTTGTGTGTAAAATTATTTTGTTTAAAATAATATAATGACTTTTTACAATCTATTTTCAATATTGTAGGTGTGTGGCAAAATCTATTATATAAATAACAAATGTTGAATCATCATGATTAGTTTTAAAAAATCATTTATATTTTAAAATAAAATTTAGAATTTCATTTAAAAATATTAAAAATACTTTAAACATAATCTGAGCCCAACACCTTAACACTTATTCTCACTACCTGTGCACTACATTAAATCTTTTCTCGTACACACCTGTATCTGCTTCCCTACCTTTTAAGAGATGCATTTCTAGAAACAATCTTGCCTTATAAAAAATTGATTATTGATTCATTCCATACTTAATGTACTTTAAACAATATTACATACTGAGTGTAAAAAAGTCCTGGGATGATTCAATAATTTTTAAACTTGAAAAGGTAGAAAGCTGAAACTTTAAAAATGATTTTAGGTGTAATTATCTTTTTTGGTATTTTAAAGTAAATTCACCTTCACCTCAAAATGGAGTTTTTGGGGAGTAACTCAAAATATGCAAATGTAAAGCTCTTAGATTTTTAATGTCTTGATTAATAGAAAGTAACTGTGCAAACTAGGAATCCAATATCGAAGTCAACCGTAGAAAAAACAGTAAATCATTTTGAATTAACAAGAACAGTAAACTAGGACAGGAAAAACCTCAATAGATGATGGAACTTTGTTAGACATTTTATGAATAGATTTTGAATTATTGGATTTTTTAAATATTTGACCAGCCGTCATTTTTGATTGAAGTAGGATAGCGATTTAGTTTGCTCAGTTATTTTCTATTAAGAATAACTTTAAAATGAGGTATTACTTAAAATTTTGAGTTACCCCCAAAAACCGCATCCCAAAAACCTTATAATGCCAAAAGAATTGTTTTTTTTTAGAAAAAAATCAATTTTCTATTTTTATTTAGTTTAAAAGCCGTTATACTGTCCTGGGACTTTTTTTATACTGTATATTACGACTTAAAGAATCCTGTTTATTTGAAATATTAAAGAACTCTTATTGTTGAATTTGGCAATGGACTTCTATCATACTTTGAGGGTCTTGTAAGATGAATAACAACTTGTTTTATTTGATGACTTCGCACCATCTAGTTGAACATTTAACCAAGCACTGTTAATCTACAAAGATAACCTTAATAACCTTTTACAAATATTTAGTTAAGAAATCAGTGTTCTTTCGCATTTAATACTGAGCAGTAATATGATGGTTTGTGATTTATGTTTAGACCTTTAAAAATAAAGTTGTGAGAAAAGATTAGATTTGTAATTGAAGAATAATATGATTTTACAATTAATTGGACAAGGATAATTGTATGTTGTTGCTTAAGTGAAATTATAATAGTTATATTTGCTATGATCTACATAATTAGTATGAGTACAATCTTCTGCCAGTATTAGCATTGTTTTTTAATTTATATTCGTCAATGCATTTTAGAGTTTCTCCATCTTCAAGGCCTACTTTAGTACCTACTCTGGTTGTCTGATTTCTTTACTAGTATTTTAAATATAAACTTACCTTTTATAAATATATTTTGTTTAAATATATAACGTATATTTAAACAAGAGATAATGATAATATTAGAAAAGAAGTATTTCTGTTACCATCACTTGAGTTATCTATGTAATGAGTGTGCCAAGTAACTGTTTTCCAAATGAGAGAAAAGGTTTACTGCAAGACACCTTATGGAGTGTGGCAATTTCTCAAGTTTGGAAATGGCACTTTCACACGAATTACACAAAGTTTTCCCTACAATTATTGCAGATTGTAAAGATGGAAAATTGAAACAAGTTATATATAAGAAATATTTTGTTGCTATAACATTTATTTATTTTTATGTTTTTGTAACTACTGGTAGGCCTACTTATTTAAGAGTAAGTTAAAACTACACAATAAATTTATAATAACATTTGTGTAGAGCCTAGAAACCACCATTGAGGCTAACCTCAACACTTACATATTACTATTGTTGGTATGACAACCCGTATTGTGAGGAAAAACACCAAAGCATAGAGAGAGCAGTAGAATCACTGAAAATTCTAAATTCATTTGTAAAACAATTTCTAAACGTCTTCAAGGTAAATCATAATAATGGAGTATTTTTTGTTTAGTTTACCAATGTAAAAGACATTGAATGAAAGGAAATTTTATGTATTTTCTAACTGCATAGTTTTTATTGTGTTTCATTCCAAACAAAAATAATATTTTTCATTAGTAATTTAAAAATTGAATTTTTATATTTGTAACACTTGTTTGCCAAGTGATTTTGTGTTGACGGTAATGCACGATTTGTAAAAATTTTAAATTTTCAACAACTTGTTATTAAACATACTGTAACACTATCACAGGACTTTTTGATTTTATTTAAAAGATTATACTCTTAACATTTTAACAATAATAGAGTTAAAATAATGTTTTTAAAATGTTACAAATTTGTAAAAATATTGAAATTTTAGGTACTGAAACAAATTTAATATTTATTTTTGCGTGAATTTATCAAAAAGATGAAATCATAACTACATACTATATGTTTGAAAATAAGTGATAATACAAAAAAATGTTAAAGTAAAATATTTTGACTCAAATAATAATAAACATGCATCACAAATCATATATAAAAAAGTAACTAATACACTTTCTAGAAAGTATAATGTCATTTCCTGTTATATGTGTAAGTAGAAAGATGCAAACAAAGAGCTTTTCTATAAAGTACAAGGGACTTAGCTGGATCTACATTTTTTTCACGTAGTTTGGGTTAAATCCCTCTTTTTTATCTTCTAATCAAGTCTCTCTTGATCAACTTTTGTTCTCTCACTAACCATGATGGTAATAGAGGGTTAAGAGTCATTTATGACCTTTTCTACTTTTTTTCTATTTAGCGATGATGACTGACAGAGTTTTTTTCCTTTAAACATCAAAGAAAAAATATATATAAAGCACAATTTTATTATTCTGTTAGGCTGGTGAGCATGAATCTAATCTGAAGTGAATACATTTTATATAACAATACCTGTACCACAACAAGTCCTGTATTGCTAAATGTTTATTATATTATTACAGTCATTAATGTATTAATAAAAAATACATTTTGAACCAGGTGTGTAACATAAACTTTAAAAAAAAAAAAACTCTTACAAAGCGTTTTTGAAGAACCTCCATATTGAAATATTTCAGTATATTATACTGATTAACTAACTTTATTAAGCTTTCATTTCAATAACATCTCTACTAAATTTCATTGAAATTGGATAACAATTGAAACTCCTGTAGTCTTTTAAAAAAATCTTAACTATAAACCCTAAATTCCCAGTAATTTATTAATAATTATATAAAATATATAGGATAATAAGCGTTAAGAAGAGATTTACTTCTTACTCACTATTGGAAATGAGCTAAGAAAGGACATTTTTCAAGCATTTAAAAAATGTACCTTAACCAGAAACAAGGAAGAATATATAACAGGTGGTTAGTTTAAGTGAATACATTGAAATATTTTAATAAATAAGCATTGTATGAAAAAATGTCACCGAAGAAAAGTTAATATTTTTGAGGGGGGTATTTTTTTCATGGTAAAATTAGACCACATCGCCCCTTTTTGTGGTTGTGGCAGTAAATTAACTGAAAAGAAAAACTACTACGTCCACATCGTTGTTCCTGGGTAATACTAAAAGTAGTTTATTGGAAAAATTTAATACTCCTGATTTTATTTTTTGATTGCATGTGTATTTTGTACAATGACCACAAAATTTGATTTGTGCAATTACAGCACCTTATGCCACGAATCAAAAACAATGTTTTGAATAAAACTCACTAACTTTTGTCTTGCAGAATCTAAATCTGCAATAAAATGGTGGGTTCCCATTTAATATTTTTAAGTTACCACCGCCTCCCTAAAACTGGAGGCGGGGGGTGTCTAATTTTAGCATGAGTGAATAGCCCCTCAAAAATATTAACTTTTTATTCTAGGATATTTTTTTTGTATGATGCTTATTTTTCAAGATATTTTGAAGTCTTTACTTAAATCGACCACTCAGTATATTACTTTAGAGCAGACGACGGGTACAGGTGTAAAAACCATTGACAAACTTTCTCACTCACTCAATTCAAAAACCAACTCTATTTGACAAAATGTTAGTTCAGTAGTTGTTGGTTAAAAAATAAAAATGAACCAAATATAAATGTCTTTGAAAAAAAAAAAATAATATATATATATATATAATAAAAATATATATAAATATATATATATATATATATATATATATAGAACCAAAACGTGCTTCACTTGAGATTCAGCAGATTATTTGTTTTTGCTAACTATTCCGAACCATAATATTTTATTATTTCCGATTTTGACAATGGGTTAGAGTTATTATTATACTAAAATTCACACAAAATCATTTGAATTGATTTGGAAAAAATATGTCTTTTTTAAGCCCTGTGTTTTTCTGGTTTTTGACAGATCAGATAACTCAAAACCAGCATTTTTTTAGAAATTTTAGGTTCTTAGAGTTTATAATGTGATCAAAATCATTAGACCCAATTTTCAGAAAATCATAATTTTGTGTTTTTTACTTATGATAGTTATTGAACAATGAAAAACCTTTGGAGATGTGGCCAGATTATGTTCACACACCAAATTAGATTAAAATTGATCCACAAGTTTAGGTTACATAGTCATGCACAGCATACATCTGTCCGAAAACCACTTTTTGGATTCAGGAGACATTAAAATAGAAATAACTGCAAAGAACTCCAGATTGATATTTTAACTCGTCACATAACTTTCTCTATACTACGTATACTTGAGAAACTAAATACAGTAGTTAATTAGCGACATATGGATGGAGATCTCAAATTATTTGCAAATTTCAAAAATGTATAATTTTAGTGATTTTTTTTTTTTTTTTTTTTTTTTTTTTTTTTTTTTTAAATTGTTGCAATAAACTAAAAATGTACTATCAATCATGAATTATTGTTAATATGTGATAAAAAAATTTATAATTTTATTTATTTGAGTTCTAAAAGCTGCTGAGGCCACAACACATCAATTATAAAAGTCAATTAAGGAATGATCTAGACTTGATCTAGAGCTTAATAAATTTACATACATTTATGAGGGAACTTCATTTTATAATGTCACATCCTATACCTTCCTTGTCTCGGAATATAATTAGTAGGTACTGAAAACCAAAGAGAATCATTATGATGCAATCAAGATAATGATGCAACTTGAATAGAAAGAGAAGACATTCAAGGTGAAAGAGAAAGAGAGAGGTAGAGGAAGAGGAGAAAGTGTGAGGGAGAAAGAAAGAAAGAGAGAGAGAGAGAGAGAGAGAGAGAGAGAGAGAGAGAGAGAGAGAGAGAGAGAGAGAGAGAGAGAGAGAGAGAGAGAGAGAGAGAGAGAGAGAGAGAGAGAGGGAGGGAGGGAGAGAGAGAGAGAGAGAGAGAGAGTAATGATGTTAGTAGGACAATAGTAAACAGGATTGTAGAATGAGAATTGAAACTGGTTAGTAAGCCTGGGAAAAAGATGAAGAGTTTATTACTCAACAACGAAACAAATATCAAAAGATATGGACATGATGCTTCTTCATCATTTACAAATATATTATGAAGATTGTCTCTGTCCAAATTTTGTTTTTCTGTTACTGCTACGGAATTTCATTTATTTCTTTGTCTGTAAATGAAACTGACCATTAGATATTCCTTAGCTCTTCGTGTATTTGTAGCATGTTTCCTTCCACTCTTCAAAAGTAACTGTTATGTAAAAACTAATGCTATGTTCTCATGAAGATTCTTGTAGATATTTGTCAGCCTACTAAAATCCATAAAATTAATAATAATAAATATTTTATTTTCAGCAATAGAGAGACTAAAATAAAAAAGCTAATATTTGTACACTTTTTGAACAAATCATTAAGCAAATAAACGTTTTTTACAGTGTGGTGAAATAAATCCTTCTTTTTAATATAAAACTTAATAACATCAAAACTTATCAATTAAATATTTTTATGTTTAAATGTCTTTATTTTTGTGTTAAAGTTTAAAAAATGAAGACGCAATATCAACATATTTTTTATTGGTCAAAATTGATTCCTTACAGGTAAATTGAAAATGTCTTAACACATTCAATGCTGAAATATAACGCAAACTCCATACCTAATGGTGATTTTTTTTTACGTTTTAACTTACCCTATGGTGAAATAAAACTAGAAACAGAAGTGAAAAGTCTTCTCTGTCATTAAAATGGCAGCTATGCACTATATGCTGCGAAAAGTACAACAAATCTGCGTGATAGCTAACTTCATACTGACAATATCAAAATAGCATTACCGAATGCCTCCAATCAGGGGCAGACACACTCAAACAGAGCTAGGCATGCCTCTGATCGGAGGTCTCAACAGTCAATGTGTAAAATCAGTTCTCAACAAAGGCTGACCAGAACAGACATTATCTATTTTTTTATTAAACATAATAAAATAACAGCTGATATCAACCATTTTTACTAATCAAAAGATATTTCTTGCAGTTAAAAGGATGAAATTTTAAAAACGTTTGTTAGTAAGCACCTAGACCTAATAGCAACCTTCATGTGAAATTTCATGTTATAGGTCAAATGGTTTCAGATATACCGTAATGAATATCAATTAGCTTTTATTCATAAAGAGAGAGAGATACAATAATTTTGGTTTTGGGGATGGATTAATCGTATAACCCCTTTAGGGATTCAGTTTTTCAAACACTTTTTGTAATTACCCTTTGTGAAAAATTTTAACTTTCTAGATTAGGTAGTTTCGGAGATACAGCGAAGAATGGTATTTGCCTTTTATATAGAGAAATTTAAAATTAATATTCTCCTTTCTGTTTTATTTATTAGAGAAAAATATTTCACTTCTTAAGATTAAATAAAGTCTTCTTTATTAAATATATCTGTGCAACGTTTCAAAAGTATTGCACAGGTTTATTTGTTACTAAATAGAATTTAACTGTTGGTAATTAGACATTTCCCATCATGAAGAAAAAAAGTTAATCAAAATGACATCCAGTATATTTTTTTATATGACAGAAAATATATAATTAAATGTCAAGTTGTCATAGAGTGCTTGGATTTAACTGCAATTGGAGTTTTTCTATTTAAAACAGAGCAATTTTAACATAACCTGGTATTTCAAAATCATGGGAATAAAAAACTTACATTCTCATAATTAATATTTATAACTAGCCTAGTTCATATTAGGAAGGAAATCAAATTACTCAACTGAAAATCTAACATAAATCAAGAATAGTGACAAACTAAGTAACACAACTATCTAAGTGGCACTTGATTTTTGGTGTTTTCTGGATTTTTGGTGTTTTACATGCAATTAAAAACTCTACATGTATCTAAACCTTATTATATCATATATTATTTTATTTACCAAAGTCTGGCAAACAATACTAGTGGACTGAAATAAATAATGATAAATTTATTATTTTTAAACAAACAAAGAATACCGTATGTTCAAAAATTATTTTTTAAATTTTATCGCGGATAGTAAATAAACTTTGTACTGTATAAAAAATTTATAGATTCATGAAAATTGAATTTTTCTAATGAAAATTTCAGAAATATATATTCTTTTGCAAAAAGCAGAAAATTTCGTAGCTTTCACTGTGTTGTATATTTAAAAAATCAATAAAAATTATGTTATTGACGAAAAACTATTTTTATCTATTAAAATATTCAGAAATGATCAAATAAACAAAGAAAACACTTGTAATAAATTTACGTAGTGTTTTTTATAAAAATAGACCAAATCATATCCAAAACAAGAGCATATTAAACGTAATAATTTCTGTTGGGCACAAAGTTTGTAGAGTGTACATAAGAAATACTTGCTAATTTCAGTTATTCTTTAGATATTGCATGTGCATTTATAACTTATATGAACAATTCGGCAGTACTACTCTCTGCCTGATAAATCATCCACAGTAGGAATATTTATAATTTAATGGTGTATGAAAGACCACATTATCACTCAGATAGATGTTAAAATGTATTTATAAAATAAAAAGTGCCTTTAAGTTAACATCAAATCATAATCGAATTTATCTACATTATTTTTTTTTAAACTATACATTTCATATTATTATCATCACTTTGATAAAAAAGTTGCATCAACAGTAAAAGCTTGGAACTTTCTAAGTTTATCCCCATCTGAACTATGGATTTTATACTATGAATAATTCATCAGTTCAAAATATGTTGGGATTGTTTGTTCTGCAAAAAAAGTAGTTAGCCTCTTCGCTGGATTAACAAAATTCTAATGTTGCAAAAATACTAAGGGAATTTGAAATTATCAAACTTTAAAGTATATACATAAGTTTAAGCGTGACTTCATTCAATTTAAGAACGAACATACACTGTTATAGCACCAGCAATACTTGTAATTTGTAATTTTCTGGTTAACTTGAGGTGAAAGTTTATATATATTACACTTCTTTCTCAAGCTGGTGCTGTATTTATTAATAAGTTTTCAGATGAAATAAAAAATATTCAAAATTATAAGTAATTTAAAAACAGCCTTCGACAACTACTTTTATCTGGATATTTTTATTTAATACACGTGAAATTCTTAAAATGGTACAGTAGTAGGCATCTTTTTTCTTTTATATAAATTTGTTAGTAACAGTATATTAACTAAAAATGAATTATTTATCTTTGTCAATGTTTTGTATAAATATATATATTTATATTATATTTCAACATATTATTTATTATTGCACATTGTATTTATTATATTGTTTTGTTTATAAATTTTAGTTATGTTCAGGCACATATTTATAAATGGGCAGACTTGGTAATTTCCCAGGGCGGAGATCTTAGAAAGGGTGGAAAATTTTTGAAGAGAAAACATTTTAATAATATTTAATGTATATATATATATATATATATATATATATATATATATATATATATTTCTTAATGTTTTATCTCAAAAATTTTCCAGAGCCCCATACAAACAGTCATAACTTGCAGTTTGTGTGACGTCAAGAAATGTTAAACAATAACTTTAGAAGGTCACCTTAATTTCGGAGGCGATTTCATTTATTTTTCAAAACGAATACATTTCTTTTATGTAATCTTTAAGACCAGTTCATAACTTCATGAAAAAATTTAAGTTTAAAACTTAACCAGAGCTATAAAGAAGTGTAAATTGTGAATGTATCCCTAAAGTTAAGGCTAAAAGAAACTAAAAATTATAATTGAATTAAAAAAATAATAAAACTTGAAACAATGAAAAATTGTTAGATTGAGTTTTAGCTAACATTGTAAAATAAGAATAAGGAATTAAAACGATTAGTTTGATCTAAAAATATTGGTTTTAATGGAACTGTAACACATTTTTTGTTTTGTTTATGAAAAAAATTAAAAATATAGTTTGACGTTTAGTTTAAAAACCCCATTAAATATATCTGTAAAATGTCAAAGGTTGACTACTGGTATATTATATATTATTACAAATATGTTTAGAATTTCTACAAAAAAATATTTCTAATAAAATTGCAATAGCAATCATGCAATTTTTTCCAAAACATTTAATTACTTTTATTTTCAAGAAATGTTTCAATTTTTGTTGTATGTAGCCTACATAGTGATTAGATCACTTGAAATACTGGAATCCTATTGTACTAATAGTTTATACTTGTACTTGGGGAAAAAACAAAATTTACTGAGAAATGTATAAAAATGAAAGTGAAGGTTATAAGAATGCTTTGCCCAGAATGCAAGGTACCTGAAATCAGGGCCTGGTTATGTGAATTATTTATTTACACTGTTCTTTAAAAATTTGTTATATTTTACCAAATTAAATTAATTTTCTCTAGTTTTATTGGGCTGAAAATAAAAATTTGATGTTATTTGCAACTCACATGGATTTGTCAGCCATTAAATAGATGAAGTCCACTAATCAAAGCCAGTGTGTTGTGTTGAAACTACCAGGTAGAAATTTTGATAGAATTTAAAATAAAATGTATTAAAAAAACAAATTTAATTAATACAGATATACTGTATATTAATTATAAAAGCATTATATATTTAACAGTTGTAGTTGAACAAGAATTTTCAAAATAAGCGCAATGAATGAATCAAATCAAATATTTTTCTTCATTCATGCTTATCTAGAACAACAATCACAAAAAAAACTAGAATAACCTTGTTCCAACTATGCAATAATACATGTGCAACTATTACCCAACTTCAATTATAGTTAATTGATACTGTCTATAAACAGTGTTTGAGCAACAACATAATAGTTATGTCGAAGACAGGTTCTTATTGTTAGTTATTATGAAAAAAATATTAAAATCAAAAACTGTGCAAGAAGAAAATTTAGTAAACCCAAAGGCCGTAGGAGGATACTACTGTCATTAGTGGTATAGTATTGGTTATTGTTTAAGTTATTTCTTTTAGTGTTAGAAGAAATATTATTGGTACGGAGGAAGAAATTTTTCTTTTGATTTTTATAAAGTTTTATCAAGTATGTAAAATTAAGCTTAGTTGTAATTTAGTTTAGATATTTCTGTTCATAAAAACAAGAACATAAAAATAAACAACTGAAAAAATAGTGAATTTCAAGATGATTAAAAAGATGAAAAATAGTTAATTTCCAATCAAAGACTCTAGAAATTAATTTCTCTTATAGTATTCATATTACAAAAACTTGTGACTATAACAAAAACAAATGATTTACATTTATTTTTAAGTTGTCGTTGATATATTTATTTTTTTTTTAAACCAATAAATATTTAAAATAAACAATTGTTTTGGTTTTGATGTAATTACTTGTTTAATTATTGCTGTTTATCTATAGACTCATATGTAATGTCAAGTGGAATCTCAAATTATACCTATAACGAAAATTGAAACATCTAGATTAGTTTAAACAAATTGGTTTTTAATAACAGATGATTGTAAAATGGTAATACTGAGTATGAATTCCTTTCCCTTCAAGTATTGAGTCAAGGTTGGTGAGTGCAACTTCTCATGAATATTTGTTAGTTGACTGCATATCAACTATATATTATAGGTTTTTATGCAACGAAGAAACGGTAAAACCTGTGTTCTATAACAATCTGTATTGTGCTATTATCTTGTGCCATTTTTTAAAATCTCTTGAAATGTACAGAATTAGAATGTACAAAACGTCTTTGTATTTTTAGTCCCATGGCTGTAAGATGTTTACTGTGCAGTTTCATATTGTGAATCAGGAAAATGTTGGGAATATAGTTGTATGCTAAGTGAGTTTGCCACTGACTGTGTAATAGAAGAGACTGATTTTAGTGATTTACATAAACTGTGTATACAATATATGGACAAGGGATGTATAATGTACTACTACAACATGATCAAGGCAAGAGATCTGTAATCAAGCCATGTAAGTGATTGGATGAAACTATTTGGCCAGTACCGCCATAGAATGAGAATGACAACATTCTGAAAGTAATTTTTTATTAAATAGTTCTAATGAATATAATGAAAGTGATATATAGCCAAAAAATTCCAGCATTACATTCCGGAGAACGTTTTGAAAAAAATTTACACTCAACAAAATTTATTTTAAAGTTCTGAAGAATATAAAATATTTATTTCCTATTTAATCATATTAAATAAAAGTTAATATTAGTTTTTTATGACACAAAATAAATACTAACCAAAAATATCCATGAGTTATTAGCTGTATTTTAATTATTTAAAAAAAGTTGTTTAAGATTATCTTGAAAATTAAATACCAGAAGGGTTGAGAAGGTGACAAGAGTAAAGGATTAACACCGGTGAATTGGAAGTTACAAATTTGTCCCCAACTATTTGAACAAATTTCTGTATCTTACATCTTGTGTATAAGTTCAACTATTTTTAATAATATCACAAGTTATCAAATAGAGATAATATTTCTATCCAATCAAATTGGAAGATCTTTTATCTAAGAACAATATTTATCAGTCCTGAAAAACAATGTATTAATTGGAACTAAAGTTTGAAGTCTTTTGTAAGACTTTATACACTTTTTGTAATTTTGTAAACTTGTACGAATATTTGTTCAAATATGGGATATTTGATTTATTTTCACTTTTTGACTAACGACTGATTTGACTTTTTGACTGATTTTTTTGTTAATGGATAGTTTTGGTTAGCTTTTACTTGGTTTTAAAAATATGTGAGTGAGAAAGTCTGTGTAATGTTTTATCACTATTTATTCTCTAACTTATCCAAACTCCTTATGATTAAATAATATTGAAATAATGACAAATATCCTCTATTCTATAAAACTGTACTGATAGCTAGTGGAGACAAGATTCTATCTTTAACCTACAAACCCACAGATCCTTATGTGTAATAATGTGTAGCTATTCTATATCTTTGTGCTATTATTTGATAAAATATCATTATCCTTGAAAATCAAGTTGTATTCAGAAAATGAAAATATAAGTGTAT
Source organism: Aphrophora alni (assembly GCA_963513935.1). Taxonomy (NCBI): domain Eukaryota; kingdom Metazoa; phylum Arthropoda; class Insecta; order Hemiptera; family Aphrophoridae; genus Aphrophora; species Aphrophora alni. The sequence goes on along the minus strand of OY740772.1, from coordinate 109,655,062 downwards.
TATATAGTGAAGGTAAAAGTTGATAAACTAAGTTTTTAATCACATCTTGTAAAAATAGCTATTGGTGAATAGCATTAAGGCAATCTAAATCAAGTACACAATTTAGTGTAAAGATTATTAAATTTTTAAAACAATAAAATCAAAGATTGTTGGTAAATGTTAAACAATGTATAATGAAAAACCACAGCGCAATGTTGCATCATGGCAGAAGTTGACGCAGCCATGTGGATGAAAATGATGGGACTCAGCACCCAGCTATATTTGATGAACAAATATATGAAATATACCTTTAGTAAATTTATGAAAATGATTTTATTTCAGATGCCACCAAAAGGAACTAGTTGGCCAGAATGGCCATATCCTGAATGGCGAAATAAGAAAATCCTCTCTTCTAATAACTGGCTTGAAGGTAGACAATCTGATGACGGTGCTGAAGATCTTTGGCGAATTCATGATGAGCTTTATGATCTTACTGATTTCATTAACAGACATCCTGGAGGTTCTGATTGGTTAACTCTAACTAAGGTACAAGTTACTGATTCACTTTGTATATAAATTCATCAAATAATACATTTGTTTGTTATTTTAATAATATATATATTTGTTTTAATTTATCGTTATATTTCGGGGGATAAAGTTGATCGAGTCTGCAGCATACTTTAAGCTGTATCTATCCTCTGGGTAGTGCTAAATGATCAACAGTGCTGGCAAATGCCTCCCAAGAAGCTTTTTTGGGAGTCGAGATCCAAGATGGTGTGAGCCAAAAGGAGCCATTAAAAGAAAACAAAATCATTATATTTTAATCAAAAATGGATTTTTTATGCATTTACAAACTCACATTCAAAATTATGTCATTATGGATTACTTTAATGGAAATAATTCATGAACAGATGACATGTGGTAGGGTTTTTGTAGTGTAACAACTGAAGTACACGAAGACTTGACAATATCTTGATTTCCATTTAACACCAGTCAGATAGACGAATTTATGATATTTTTTACTGAATATCTGACATTACTTCCATAGTCCGAATAGAAGATACGAGAACGAGAACAAAGAGAACGAGTTTCCCATGTTTTAATAAATTTCTAAATATTAATCTTGGCCGGAATATTAGTGAATTCTACTTGAACAGAAGAAACAAAACATTTCGGTCCAATATACAATGCCCAATAATTGATACTATGTACAATTGTAAGAAAGTGGAACGTCAAAATTTAAATAAATACAGACTTGTCTTAATAATTGCTAATATTTAGAAAAATTATAGAAAAATATTTTTAAGAAAACTATGTAAGTGTTTTTATAAATAAATGTTAATTCCTTTCTAGCTGCTAATATAGCTTTAGGAAAGGAAAATCAACAATAGACGCTTTTATGAGGCTTATCACATTTATATTTGAAGGCTTAGTAAAGCATTTGATTGTGTAGATTTTCGATTTCTAAAGATATTTTAACAAGTTAGAAAATTTGGGCATAAGGGTTACTCCCTCAAGATCGATTGAATCATATGACAAACAAAGTTTAGCATGTTGAGGTTGTTGGAGTTTTGTTCCAAGGTTTAATTCTTAAAACATGGAGTCCATCAGTGTTCAATTATTGGTCCGGTATTACTTTTATTGCACATAAATGATTTTAAATCTGTTGCAAATATTAATAACGTTATTCAGTTTGCTGATGACACAACTTTTACTTTTTGGTGGAATATTATGTCAGAGAGCAGAAAAGTTATGTACAGATTATAATTTTAATGAAATTAACCTAAAAATCAAACTCCAATTATTGTTCTTGGATAGGAGCTCCAGGTCTCTCAGTGCACATCCTATCATCTATTTGGGTTTTAATGTTAGCCAGTGAACTGTCTTGGTCAGATCATCTAGGATAACCTGTGTCATAAAATAACTTCAGGAGTGTTTTTGCTCTGGAATTTGTAAAAATACTGTAATTTTCTTTTATTAAAATTAGTTTACTATGGTCTAATACATAACCATTTAAATTATGGGATTATTCTATGGGGTAATTCTAATAAACAGAATTTACAAAGATTATAGTTTGTATTTTTAATTGATGACTTGTTTTGTGTGATTTTGTATATAATCTTCATATAAGTAATATTTGTCAAAAATACTAATAAAGAATGATGATAATAACGTGATTTAGTCATATACTTTATATAGACCAAATAGATTATGAACAGAGAGAAATGTTAATTTTCATTACAGATTGACTGCATTTATATGGAACATATATATTATGATGCACGGAATATTAAGTACTAAGTAACAAACAACATTAAATAATTTCTTACTTCTTACTTCTTAGTTCAAGCGTCCAAGGCTGTTCACCTCGATGGCTCGATGTCTCCGGTATACGTTTGCAGCTAAGGCCCAATGCTGAGTTTCTGTGAGGATCTTTCTGAGCATGGGCTCTTCACCGACATTTTCTTTTAGGGTTTGTCTTTCTTCTATATGGTAGGTGCAGTGGATGAGTATGTGCTCCAAAGTCTCATCCTCTCTCTGGCATGTTCCACATGATGCACTGTCAGTTAAACCAAATCTGTGGAGGTAATTGTTCGTAATAATATGCCCCGTCCGAGCCCTAGCCGCAAATGTTGCGATTGCTCTCGGAACCGACTTGTAGATTTTGGGGTCATTTGGTTGTCTCTGAATTTCGAAGTAGACACGGCCGGACGTGCAATTCTGCCATCTCTGTCGCCATTCCGCATTGAGAGACCGATTAGCAGTCTGCTTACAGTGCTGCAGAGAGTGACGTCGTTCTTCACTTGGGCGCATGCTGCATGCCTGGTCAGCTAGAGCGTCTGCCGCCTCGTTACCCGGAACTCCACAATGACTAGGTACCCACTGCAGCGTGATGCTTTTGTTTTTGAGCTGGGTTAGGATGTCGTAGATTTCCGATGTTCTGAAGCTGTAGTGGTTGGACCTGGGGTTTCGAAGGGTCTGCAAAGCTGATCTGGAATCTGTGAGAATGCATATTTTGTTTTCCTCGATCGTCGTGCAGAACTGTAGGGCGGCGTTTAAAGCTAAAAGTTCGGCATTCATGCTAGAAGACGCATCGCAAGGAAACAGGTAAGACTCTCCCAATTGTGGACAGCAGAATGCTCCTCCACCTCGATCATTTATTTTATCGACAGAACCGTCTGTGTAAATTTTCAAATGATCACTGTATTTCTCATTGATAAGTTCCAATGCTGCGCATTTAAGTAGTATCGGTAAGTCGCGCTTGGTAAGTGAGCCTGGGATATCCAATTCAGCTTTTATTTCCGGCAGTGACCAAGTTGGTTGCATAATAACTATAGGTATAGGTTCGGGCTTAAGTTCAGCCATCTCCGGTCTTGGTTTATTTCTGCAGTTGAAAAGGGATTGACGAACATTGTTGCCTCTATCGAAGTCAAAGCCGATTATATCTGGGTACGCCATCATTTGAAAATGCTTGTTGCTCATCATCATATGAATGTACAAATCAAGAGGTTCAACAGCCAGCTCAATTTCCATTGCTTGGCAACTTGTGGTCTTTGGGCAACCCAGACAAATTCTAAGAGCACAATTTTGTATAAGCTGAAGTTTCTTAATATGAGTATCAGCTGCACCGCCCCATACCTCGCATGCGTACGTCATCTTTGATCTCACGAAGGATATGTAGAATTGCCTTAGTATGTAAGTATCAGCACCCCACTCTCTACTGGAAATCACTTTGAGTGCATTTATCCTGTTCATGCATTTTTCTACGACATTACTAATGTGCGCGTTCCAGAGAAGTTTTGGATCCAACTTGATTCCCAATAAACTAGGGTTCTCATTATAAGGAATCTCACGATTGTCTACAACAATATTAGGCTTGTAGTTCTTGTGGGTGTACCTTCTGGAGAAAAAGCAGGATTCCGTCTTGGATGTGGATATCGTTAGACCCCAGTTTGCGCACCATTCAAGGATGTTTTCCAGTGCTGCTTGTATCCTATCTGTCGCTACAGCTGGCTCTCGAGTTGTTGTCCATATCGTTACATCGTCAGCGAAAATAGCCATATTGACAAAGGGTGGAAGCACGGTGTTCAGGTTACTTAAGGCGATGTTGAAGAGCGTTGGACTGATGACTGATCCTTGGGGAATCCCATTTAAAACAGTACCCTCATAAGAGTAGGATGTATTAATTTTGGTCCTAATAGTTCTGAATTGAAGAAAGTCCACAATGTACTTCAACATATTTCCTCGCAGACCCAGTGTGATGCACTGTTCAATAATGGACATTCTTGGAACTCTGTCGAAGGCCGCCTCAAAGTCCACCAACACTGCAGCAGTACATTCTTGCTTCGAGAAACCTGTGTAAATGCTTTCTGTGAAGGAAAGGAGAGCGTCGATAGTGCTTCTTCTGGGCCTAAAGCCGAACTGTTGGTGTGCCAGAAGCTGATGTGTTTCCAATCGCCACGTTAACCGGTTGTTGACCAGTCTCTCCAAAAGTTTTCCAGTACAAGAGGTTAGTGCTATAGGTCTGTAAGAGGCGGTGATTTCGGAAGGCTTACCGGGCTTCAAGAGTGGGATAATTACTGCCAGCTTCCATTTGTCTGGTATATCCCCCTCAGTCCAAATTGTATTCAAACTTGACAAAAGTTGATGTTCCAATTCTTCTGAGCAGTTTTGCAGCATTGAATTGTGTATATTATCATCGCCTGGAGTTGACGCTCTAAGTTGGTCTATAGCACTCTTGAGCTCGACCATAGTAAAACGATCATTGCACATGTCATCCTGTGCAGTCAGCAATTGCAGATTAGCAAGAAATGCATCTTTGTCCGTCAGATGAGTCGGCCAAATTGTGCTGTTCCCAGATTTTTCGATATACGATGAGTTGGGGGTGAGCTGGTTGGTCCTCGTTCCTGCCCCTGGATAGCTGTTACTCTAGAGAAACAGTGAACTGAACGCCAGCAGTCACTTCTCACGAAGTCCTCCAGCGATAGCAGCGATAGCTCATCGTATGAGTAAAAACAGTCATTAAATAATTTCTAATTTACACACATATTATGTTTCAAAATTGAATTGGCCAAATGGCTCCTCTATATATTTCATAAAAATTTGAACATATAAATAATAGATAATAGTCTAGACAATATAATAGTCAATTAATTGTTTTGCATTTTGGGATATTGTATGCACAGTTATTCATTTATCACCTCCCAGGGGACATGCACACTGCACAGCTTAAGGAATGCTACAGACACAAATAACATTTCAACATACTCCGCAACCACAAACAAAATTCTAAAAAACATACAGCAGTCAATAAAAATTCTTTAGAAACTGAAAAAAGACTCCACAGTACAATTCTTTCACATACTGGGATTCCAGAAATGAAGTAGCAGATGAACTAGGGAAAAATAGGTACCAACTTCATCAAGCCATAAATATAAAAAACAATCTCAAAAGAACAATAAGAAAACAGGGTAAACAACTAATCAAGAAGAATGTAGAAAACAATGTATGGAGAGAAATAGATACAGACTGGGAATCAAATAGAAATCAACCAACATAAAGTTGCTTCTTACCATCTCAATACTGAACATGAATGTATTGCAACCCACCTAATAAAAATCAATATTTATAAATCTGAAGAGTGTACCCATTGCCATGAGTCAAATTCCAGTATGGATCAAAAACACCTTCTCCACTACCAAAAAAGTAAATGCCAACTTTAGATCTTCAAGAAACATCACAGAGCTGTACTGGAGTGTCAGAAAACTGATGGACTGGAGCCGAAATATATAGAAAAAAAGATGACAATTTTTTTCCATACATTTCGGCTCCTGTCGTTGCCAAAAAAAGAGAGGATAAAAAAGTTTGACCAAATGTTTCAAATACTTCAAATATAAAATAAAAATATTTTAAAGTATAATACTAAATAAATATTTATTTCAGGGTACAGATATCACAGAAGCCTTTGAAGTGCATCATCTTGGCCCTCTAGCAGAATCTCTCTTGCCAAAGTTTCACATACGTTCGGCCAAAACTCCTCGTAACTCTCCTTATACATTTCATAAGAATGGATTTTACCGCACACTTAAACCATATGTTTATGAGATTTTAAAAGATAAAAGGAAATCAGCTTTAAAGTGAGTCTGGATATTTACACAAAGGAAAGTATGATTATGAACAATTGTTAAAATCTTTCATTTTTCTTTCATTGTATTATAATTATTTAAAATGTTGTAAACTAATTATTAAAAAATATATATTTCCTTCAGCAGACAAAAAAAACAAAGCGTGAATTTATATTAATATTTTACTACTAAAAGTAAACTAAGTTTTACTTTATTAAAATTTTAAATAAATAATACACAGCATTGCCGAAATCCCACATACTTAGAAAAGGACTCTAAGTGTCCTTGAGCCCAGGTGGAAGTAAATATCAGTTAAAGCATCAAAACAATTTTGAAAAATAAATCAGAATAATAAATGAGTGAAATAAAGCACAGCTGTGGCTTAATTCAAAACCAAGAATACACTTGAAAAATCAAAACAGAACATAAAATATCCTATAATAATATAGATACTGTACTTCTTTAAAATGCTATCTAATATTTTCTGATTAAGTAAAAACAGCAAAAACTTAATTTTTATTAAAAAATTTATAAAGAATACTATGTTTTTGTTTCTCTTGGAATAGAGTTGAAAATTAGGAGCTAAATAAAATTAAAAAATTGAAAACATGCACCAAGTGACTTTGACAGTAGGGCCTAATATCTATTTATTGTTATTTGGCCAAGTATTATATTTTTGGGTCCATAATCAATGATCACTCCAAGTATTGAAACTAATTTTGTGGAATAATGCAAACATTTAAAAAATAAAAATATATCTCAAAATAATAATAAACAAAATTTGCGATTAAGGCTAATTTTTCCGAAAAAAAAGTGTTTAGATCAGTATTATTATTAAAAATACAGTTCCATACTTCAATGAAAGCTAAGCATTTAAAATTAGAAAAATCTTAAAGGACAGTTTAGTATCCAGGTAGTCATTAATATGAGTAACAATCGTCCGACTTACAATCTAGCGTGGACATTTCAATATATACAAAACAAGATCTAAACAAGTAGTCTTTTAATATCACACCAATCTATAACCCATAGGTGGAAATTATTTCATGATATCTGTCAAATTAACAATCAACAAGTTTTATGTTTATATCCTCTATGTAAATAATAAAAGTTGAATGTAATTCAGAAAGGCATTTATTCTGATTATCCAAGAACAAATTAATATCAACCACTGGTATGCCATCTCTATGTACAATAAAGTAAAACAGAAGGAATGTTAATAGTACAACCAAGAAAAAGTGTATTGCCACCAGTTCTTGAACAATTAGACATGTGAAGAGTCAGTCGACTGACCACCTTAAAATAAACAACACACACTTCTAGTCCCCTTACAAGTTATTTAATTTTATTCAAATCACCTTCAGACTCATTATTTATCCAACATTCAGTCAAAACAATTTTATTGGACAAACTTTTTAAACTGCTACGGTAATATACACTAAAAACAAAACAGAGAAGTTTATTTTGGTGCAGTCTGCTATGAATACAAAAATATTATTAATTCATAAATAGTTTCAATACATTTACATTTTAAATTCATACAGCTTTAATATACCAAACAAACAAGAAGATAAATGTGACCATCTCCATCAGTACTAGTTACAATAAAGAAAAAATTAAAAGTGCGGATCTTCAGTTCAAAGTGCACAACTTACCTAAACTGTATTTATTATCTCCATTCAGCAGTACCATGAAAACAGAAATTTTAAAGTTGATTATCATTAATTTTGATAAATTTATCTATACAAGCAACCTGATTACAAAAACAAACATTAGACTATTATTTATTTCTCTATTAATATCAGCTAGTATTCTAGTATGGAATTAAAGCCCATACTCAATCTAAATGATCTCCTGATGACTTATTTAAAATTATATTTATATAAATTATATTATTTTAACTTTCCCAAATAGTTCACTATACTTAATCATGGGTGACCCTTCTTCTTACCTCATTAATACCTTTCCTTGTTTTAACCAAATATATTTGTATGCTAAATCAACTTTCCATTGCCTAACAATGACATAGAATGGACTTACTTCTAGTATTCTTCTAGAGGGGTTCAAACTTTCAGTCACATATACTGGTAGATGGGATGACATTTAGAGAAGACTAGTTGAAAAATCTCTTAATTTTCCTGTTTTAAGAATTCCCCCTTCTCTAGATTCTTGAAAAATGTATCAATAATTCCATGTTAACTTCAATTAATTATTTTATTTCATGAGCAATGACCAAAAAATCTATCATATTTTTTTGATATCTGAAAATCCAGTGTATTTCCCACCTTTATTATTATTTCTTAGGTACCTTCATTTTTAGTAAGGGGGATACCATGGCACCTCTAAACAATTTTTCTAATTATATTGTTCTGTTGCATCGAGTTGACCTTTAAGGGTTGATATTGTCACTTCTTCTTTTTGACTCCTATTCTCTTACACATGCTATTCTAGATTCTTTTTAAACTATATCATAATTTTTGTTGGTCAAGAATTGTTTGAGATCGTTTATTTTCCTTCTTTTCACTACATAACATTATTTTCTTAAAGGTTATCTATAGATATTTTACTCTTATTCATCGATGGTTCCATGACCATACTCTTTCTCCTTACTTTACATCTCCAAATTTTATATTGTTCTGAATTAACCTGAATATCTTTCCTAGTTAAATTCATACATTGACCAAGAAACAATTTTTACAGTAACTACATTGAAGTTATAACTGCTTCGTGGATATTGATTTCAAACACTTATTACAGCATATGTTGTATATCAAATAAAACAAAATGGAAAAAAAAATCATTATAATGATAAATAACAGAAACAATCATGAAAATAAAACTTCCTTAAACTGAACTAGTAAGTATAACCGATCCAATATTTTAAAATTAATGTTACCTATATAAAATTCCAACAAATTACTGATAACACCTACTGCTTGCCTTGACTGTTTATACATAATTTGATTCTATCCATTTAATAGATTAAAGTATTGTGAAAGAAAAAACTTGATTTAACCAACTAAAGTAATTTACACAAAGTGTCTGGAACTTATATGTCTGAAAAACTAAATAATACTTATAATAAAAAATTGTTATATCATAGAACTTTGAGTGAAACAATATAATAGTCAGAAAAATTATTGTTTACAGATCAATGTTTATTTTACACACTCTAGCAGCCCTCACAGTTACTTTGTCAATCTATGCTGCCGCCAAACAAAATTTTTTGGTTGCAATTGTTGCAGGCCTTTGTTTATGTTTCACAGCAAATTGTAGTCACAACTTTATTCACCAAAGAAAAAATTGGATGATGTACTACTTCAACATGTCACTTATGTCTGTCAGGTGAATTATTATTATTAAATACTCTACTTTATAATATGAAATTTTATACTAGATGTAATTTTTCATATTATACAAGGTTTGTCTAAAAAGTAAGTTGTTTTATATTTTCTTAGAAAATGGTAACATTGTGAGACTACAATGTAACAGGTTATAATCTTTACATAAATTTTAACTTCTTAACTTTAATAGAATTGATTGATTGTAACATAGTTTTTATGTTCTCAAGTAAAAAACAGAACCCAATAGTATTAAGCAGTATAACAGGATTTTTGGATGAAATTGTTGGAAAACTAACTCCATTCTGGATAACTAATCACAGTATGAACTCACAAAAGGCAACTCATCAATTTTGATCGATTATAAATAATTGATTATGAATTAAATTTCCATTGTTCATGATATTTTATTGCATTTGAAAATCTACACAAAAATCACTCACTATTAGAGCAAAGACCAAGTTTATGTTTTTAACATTCTAGGGTGTATTGAAACTTACACATATTTTATAAATAAAAATTTGTCGTAAAGGGATGATGATTAATTATAGATTTTTGAGTAGGATCCAGAAGTAAAACTTCAAAGTAGCTGTAAAAAAATTCTCAACCTCCCAAAGAAAGGAAAACAATGCTTATTATGTTTTTCAATATTCAAGGTATCTTGTAAGGGAGAAATTAATGCTTCATAGAAAGTCAATAAATTAACTTTTGTTAATTGTATTAATTTTCTTGAGAGGTTTGTGTCAGGCCAGAAATCATAGACTCTTGGATGAGTTATTATGATAAAGCTCACAGTTACAACAAACTTTCTGTAAACAAGTATTTGTCTAAAAATGGCATTTCTGTGGTCTTACTTCTCTGATCTTAGTTCCTGTGATTATTTTCTGTTCCCAAAATTCAATACCAACTTTTCGGTAGCAATTTTAAAGTATGGGTAACATCCAAAAGATTGTACTGGACCACCTGAAGGCATTTACAATTAATTGAGACTTCCAGTACTATTTCAGTCAACGGGGACAATGTCTCTGTAAGTATGGAACTATTTTGAAGGAGATAAAATTGTTTTGTAGTTAAGTTGATAAATGAATAGTTTTATACAAATTAGTCTTGTTACGTTTTAGGCATACCTTGTATTTAATTATTTCTTTCTCACAAAAACATAGTAGAGCAAAAGTTTGTGATTTTTTAATATTCATTTCTCATGGAATTATTTCCAAACATTCTGAATACTATTAAGTAGTTTGTTTATTTATATATTTTTTGTTGTTGTTCATAAAGAAAGAGGAAAAGAATATAAAATAAAGAGCTCTAGCCTTCGAATAGTCTAATGACATCAGGGTTGGAAAAGTTGGTCAAAAGAGATCTGATAGGTAAGAGTGAAGATAATCCATGAAAAAAGGTGTAGATTGGGTCCTTTGTGATTACCAGGTCAGTACTCACTTCAGATAAACCCTTGAAGGTGTTTGTCAGTTAAGCTGTGATTCAATTATGATGAGGACATTTTGATCTGCAGTGCACAAAATAACAGTTTTTTTTTAATAACTCAACATTTTCTGGTAAAAGATCAGAACAAACAAATCTTAATTTCTTCAAAATCAGATCAAACAAAATGATAAAACAATGTATTGATTGTTTCTGACTAAAAAACCACTGCAGGAGTTATTGTATATGAAATAAAATGAACCATAAAAATGTCTCAAAATTGACCTAAGTGGTTTTGGTGAAATTTGAAGGTTTATGATGCAAAATAAATCTACTAAACTGCAGGTAAAAATAAATAAATACTGGTTTAAAAATTAATTTGGAAGAAACCAAAGTCAATCCTGATTAAATCAAAATGATTTTCATACATATCGGGATATATAATTTTAGAATAAAGAGAAGTTTAGATTGTCCATTATTATGAAATCTTAAATTTCAAAATGGCTGAAAATAAGCATGGAGAATTATTGTAAAATGAAAGGTGTATGAAATTTGAAATAAAAAAGAACTTGCTTACACTAGTGATATTAAGTGGAAAAAAATTCCCCAAAACCACAATAAAACACTAACAACACAAAGACTGTATAGTTATGTTTATTTTACTTTATGTGCATTTAAATAGCACTGCTATTATCTTCAGAGGTACAACAAAGGTACTTAGTGGTATTGTGCCTCTGAAGATGATAGCAGTGCTATTGAAATGCACATAAGGTAGAATAAACATCACTATACAGTCTTTGTGTTATTAGTGTTTTATTTTGGTTTTGGGGAATTTTCTTTCATTGTATATTCACCACAAATCCTTCAGTGATTTATATGAACAAGTGTTATTAATAGAATTTTAATACTATAATTTTTACAGTGATTGGAAGGTTATACATGTATTAAGCCATCATTTGTATCCCAACACGGTCTTAGATCTGGAAATGGCTATGGTAGAGCCCTGGTTTCAATGGCTACCTAAACCTGACAAACCTTGGATAGTCAGATATTTCTCAACATTATACTCACCATTTGTTTATCCATTTATTTTTCATGGACAAGCAATCAAAAGGTAAATACAAAATGTGTTCTACTTAGATATTATATTGAAAAGATACTAAAGTGCAACCATATCTTATTTCAAAGGTTTTTTCTATTAAATCTAGGTTATTGCTGACACTGAAATTGTTTTCAGATTTAATTTTTTTTTCTATTTTATATATTGGAGTATTAATGGAATTTTCTAATATGGTATATTTTATTTATTTATTTTGGGGAAGGCTCTGCATTCTGGAGAAGTAAGTTATATTACATTAAATAATCTTGCTTCCTTTGTTTGATTAAGTGTTGTATTTGTTTAATCTTTCATTAATAATCTTTTGAAAATTTTTTGTAAGGTCACACTTGAGTAATTTTATTGTGTTTTAGCTAATAAAAAAATAATTACTTACTAAAGAAGATTGTACATGTTCTTGTGTTTTTAAATTAATACTGCTATTTTAATTATTTTATTTATCATTACTGTTGATTTTATACCATCATAATGTTTTAACAAGAAAGGTATTACATATTGCAGAGTATTTTCAAAATCATTTCAAGTTCAAGATTTGGTTGGATTTATACTTCCTGTGTTGATGGTGACCATTTCCATAATTAGAGGAATACCAGTTATTTATGCTTTGATAATGTGGACATTCATCATTCTATCAGGAAGTTTCTTCTTTGGTTTTATTGGTGTAAATGTGGCACATCACCATCCAGAAATTTTTCACCAAGGTGATACACCGAGGTACAAAAATTTGCACAAACAAGTTGTTCATTTAATTTAGTATTATTTATACTAGAATAAGATTGTTTAATTTTAAAGTTCTTTAAGCTTTATACATTTGCATCAAACATTTTGTACATTTGTTTAATAGTTTCAGAAAATAATACTAGTATTTCAGTACAAATAATTTATTTCAAAACAAAACCCGATAAATCATGTGTCAACTTCATACACCACCCTGTATATTCTTTTCTTCTTCTTTTTCTTATAACATTATGATGACCAAAATATTTTTTTGCCTGTTAAACTACATAGGTCATACATTCGTAAATAAAATCTTTGTAGTAATTTAGGTTTGGAGAAAGCTGCTAGCTAATTATTAAGACTAGTTGTGGTAAAAAATAAAGAACGCAAAACAGTTAAAAATATGAAATAGCTTGTCTAACTAGGAATAAATGCTAGTCAAGCAATAATATGTTCTCATATTAATATATTATGTAACATAACACTGTGGACTTTATTTTCTACATTTTAAGTTTTACAATTTATTTTGTTTCGAAATAAATTATTTGTACTGCAAATTATTTGTCATTTCATCTAACATTTGCATAATCCCTATTTCTTGGAAATACAGATAAATGTTGCCTAGTCGTCTTATTCGTTTCTAATTAGGCAAGACATCAGTTATTGTTTAGCTATGGGGAATAATAGATGTTTGTCTCATTCACAGCACAGTAACCCTCCCTCTGCCAAACTACAAGAACTTGTAGTACTTTTGCATTTTTAACAGTGCGCGATACATTCTAATATTTGACCCACTAATTGTCATCCAATCTTAATAAACTTTATACCGTTGGAAAGGAAACTTTTCAAACTTTAATCTTTGTATTTACCATATGTTTCTAAAATGAATATTAACACGTCTAATGATCGATGGAATAATTGCAGAACTCTAAAACAGCTGGCCCGAGCGGCGACGAACGGTAGAATTTCGTCAACTTTCAAGATCTATAACAGTTATACACACCGACTTTAGGACAATGATATTTACACCAATAGAAAGCTTGCATTTCGATCTTTCTACCACTGCTTTCAAATCTTAGATCACGTTTAAGGTTTAGGTTTTGTGTCCAACCGCATAAACCTTGGCTATTGGGCAAAGGTTTCAACCAATGAACAAGCTTCTTTGGAAGTCGATATGTTTCTCACAGATGAAGTGTTTGTAAAATTCTTTTTACAAGGTATTGAAGATAAAGGTTCACTGATTCCATTGGTATGTCTTGTATACATTTTGTTCCACTGAGTATTTAGCAAACCCCCTCTCAAACCAAGCGTTTTTACAGTTGAAAATCAACCGCAGTTGGCGCCGTTATTGTATCTGAAGACACGTTTTAGGTTAGTTAGTTTGATCTGAATTGAATGTTATTTTGCTGATTTATAGTGAATAACGTTTATGAAATTGTGTTTTATATATAAATAAATAAGTGTAGTGTTTGTTATTGTGTTTGTTTAGTGAAATTAGTTTTAGACAAGCTAAATTTAGTAACAGTGTAGGCTATGTTTGTAGGTGTGAGTTCATAACATAGGTACATAACGAAATTTCGTTTCGTAATTTCTGATTACAAAATGGTAAGTTATATAAAATGTTCAAGTTTACAGTTCTATTCTATGATTTATTCTCTACAATTTGGTATATAAAATTTCATTTTTGGGTAAAGGATACATTTTTGATTGATGTTTCAAAATAGGCTAAATTTTAGTGCCGTTTGTACGGACATAAAAAAATCTATTTCATAAAAACTACTTTGAAATTGGTAAATGTTTTTACATATTTCTATTCACAACTAAATTATGAAACTTTTGTGTATTTTGTATAACCAGGCCTATACATTTTTATAGTATTTATTTAGGCCTGAATTTAGAAAAACATTTTCCGTTTTTGAAATTTTTTGCTTCCTGAGCTTATAACTTTTACAATTTTGCACCAATCAAATTTTTAGTTACATATATGATTAATTTGGACCTTTTCCTAAAAAAAAGCTATGGATCACTTTATGATTGGGATAGAATTTCTATTTTTGGCGAATTTTTGAAATTATTTCACCCGATGAAAAAAACGTGAATGCGTTTTGTTAAGGCAGAGGGAGGGTAATTAGGCAAGACATCAGTTATTGTTTAGCTATGGGGAATAATAGATGTTTGTCTCATTCACAGCACAGTAAAGTTGTACTTCATTTTGCTGAACAAAAATTTTTACAGTTACTCAGTGACAATTTTAAGGTCATTTTAACACTCAATGGGCTCCAGGAAGAAACATCATTCTCCGTTTTTACCATAAATTTGAAGAAGAAGGCAGCATAAAAGAAGAGAAATGACCTATAGAATCTCTCATTCGGTCTCCGGAAAATATCAAAATGCTTCGAGTTGCCATGCAACATAGTCCTAGTAAGTCTACATGCTGAGCTCCATGAGAAATGGGAATATCTTGCAGTATAAAGAATATTACAGTGATCTTAAGCTGTTTCCCTATATAAATTGACTGCCCTACACAAGTTAAGAGAACCTACCAAGTAAACAAGATTGCACATAGGTCAAATGGGGAATATGATGTTCTGTTCAACAATTGGTTTTAAGATGAGGCCTATTTTCATATGGATGAGATGGTTAACAAACAAAATATTCACTTTCGGAAACAGCAACACCTCAAATTGTGCATGAAAAACAACATCCTGGGACTGAACTAACCGTATGGGCACCTTATCCAGTCACAGATTAATAGGGCCAGTGTTTTTCGACAATACAGTTAATTCTCAATGCTGTTTGGATATTTTAAGGTGTCTTCTACCCAAAATGCTTGTGACTGATTTGCTTATAGATACTCAATGGTTTATTGCAAGATGGTGCAACTCTTCACACCAATAACGTTGTGTTGGATTTTTTAAATTCAGTTTTTGTGATCCTATAATTTCAAATCTCTATTTGGGCCGCCACAATGAAGGTTTCCTTTGAGTCCGGATTTAAATCCTTATGACTTTTTTTTATGGGTTATTTAAAAGAGAAACTTTTCTCATAAGACCTGTAAAATTTATGGAAATGTGTGA
Source organism: Aphrophora alni (assembly GCA_963513935.1). NCBI lineage: Eukaryota > Metazoa > Arthropoda > Insecta > Hemiptera > Aphrophoridae > Aphrophora > Aphrophora alni. Next base: position 109,639,284 of record OY740772.1, on the reverse strand, counting down.
GCGGAGAGTTCAGTTGTATGAAGAAAGTTAGGAGGACATGCGTCGCAGAATCATCAGAAACGTACACATTCATTTTGAAAATCTTGTTAGGCATTTTGACAGCCATATTGAACATGTCACAATAAAAGAACTTTCCACAAACACTATATTTAGTATGTAAAGTTGTAATCATATTAAATTTAAAATGTAACCCAAATGTTGTAATCCACAATTCAAATGTATCAACTTATCGTGTCCCACCCTGTAAAATGAAGACTCCCCAGTCCACAAATGATACCAATCCTTGGTCATCATAATGTTATAAAAAAAAGAAGAAGAAAAGAATATAACAGGGTAGTGTATGATAAGTTGACACATGATTTATCCTTTGATAGGAAATGTAAGAGAGAGATCTAACCCAAGACTATAGGAAGAAAGGTGTACTTCCAGGCTTCCTTGGGTTTGCCATATTAGTACTCACTATAAGAATGCCTCTAAGCATTGTGGTTTTCTGTTTTTGACCCTCCTCAGTGGGTCTCCTAAATATAAAAGGTAATAACTTCAACATTTACATGATTATGTAACCTGGCTTATAAGAGTGTTGTTTCATTTTCATATTGGTAAAGATTATTTACAAGGATGTGATTTGGTTAAAGGCTTTCTTCTAGATATTAAAATAAACATGTCCTTTACTTATCAACCAAAGTTCGGGATTGGGTTTCCCTGTCTCTTTTTTTTTATATAGAATTTTATTGAGAATTATAAAAAATCTGGTGTAATTTTTTTAATTTAGTGGAATTTTTTATTTATTTTTTGTATAACAAGTGTCAAAAAAATACCTAGAATATTAAACTAACATCACAACATTGGAAATAAATACATAACTATACTCAGTAAAACAAATACCAATCCAATAGAATAATAATAAATAACACCAATTAGACATAAAATATAACAAATAGTAAAGTTACAATAAGTTAATAATGCATTTTTGGACACGAGCAAGCCAATGTCCTCTATCCACAGTATCATGAACAACATATATACACTCCCCAGCAACAACAAGTGTTTCAACTTAGCTTTAAATATTTTTAAACTAACTGTCCTATATCTTTTACAGACTTTGGAAGTCCATTAAATAAAGTAATTCCAGACTGAGTAGGGAGTCTTTTATAGATATTATCTATGCTGATCACATCTGAAATCCCTCCTTATTCGTGTGCCATAAAAATGAAAATGACTGTTATGAGCTGTATGACTCCTTAAATCAAGAATTAATTAATATTTCAAGGATATACATGCTTGGGAGGGTTAAGATATTTAAATCCTTAAAAACCTCCCTACATGACTCTTCATGCTTTAATTTTAAGATTATTATTATCTTTTTCTGTAGGGTAAATAATAATTGTAACTTCTGTTTATTAGAATTAGCCCATAATGCTATTGAATGAGTACTTGTTGTTCACGTTTAATCATAATGGTTGTTCATACTAAATTTGTAACAAAAGTTTGTAGTTTTTCATTTGAGACCTTTATAAAAATTAAAAAAAAACTGGCTGTATAGACAATGATATATTATATAGTACAAAAGTATTTAAGAAGATGGATATTTTCTTGTAGCTTAAATGCAAAGAATCTTTCAGTCATCATCACCTTACTAAAAAAAAGAAGATAAAATAAAAACCCCTAGCCTTCGAATACTCTTAATAGTATCAGGTCAGAAGAGAACAAGAGTTGGACAAGAAAGACCTGATAAGAAAGATGAAAGAGAAGGATCTAATAAAAGACTACATGAATAAAAGATGTAGATCTAGCAATGTCTCTCAGAATTGCCACACCCATACTCACTAAAGGTGAGCCTCTAACAGAAGAATCTTAAATTAAAGTGAAAATGTAAGTACTTAAATGTTAAATGGACATGAAATGTGTGTAATATGGATGATAGTATATGTGTTGCAACTGTTGCGATTGCTTGACTGGGGACAGCAAGGGACATCAACCCCTTGCTAGTCTGCATATTCCTTGCAGTGTTTTGAAGATGGAGACATATCAAAATGTGTCAACTAGTAATATCCTAAGATGACAAGCCTAGAAATTATGTTGAAAATTGTACTCAAAATAATTAAATATGTATTTATATAAAATATCTATGTTGATATACATATATAGTGTTACAAATGTATAGGTCAACTTTACGTTATAAATGGCTAAACCGATTTGTATACAATTTTCACTTCCTTTGGTGCAAAGCTTGATTTTAGATTTCTACTTCAAAAGGGGTTACTTTTTTTTAGAAACCTGATGTTTTACAGAATCCTTCGTTCTGTTGACTACAGCAATTGTCAAGAATTTTAAATACTTTCTTTCTTGAATAAAAGAACATAAAATAAAAACTCCTAGTCTTCAAATGGTCTAATACCATTAGGGTTGGTCAATTTTTTTCTTCTTGTGGTTTCAAGGTAAAAATCCTTTCGGTCATGATCACCTTGTCAAAAAAAGAAGAAAAGAGCATAAAATATGACCTCATAGCCCTCGATTACTCTAATAGCATCAGGGTCTGAAGAGAAGAAGATTTGGTCAAGAGAGACCTGATAGGAAAGACGAAAGAGAGGGATCTAACCCAAGACTAGATGAAGAAAGGTGTAGATCCAGCTAGGGTCCTCGGGTTCGCCACACCCGCACTCACTATGAGTGAGCCCCTGAGGTTAGGGTTGATCAAGAAATACCTGATAGGAAAGAGAGGGAACTAACCCAAACTACATGAAAAAAGATGTAGATCCAGCTAGGTCCATCAGGATTGCCGAGCTTGTATTCACTATAAGTGAGCCCCTCAGGAATAACTATCCAGGTTGAAGTAAAAAAAGCTAATGTACTACAGGTAATTACTTTCAACTTCAATGTTACACAATATTGACCTTTAATGATAAATTACTTTGTTGTATAATATGTGACACTGAATTAACAAACCAGTTTGTATTAAATTGTAATTAGTTACCGGTATTATTAATATATATCAAGTAAAATGTACTGTTTATTAAAAAAATAGTTGTTTTATTTTACATTGCTATTCAAAATCGGTAGTTTATCAATTAAACAATCTAATTGTTTGTACAAAAGCTAATTTAATAATGAAAATATCTTCATTATTTGCAAACACAAAACTCAGCAAATTATTGACACCAAATTTTTTGGCCCAATTAATACAAATGTCTGATGTAATCTGAAGAGATTATGAGGAAATTTTGTAAATTTTATAATGGTGGTGGCTTCATTATTTTTTCATCAATAACTTTGCTCCTACAATATGTTATATCAGATTGTGCATTTGGTTGTTTTATTCAGCTTTAAAATCAGCATCCATCAATACACATATCACCTTTTAACAATTAAAGTTTAATGAATCATGACTACAAAAATAATAAATTGGTTTATAACCTAACATTTAGAGAAAAAATTGTTTTTTCTATGCAATCAATAACTCATATATTTATGGGCTGGCAGGTAGACACACATAATATCCCTTATAATAATATATGTCTGGTAGCATATGAAATTTGTATTGCACTGCCAGAAAAACAGCTGTTAAAAGATTATATAAAAAAGCCACAATTTTTAACTGGATTTTAAATTATTAATATGATAAATATGTAAGAAATATGTTCATCCCTGTACATGAGAATATATATGTATATATATATATATATATATATATATATATATATATATCATACTTGTAGGCCTAATATCAGCTATACAGTTGTTTAAAGGTGAAAAACCTCTTGGTCATCATCATCTTATAAAAAAGAAGAAAAAACAAAATAATAAAGACCACTAGTTCTCTAATAGCATCAGGGTTGAAATAGAACAATAGTTGGTCAAGAGAGACCTGATAGGAAAGATGAAAGAAGGATCTAATTTAAGACTGCATGCAAAAAAAGTGTAGCTAGAGTCCCCGGGGTTGCTATGCCTGTACTCACTAGATATAGTAAGCCCTTAAGGGTAATATCAGATATAAAATAAAGGATTGAAATCACTAAGTAGGACATAGATGTAATAAACATGTGCTAATGAATTTAGGGAGTTGAGCTAAGAACATTAATAATTATTATATAGAGTATTATTTTATTGTTTATAGTCAGTTTTTCCCAACACTTATCCACAATTTCATTTTTAATTAGATAGATATTATCCACTACACAAGTCCTTACATAACTCAGTGAATGTATGTACATAGTTGTAGTAAGTTTGGTTTATGTACAAATTTAAAACAGTTCTTTTCCCATTTATATATCAAATTGTTAAATATTATATATATTTACATAGTAGTTTTTTCCAAAGCTATTTTATCTGTTGAGCACAACTAGAGCTTCATTATCCTTACAAATTGTAGATTGATATTTTCCCTTTGTTGTCTAAAGGCAATCTCTTGATCATATTCACCTTTAAAAAAAAGGGGAGAAAATAACATAAAATCCCTTTCTTGAATACTCTAGTAATGTTAGGGCCAGAAAAGAACGTCAAAAAGCTAATAAGAAAGATGAGACGGATCCAACGTAAAACTTCACAAAAAAAGTGTAGATCCAGCTAGTTTCCTTTGTGAGTGGTAGGCCCCGTACACACTATAAGTGATCCCTTGAGGTCAACGAATACTCTAATGACGTCAGAGTCAGAAGAGATTAACAGAGACCTGATAGGAAAGATAAAAGAGAGGGATCTAACCCAAAACTACATAGAAATACACCGTAGATCCAACTAAGGTGCCGAAATTAGGAAGCTCTTACAAAATAAAATGTATACCTAAACTGTATAAAAGAATATTACAGATATCACTTGGTTTCGTCTATATAGCTGTGCTTTATTTTAATATATATTCAAATGATAAGATGGAGATAGTTTTAATATAAACTACATTGTAGATTTTATTTTTGTAAAATTTGATACTAAAGAATTGATTGGTTTGTTCAAGGACTGATCGTGACTGGGGATTAAATCAAATTGATGCTGTTGGAGACCGAGTGGAACTAAGAGGGTCTTTATTTATTAATTTGGTCACTTATGGTAATCACACGTTACACCATCTTTTCCCTACGGTTGACCATAATTATCTCGATGAACTTCATCCTTTACTGGAGAAAACATGTACAGAATATGGATGTAATTTAACAATAACAACCACATGGGATCTTTTATCTGGGCAGTACTGTCAACTTATGAGAAATGAACCTAATCTTAAACCTCCTGAAATGAAATATAAACATTAAATCAAGAAGTTCTTATCATTTTATAGTGAAATACTTGTGTAGGTATGTGTTACATTACAAATAAATATGCTTCTTGTTTGGTAAAGATATCTGTCATTTTTCTTGATTCATTGACACTCATTTTGCTTGTACTTTAAGACTAGACAAAGATGTAAGAAACTGAAAGCATTCTCACATCATTTTACAAGTGCTTTGAGGACTGTTTGACCATCTGCTAAGATTAGACCAAAATATGGATAGTGAGTGAATAGCTAATATTTTGGCTCGAAAAAAGGTGCAGTGCCTTCTGAGACTGAGAAAGCATGTCAACTAAAGTAGAGTGATCACCATAACCATTTTATGGTTACTTCAAAGAACCTTTCTTCATTTGTTCATATGGATCACCTACAACAAAAACAAATTGAAACTTGATCACTGTCATTAAAAGCTAGATTTTAATCAAATCCAATTTCATTGAGGACATGTTTATCTCCCAAGTGAAGCAAGTTGAAGTCCAAAACACACACACACAGTGGCGGCGATAAAAACCCGCCCCCCCGCAAATTTGTTCATCGGGCCCCCCTCTTTCAATAATCTTTATCTTTTTGCCGGCCGGCGCCGGTGAGACACTGCGATGCGTGACGATACGATAGCTGCATTACTTATCGGCCAACGGTAAACAATACCCATACTTCGTATCATGACATTAAATAATAAATACTGCTCTCTAAAAAATAATGGTTAATGCCATTTTGGATGCACGATGCACAATCTTGTCTGAAGACATTTTACCTTATTTTAGTAATTTCTTGACAATACTCACAAAAATATTGTTATGATAGGAGGGCCCGTCGTGGGTCCGGGTCCAGGTAAAATTTCCCGAAAAATCCTGGTCAAGGCTCGCGGGCCCTCCCAGCTTGCGGGCACCCCCGCACCGCGGGCCCTGCGGGCCCGCTATCGCCGCCACTGCACACACACACACACATATATATTTTTTGAAGGCATTTTGGTTGTTTTTGTTGATGGGTCAGTGAGAAGTTTGTGCAATATTTTTGGACTATTTTATATGTTTACCTTAAAACCTAATGATGAAGGAGGTGAATGAAATGAAACCAACATATCTGTGTTAAACATTCATTTGATTTGTTAACATTGATATTTACACTGCTGTGTACATGCCACATACAATAATATACTTAAGCACCAACTGATACGTAGACGGTGCGTTACTACTTAGTGCAACAGTATGGTACGAGCTAATTGGTTGTACAGCTTCCTATTTATATAAAAGTGTACAGACTTTGGTTGTTTTAATAAATAATAATATTTTTGAACAGCTCATTTATAAACTAAACTAATTTGATGCTTTTTAAAAACAAACCAGTTGTAATTTGTATGACAATCATACAAGGAATATTTAATAAATAACTGAACCAAATGTATTAACTAATTATGTTTAATAAAATATTAAAATAAAATGTAAGCACCACTTTTGTCAACAAAATTAAAGACATAATATAAGAGATTTATACTTAATAAATTATAGAAATAATTATCTATTTTATGAAAAGAAACAGCAATATAATATATTCTGTCAACAAATAACATTAAGATATCAGTCTAATTTGTTTGCAGTGACTTAAGTCTATCTTATGGCACAGGTAAATAAATACAAATAAATAAAAAACAAAAGGTTGAAATATTTGTACATCAATTTTAGGAAACGTGTTATAAACATGTAATAACGACATTGGAAGCAACTTTTTATATATTAGTAGGATACCATATATCAAACAATTTTCTATGATTTTTCATCCTTTTATATCCGAAGCTTTATGATCGTGTCTGGGAACCAACAATTTGTTTCTCAGATTTCAAAATTTCCTTCAGATCTTCATGTTTCTTATAAAAACAAAAACTTTTCATTCTGCGTCTGCTCCTAAGGCCTGTATTTATGAATGTTTCTTAGAGACTCAAGGAAACTATATTAAAGAACACTTAATTGTTTCTTGACACTAAGGCAACCCTTAACCAACTTCACATGTTAAGTTATCTTTTATAAAAGAACGTTCAAAGGGAATATGTTATAAATATGAATTACATAATCAATAAGAACTAACAAGAATTCAATAATCACTACAGTTGATAGTTTGTTAATCAATAAATAGCTGTCATCTGCCACGTATTAGTGTTTTTATTTATTTTTATTCATTTGATGATGAATTCACAATCACAAGAAGAAAAGAGGAAAAGGATACCATATTGTTCTAATCTAAAAATATTTGGATACAAATATAAAACATGTATTCAGAATAAAAGTACAGGCAGAACGCAGTGTTGAAGTAAGAAATAAAGTGTAGTCAAATACCAATTATACATTTCCCTGTAATTGTATATCATACAAGAAGAATGTTCTAATATCAGTAATTTTTTTTATTTTTTCCTCCGTGTAATTTTATTTCATATTGTCTACAATCTCTATATTCTGTTATAGTTATATTGTGGAACTTTAAACAATCCATTTATTCTACTTCCAACATTTTATTGAAAGTAATAGGAGTATATAATAACAGAATAATATGATATCTGAAATTTATTAACCTATAACATTTTATAAATTTGATCTTCATAGGACAAATCTAATGTCTTTTCGAGATCCCTTAGGTATCTTCTCGTTACTTGTAGTGGCATTTCATTTACATACATAAAGAATTATAAAGAATCATCTGCTATAAATTTCATAATATTTAAAACAAACTAGGCCTACCGTTCAAGATTGAACAATATGGTTAAAGGAGGTATAAGGTAGCTCTTGACCAAGCTTAACGCTAAGGAAGGATAACAGGATTCCTTAGCAATTTCTCTTCCTTAATAAAGGAAATAGTAAAGGTACTTATATAAAATGAAAGAACATTAAAAGAGGCCTAAGGAAGTAGCGTAAAACCTTAAACAAATACTAAGGAACATTCATAAATACAGGCCTAAATTTTCATCACAGATTCAACTCAAGAACCACTGAATAGATTTCCATTAAACTTGTTACACGATTTCACAGTTAAAAGTTCTAGTTTAAAAATTTTCAAAATTGTGTAATAATTCAAATAGTTAAACTGAAAAGATTTTTAAACTAATTTTTGTAGAGGATATATTTTTTTCTTTTTACACAATATATATCGACAAAAACATTTCTTTTTAATACGGTATATAACATATATTTTGTATACATTTTTGTTTTTTTATCAGACCAATAGTTATGGAAATTATCAGCTTTTGTATGGTAGGTTTCCATCTGAGGAAGCTTTGTGCAGATGGTCCCTCCTATAGACTGATAAAATATTCCTATGCTTTAGTTTTTATATTTTACTTTTTATTTATAGGCCTAAATTTTCCTCGCAAAATTTCTATTTTGCTTCTTTCTTCCTCTTATAACATAAAAATAAGAAAAACAATTTTCACTGTTTTAACTAAGTGTAATGTTTCACATTATCCTTACCAACTGCCACTGATGATGTTGCCAAATTATACAAAGTAACTATGAACTTTATTATAATATTATGATATCTAATGTACATTTCTAAGAAAAAGATGATGAGGTATAATATATTTATTTAATTTATTTATTTATAATAGAATACTTTTTATCTAATGACTAGAGTTATATTATGCTAAAAACATATTTTTCTTGTAAATGTATAATTATATTACCAGCGATACAACTATTAATCATAATATATTAATTAAGCCTCATAATATGATGTTTAGTATTCGAAATTTCAAATACAAAACAAATTTATTTATAGATTTTTTATATATAAAAATGAATAGTTTATTTGTTATCTCTCAGACTCTTTTTAAATTTATTTTTATTACAAACTATTCTATATTTTATTTTCCCCCCATCATTTATAGGTACATTGTCAATAGATTTTAAATCATTTAACTCTGCAAAAAGATTAGGAATAAAAAATCTGCCCTATATTTGGAAGGGGGGGGGGGGAATCGTAAACAAATATTGGAAATAAAACTCAAAATCAGTATGAAACAAACTCAGGGCTATAATTAATGTAGTTCTTACTGTAAGCAAAAACTAATCAAAATTAAAATTGAAATGACAAAAAATATTTAAATACATAAAATTACTTTGGGGTTTCTGAAAAATTCTTTAGAAAATGTTTATAGTAATAGGAATAATATTATGTTTGTTTTTGGACATGCATTTTTAAATATGTAATATTTCTATATATTTTTAATTTATACAGAAAAGTGTTATGCAAACTTTTATTTGAAAATCAAGTATTAGTCTCTTATTCACTTCTTAATGTATCATTTTTTGAAACACAACAGACAAAGTGAAACAGGGAAAAAAGAAGAAGGAAAAAAGCATTGCTGTATGGCCTACCTCATATTACACTTTGATGGATCCTTCAATAAACTATAAACATAATTAAATTTTTTTAAAACATTAGATATTAGTTATTATTTTTTGTTTTTAAAACGTTTCCTGGAATATTGTCAAGATTATTTACAATTAAACATAAACGTAAGAGATTCTTCAATGCTTGAGAAAAGCTTTACAATAATATACATAGTTCTTTTTAAAAGCTAAATAAAATTAGGCTAATACACCTAACATTTTGGTACATTATAATATAACATGTTTAGTTTTGATGTTTATAAAATAAATAACACTATTAAAGTTAATAAAGTGATATTTATCAACACATGATCAGTAAATTAAACGTACAGTTAGAAATCATATAAAAACCTCACTTTATGAAATAAAATTATATGGTAAATAATAAATGAATATGACTTTTTGACAATTATTAAACATACAAGAACATTTTCACATTATATAAAATAAATAAATAATTAGCTAACCTACTGTTGCTAACTTTATTTCTAAATGGAGGGAGTGAATATTTAAATTCAACTTGTTTTTTAAAGTATTTTTTTATGCAACGTTTTACAAAAAGCATAAAAGTTAAAATGGTATGAAAGAGTTTTCTACACCTAACAAACTACAATAATTTCCCTAAGATAAATTTAGACATTGATCTATTCAAAACTTCTTTTTTTTTTTCCAATTAGAGGATACAATTTACCATGCCATTTTGTAACCTCCAAAAATGTATTTTGGGGACTTGTGATATTTAAAAAATATGATTAATAATAAAATATAAAATTCTATTTACTTTTAAAAGCTAGCTGAAACACACACAAGGAAACTGTGGATAACGAAAAAGGATTCAAGACAATTATTTATATACAAAATATTACAACGCAAAATGTACAGGACATTTGAGAATATCTTCACACTCACATTTACAAATGGTTGAAAATGAAAACAAAAACATTTAGGAACACCAACATTATACAACTCTATAGCAATGATATGATGGCAGAAACTATACAGAAATAAATGGTAATCTGGATAAAAGATTTTAATGACTAGAATATAGCAGGAATTTCTTAAAATTCCAGCTTTAACTTATAATAATAAATAAATAAAATAAATAAAACATAGAGTTCCGTTCCAAGATTAACTCAGTATTTAGACAAATTCAATAACAATATGAAATTCTATAATATGGCAGCATTAATGTATATATGTTGTAGCACTAATATATCTCACTCGATACATTTTATATAAGTAATTTATATTTACAAATCTGTTAAATGAATAATATTTAGAAAAAAATCAGATTTACTTTATAAAGTAATACTTTTCATTTAAGTTGACTTCAATTATTAATTTAACAACTTTACTGTATTTACTTGTATATGTTTTGAAGTAAAGTAAATTAAGAATGTTTACTTGGAACAAAACTCTACATTACTATATTATTATTTTTACAAATAGTAGAGTCCTCCAAGTCAAGCATTGGATTCTTTAAGATTGTCGAAATATTCCATTATCTGTTGATAATCCATTCCAAGATTTAGATCTTCGAGAGCAAGAAGTTCATCTCTCACTCTTTCTTCCTCGCCTCTTTCATCGGTCGAGAACATTGGATTACCTACAATCGTTGCCCTCTTTACTTCAGGCGGAGATTCTGAAAATTCAACAAATTCTTCAGGCAAATCATCACCTTCCTCCATTAACATTGGACCACTTTGTGCGGACGTTAGTAAGTCTTGGTCGTTTGCTCGGTTATGTCTACCGACTTTACTACTGCTGTTTCTATGATGATGATGATGGTGGTGGTGATGCCTTCGTGGAACATTGTTGTCTTGTGGTTTAATACCACGCGCTAAGAAACTATCCTTGTTGGCCCTTATAGCTCCGATATTAAGTTCAAGATTTGGTATGGGTTTGTTCACTCTAGACATTCCACAGTTATCAATTTTAACATTAGGGACATTGTTTTCATTATTTGGTTGTTGCTGTTTGTTCAATCTAGCTGTCACTCCTACATTTCGATGTGGTGGGACCGGAGGTCTATACTCTGCTTCTCCAGTTTCAACTCTCTCAGGCAAGACACCATGAGGAGGGAGAGGAGGTGGTGGTGGTAATCTGGAAAAAAACCAATTGTATTTACAAATAATTGTTGAATAAATAGTCAGAACTGATGGACAAATTATGATTTCAATGCTTTAATCCTTACACAATAACAAAAAAATATTTATATTTTTCAAGTGTTTTTTGAAAATTGAAATTTATTATACTATTATCACAGTTTCAATATCTTTTGGAAAAAATATATTTTTACAAATTACTGGTGGTGTATATTTATATACAATTTATTTAGCCAAATACAATTGGGAATGGGTTGAAATGTAGCAAAATGTAAGTTTTTTTCCCCCACAACAATATGCATCACTGACATTGTTTAACAGCTGATTTTATCCATCTACAATAACCAAAGAACAAAATATTGATAAAAATTCCGCATTAAACATAGTTTGGATTTAAAATTTTTGATTAGGTGTCATTTTTTAATTTAATTTAAACTGGTATTTTATAAAACCCAGCTCGTAACACACTGAAAATGTGAAGGCAAGATTCATGCTGTAATGGTTTTCAGACGTTAGAAATCATGAGATAATCCAGCATATTTATTTTTGAAAGTATTTTACATGTTGTGATGAATAAAACAGATTTCAAGAGTTTTGGTTATTTTCATTCCTATCACGAATAAAACAGATTTCTAGAGTTTTGGTTATTTTTATTCCTACCACAAGCACAAGCACAAGCACAAAAAAGAAGAATTAATTTACAATTAAACAAAACATAAATTGTTTTGTATGGATAGGAGACACTGGCTTACCTTGGAAAGTGGTAATTGTATGTTTTTCTATTTGTATACCAAGGACCACTTTCTAAAATAAGTCTGTGCCTCTTATCCATACAAAATCTAAACATAATAGGCTATGGTTGTGTCCTATTAAACTCTAACCTAAAACAAAACATAAAGAAACCCTCTAAAAAACCTCAAAACAATTTTAAATGTTTATTATTCCAGTCAGGAATGTATGTTACGGATGATGGGCGTGTTAAGTGTGAATAGTGGATGGAATGAATTTAATAAATTAAATTAAATAATTTAGTTTTAATTGTGATGTTTCCAAATATTTTATAGTATAACTTTGTTGTTTTCACTGAAATTTTGTACATTTATTTAGTTAGTTGTATATTTTCTAGCATTGTGTGTTTTTAAATATATTATGTATATGAAAGTTTCATGTAACTCATTATATGAGCTATGTATGAAAATAAAATGAAATGAAATAAAATTTCTGTTGGTTTTAAAAGCAGTTATTTCTCAGCAAGATGTTGTATAGAAGCATATATGTCATCTTCCTCCAAGACATTTTCCACTTTGAGGGTTAAAATATTATAAGAAATAAAAGCTACACAGGTATCTTTTGACATCATATAAACATGTTCAAAGGTTTCGTTACACAATCAGTATATGCAAAATGTGACAGCCTACTTTCATAAATATACAATCACACAGATTCAAAATTTCTTATCATAATGTACAAAATAAATTGTTTGTTTTCATATTGATTCTTTATTAATATGTCTGATTCATGTTACATTATTAATCTTGATGAATTTGATTTAAGATAAATTTTAGAAATATTAAAATTATTATACCTCACCTCCCGATTACTGAAAGATACTGAGTCTTTGAAATATTTTATTTCTACATGACAGTTTTGATTATTTTATGAAAGTTTCAATGTTTGATAATTAACCATGTTAATGAAAATAAAGACACCAGATTTATTTACTTATTCATACCTAGCTTTCTCAAAGTTTGATCAAAAATTGTTTGTTCTAGATGTCTCCTCCTTCAAAGATTTTGTAAAGATCAAGAGTCACGGATAGAAGGGGAATGAAGAAGAGGATATTAAGTTACAAATTAATATGTTAGAGTAATCAGTAAGTTGAAAGTAATGCCATATAACCATTATATACTATGTCTGATCAACGATGAAAGTATGTGATTTTAAAAATACTTTTCCAGTTTTTTAAGTTAAAATGAATTCTCGAAATGATGTATTAAAAATTAGTGGTCTAGAACTATGTATAATTTTAATTTTAATACTGATTTGTTAATTATGGACGAGTTTACAAAAATTACAAAAAAGACAGAATAATTTTAGTAAATTTTAAAAACCTGGTAACTCTGTACAAAGAAATGTGGGTTGTAATTAATGTTGTCGGTTAACATATTTCTCCAAGTTAGATTTGTTTTGATTTATTTGTTTATAGGTTATGACCTTCTTTAATTTTAGTTATAAATGATAACATAAGTTAAACATTTTTCTTTAATCTGCGATTAGTTACAAGACTATAATCAGATCTGTTTTGAGAAAAGGTGGCATTTCATGATGGAAACGTCTGTCTCCTCTTAACTAGTCGACACAACTGTCTACTTCATTTTTTAATAGAAAATCTGCAATATGTTGGCAAGAAGGTTGATAAATACTCTTTGTATAGTTTGATCTCTCAAAATAGTTGTTCGAGATATTAGTAATATAGTTTATTCGGACATTTCCCATAATTTGTTTATACTGTATATAAAAAAGTAAGACTCAACATTTTGAGAAAATGGATCAACTCACAGTGTCAAGTGATATACATAAAAAAAGAGAAATATGAAGAACTAACACAGATTTGTAGCTAACATAGAGTAGTAGGCTCATATTTCTCACGTTTTAGGTTTATTATCTAATAATGGAGTCTTTTTTAATCCATACTCTCGAAATGTCGTGATTTATTTTTATATAAACAAATGATGGCAAATGTTTAACTAAACTATATCATTTACATAAACAATGGATTCAATAATTTTAAAACTAGAATATTTATAGTCATGGAGTTCTGTGTATACACATACCCAGGTGCATCAGCAATGATTTTTCAGCATTTTTTTAAAATGTGGTCTAATTTTTACATTTTTGATATCTTAATTACATACATGGGGGAAAAAAATTGTAACTCTACCTAATTTTTAGCCTTATCAAAACAAAAATGTACAATTGGGTTGTTGAAAATTTGAAAATAGATCATATTTGTATTACTCTAACCTTTAAAATAATATGTCACATATTATTATTTGAATATTTCGATCACATGTTTAACATTGTTCATATGGACATTGAATGCAAGGTGACGATTAGATCTGGAGAGTTAACAAACAATATGTTTTAATGATCATAATTAAAGAGCATTATTAAAAATACTTACATTTTCCACAAATTTTCAGCAGGTGGCATTTTTTGGCGACCAACATGCCGATCTTTACAATATGTGGCTGAATCTATAACAGGTACAGCTGCTCCTGAAGGAAGATCAATATGATTAGGACTATCAAAACACTGAGCAGAAGCAATCTGATCCTGTGGAGTGTAAGTTGGATTTGCTGTTATTCTCATCGCTCTGTTAGGATTGTTATTAACTCCTGCAGGAACCAGCATTCCCGAAGCTCTCTCCAGAGTAGCACGACCAAGCCAGACCCAGTCATGAGCGTTGGTTGTAGGTTCTTGAGGTTGTCTTCTATTCATCATTAATCCAGCATTATTACCTCCTACTATACTTTTACCAGCTGCTGACATCGCTATTGGCTCTGGGATTGTATCCGGACATGCTGATGTTTGGGGTTTAAATTTTGAAGCGTACACAACACAGGAGACAACAAACACGACAATGGCAAAGCAGAAAGCAGCGAGAAGCACATACATGCCGATTTCTAATGGAGTCATTCTCATGTTTCCATGATGTCGGACTCCAACATTACTACTGCTTGAAACAGAGATTCCACTTCCTGAATTAGAATGATGCTGTCGAGCTTGTACTGTTGGTTCATGGTTGTTTTCATCTTTTAATGGAATGCCTATAACAAAAGAAAATTTTATTTTAATAACCATGCAGGAAACATAACAAACTATGCAATACAATAATAAAACTGGATTTCTAAGCTGTATGCTGCATTGTTTATTATTGATGTTTCAATGCTCATTATCAAGGCTTTCTAGAGAATACAGATACATTCACTGTCAACATTGAGATAAGACGAATGTAATCCCCTTGTGTAGGTACTTACAGAGAATTACATCCCCTTAGAGCATTTTGATTGGCTGTTCATGTTGTGATACTCTAAATACTGGTTTCATGAATCAGTAAGTACGTATAGGCCATTTAAATTTATATTATATGATCGGGATGTTTTATAACCTACTTTTCTAGGCCAGTAAGTATCTATTCTTGTAACAAGTTCTGATTAATAGAAATTAAATATACGCTTCATTGCAAATTATGTTCTGTGATGGCTAACTGTTTCACATTTACTTTTTTGTCAGTTCTAACGGTTTTTTTTATCCTAGTTCTTAAATTACAGTCCATCTCTAAATAAAACATACCTTACCGCAGCTACAAACCTCTGTGTAAACTAAACACCTTTCAAATTTGAAATTTGTAGTAATGTTTTTAAAGCATTTAAAGTTCTGACACTTATGTGTTTATATATTTACTATATTTCAAATTAAAAATCATGTCTAGAACAAGGAAATACACAATTATAGCACCAGACAAGCTGGTGGACAGCACAGCTGGTGCCAAATTATTTAATAAACTTCCTCAAAATATCAAAGATTTACAAGATTAAAATAATTACCCTTAGAAAACTACTGTTGTCTGGATAGTTTTACTCTGTTAGGAAGTTTTTTCACCATAGTTTTAGATAGTGTTTAAATTGGATGTGGTTTTCAACTGCATGAATGTTTGAGATTCATTTCCTTGATGTTTTAATCTTGTTTAGTTTATGATATGTTTAATGTGTTATGTTTATTAATGTAATGCAATTCTATTTCAAACTGTGTTATTTCTATCTTCTTTATTATGTTCTTTACCTGTGTTTGTATTATATACATTAATAATAAGTATTTATTTGTATTATAAGGAATGGCTTGCTATAGATTGTAATTATTTTATGTTTAATTATTATTAATAGTTGTTGCACAACTAGACCTTGTTATGTTTGTATTTATTTCATTGTGTGTAGTTATTTATTAATGCTCTTTGTTTTAATTATGTTTTTAGTAGTCTCGCATAAAATGTTTTGACACTTGTTATACAAAAAATGTATTTTCATAACATAATAAATTAAATGAACTCACTTTGTTCATACGACACAGATATTTAAAATATTAGAATTTGTTTCACCACTAAAAACAATTTTAATACATAAACAGAACAATATACACAAATAAAATTATATTTCAATAATAAATACAAAGATTACTTAGTAATAATTTGTGTTAAATAATAAATGGGAACCCTCTCTGTAGGACAATCTCATTTAAGTTTTCCTATAAAAAAGAGTTCTGATTGGACTAAAAAAAAAAAAAATATATATATATATATAGAAGGATAATAAAAAACAACACAATATGGTCTCTTATTAAAAAAAAACAAAAAAAAAAACGTGCACATAACCCATTCAGCTAATTTGAAATACAAATAAAAGACTTGTTTTATTGTTTATTTTTATTATATTATATGTTATAAGGAAATTAATTGTTATTATACTGATCCAACTACACTTTGTAATGTTTTTATTTCTTTTACTTTGTTATAATTATATTTCAAACACATGATAATATTTATAAAATGTATTTTTTGACATTTTATTATTGAAAACTGTATTTTGTCAACAGTAAATGAAAATAAATCAAATAAAATTGAAAATAATCTTATTAAATTATATATTTTTGCTCAAACTAATTTCTTATAAGTTTACTAATCATAATTATATTTTACCAATCAGAAGTTCATGAAGATCTGCAGTCATTTCTCGTTGGCCTTTGCGATCTCGAGCTCCACTTGCTCCTCCATCATTTTGAACAAACTCAGGTCTATGTTGTATTGAGCCACTGGCAAAGTCAACTTGGACCTACCAATAGATATATACTATATGTCATACAATTAGGTAAAGAATACAATGATTAATAAAAACTTAACATACAAAAATACAGAGATATATTGACTATTTAAAAAATATATTCCTTATATTAAAACATGGTATGCTTCATCTGTAATAGGATTTTAAAATGTATAAGAGTTATTATGAAGGCAGAGATAAAATTTGAAATTAATATACAATGTAAAATTTGTACTACACTAAAACTTAAACTCAAGCCTGCATATAGGGAAATTTATTTTTCGAAGAGATAAATTTAAGAAAAACTCTTCAGAGGAAGGGAAAGGGAGGTTTGTAGATGTATGGAATAACCTCCATTAAAAATAGAAGTCTAGATGAACTTGGAAATTTTTTCAATTTTAGATTTTGGAAATAATAAGCAAATCTCCGAAAGAAATACAATTTTTAAATTAGCAAAAAGTCGTTGTAGAGTGCTACAAGTCTGTATAAGAATGATAAATACAAGTAACAAAATTTAAAAAGAGTAAACATTTTGTCAAATATTTCATCTTATCACTAGAACTTTATCATACCTGAGCTGTAGAAGATAATAAAGGTGGAGTCCTCTTTGCAGGGCCTGTTCGACAGGCATCAGGTGTAAGTATTGCAACTCGGAGAAGCTCACCTTTACCTTGACCAACTGCTATCACACGAGGATGAGGTGATGCGACCATAGGTGCAAATGCTACGACATCGGGACTTAAGCTATCCACAATGAGAGAATAGTCTGCTATGGAAATATCTCTTAATGGTGTTTTAGCACCATCAGAAAACTCCAGTTCCATGTCTAACAGCCCTTCCTATAACCAGTCAATGATGCTACATTAGATACTTTAAACTTAACAAAAAATGGACTTTTTCATTTATAACATTAATTTTAAAGATATTTTAAAGTATTTTAATAGATACATAAATTATCAGAACAAAAACTTTAGTTTTACTTTCTTAAATATAATTTCAACTTTTCCAAGGAAATATCTATTTTAAGTATCTATTCCTCTAAGTTCAAAAAGTTGGTTTTGGGAATGATATCTGTCAGTGTGTTTAGTTCTACAATTGTAGTACCCTACAGTCTAAACGAATGGATGAATTTTAATAAAATTTGGTATGTGGGCATATTTTGGCTATATTTACATATATTTTTTTCCATTTTCTCCAAAAAAACACTTGTCCATGAGTTATGGGCAAAACCAAAATAATCGGCCATGGAACTATTATAAAAGAAATAATTTCTCAGATCAGCTATACCAATTCATTAAAACTTTGGTGATATGACTAATGACTCAAACCAGTATTCAAAATTGAACATAATAGTTAATTACCTTGACCACAGCCATTTAAAAATGATTTCATCTTATAATATGTATATACTTAAGATAAGTTAATGATACAAGAGAAATAAGTTTAGATCTTATTTTTAAAAAATGTAAAAAATTTTGTTTAAAATAATCTCAAAATTTAAAACGGTGCCCATTGTTGACCTTTACGCTCAACTACAGAAGTTACATTTTTGGTGAAGAATAGTTTTGTTTGATTAGTGTTTCGATTGTAAACGGGTGTTTGAAAAAGTTTGTGCAATGTTTATTTCTAGGATGGCACAAAACCTTTGAAAAAACAAATGAATATGCTCCTCAAATTTAATTCATGCTCATTTACAGTTTGTACGATATGAAAAAAGACACGTGTGTTCCTATACATAAACTTTAAAATATTTAAGGAAAGCAATATTCTGAGAATGATTTAAATATGATAATTACTAAATTTTCAGGACCATGTTCGAGTTTTAGATAATTTTCGCAAAAAAACAATATTTTCTTTATTAAATAATTATGTAAACACATAACACGTATAATTGTCCACAGATAAATATTTCTTGTCACTTCGAAAATACAAAGGATTTTATATAAGTTTGCTGCGTATACTTTTTTAATAATTTTATTGTAATATTGTACCTGTACAAGGTATAAACAGCTAACGATAAACTAAATATGTAGAGTTTAGTTATTCATTACATTATAAGAAATGACATGTTTGAATTGAACTCAAATGTAATGTGATAAATAAACAAATAAAAATAAGAGACTGAATAGTTGAAATATAACCTGACCTGGTACTGTGCTGTTAATTTCCTAGTAACAGATGTTTCTGCAATATACCCATTGTCTATAGCTGTATCCGGTGAAATGTTCAATTGGAGACCAGATACAATGTTCACTTTCAGCTTTGTTAAACTTACTTTATCACTGCCTACACGAACTTCCTTTGCACCAATCACACGGCCAGATATTGCAGATAATACCTGTAAAGAAATTATATTACTTCTTAACTGATAAATAAGAATGCAATGTCAGATAATGCTGATTGATTTTGAATGATTTGTTCATCAGTGTAAGAATTAGTATGAAATTTACAAAATAATTTTTATCAGTTATGCAAATGTTACTGAATGTGTGATCATGTGGGTGTCTGTATTACATGTCAAACCAGGTGATGGTAGACTCTGCTGTTAGGAATAAGTTGGGTGTAAGAATTATGTGTTGAAATAGTGGTTAAGCAAGAGAGAGGTTTATAGTATAAAAACACAAGTACGCCACAAGGTCTGGTTATGTAAATTGGCAATATAAAAGTGAGAAATTGTGCAATTGTTAACTAGGCCTGCTGGTATACTCAACATTTGAGGTGAAAATGACACAGTTGGGGGAGGGAAGATGGAAAGGTTTTAAATAAGCAGGGAGCATAAAGGAAGGGACTTTTTATGAGGGATCAGCCAAGTGTAGACAGCCTCACTCATGGAAGATTCGTAAGTAGGTTGGTGCAGAAGGTTTTTGAGACACTGATCGAAATCCCAGGGGGAGGGGGAGAAGAAGGTAAGGAGACCACATCGTTTTGTTTTGAGAGTAAACCAAAGTTGAAAATCAAATACTTAAAATAATACACTACTTCTTGAAATAACTGATATTGCCAAGCGATTTATTTTATATATTTATCTTAACACCACACTTGGATAAAACTAGTAACAACAAAATGGCCCAGAGATTGACATGAATTTTAATCTAGAAATTTCATTAAGTCAAGACTATAGTAGATATAAATTTGTCTGTTGTTTCTTTCCTATGAAAACATTCGGAATTAAATCTATTAATTTTCTACATCTGAATATAACATAATATTGAGGCTTGTCCCAAAAAATGGACTAACTAAAATCATAATAATAATAAACCTATATGTATTTGTTATTTACGAATAAATAACAATGAATAAAGTATATAGACTTATGAATAAAATTGATATAAGTGGTGTACCTAAACTTTTACTGAATTGAAAAATGATCATATTATGAAAACGTTGACGCTCAACAGTATTTTAACCATGTGTAATGTTTTGCTGGTATGCACACTTTAAAAAAATTAAAAGATCTAGTGAAATTTAATGAAGTTCAGCTGGTGAAGAGAACAATTGTCACTGTAAAGACGTACAATGCTGTGTACATTTCCCCGACCTTTACAATTTACCTGACCTACATACAGTTACCTGACCCTCAACTTTTCACACACTGATTCCCGTTCTCTTTTATTACTTTTCATTTTAATCCCCTCTGCCACCATTTGCTGCAAAGCAATTACTTCTTGCCAGACAACACACCCCAGGCTACATAAAATTCATTATAAAAAGAGACATATTCAAAACATATGTGTATGTTATAGTTAAAGTATAAAATTACAAAAAAAAAACAACCTAAAACCACCCGAGGGTAATAGAGATATATCATTATGCAGTTACACTGTAAAGAATCCTCATTGGATAAAACAATTCAGTGGCCATACACAATTATTCTGAAAGTTTATATATCTAACCTAATTGTATTTTTTCTACAACTATATTATGCACAGAATTTTATGGTGGAAATATTATAAGCATTAACGAAACATACTTGAGTGTATATCTGTGAACAATATTTTTGAGAAGTTGGCTCTTTGAACAGGAGGAGGTTGAACACTGGTTTAATGTATGTAGTTAATAGTTATTGAATAGTATAGTGACCCTTATGTATTATTGCTCTTACAGATGTTTTAGAATATGTGTCAATTTTATTATGATATGGCTTTTACTTTTTTTCCCCTCTCTCGACATGTGAATATATATTGTTAATATTTGTGTAGAATGCTCGCCGATATTTTTTGGAAAAAGGCAAAGAAAACTCTTTGTAAATTATAATTTTTGTTTTAGGAGCTATGAGTATATATTGTTAGGTTAAATTTTTCTTACTGCTGTTATAGTTTATTTCACAAAAATGTACGAGTGGCTATCCCCAAAGCTGGCTATGCCTTTAGGGAAGCCGGGTGTTTTTTTTGTTTTGTTTTATTCCTCTTCCAGAGTAATGGGAGGTTTTCTCTGAACTATATTATATTTTCTATTCAAGTAAATGTTTTTTTAATACTTTTAGTTTAGATAAGCAAATGTTGTAGTTATAAGCTATGTATATTAGTTTTATGTATAGGTGTGTAAGTATGATTGGGCGTAAGTGTATATTTAAGAATATGGTACAGGTCATAGTACACTTTATGTCTATTGTAGATTTTTTATTTGTTTCGTTTGATTTTTTTTCTTTCTCACTGATTACTATTGTATAAAATAGCTGTAATAGATGTGTTAATATTTTGTATCTGTATTGTTTCTAGAGGAAAATAAAATAAAATAAATACATAAAATAAAAAATATACATTAGTTGGTAATTTAATCAATTTCTACATTATCAGTATTGTTGTTACTAATAAACTTGAATTAAACGTAAAATATTTATCACTATTAAGACTTAATTGTTGTCTTTAACAGTAGGCCTACCTGTACTTCAGTACGACCAGTACTCCGGCCTTGTACTATTTGACCTTCTAAAGATGCTATTCTAAGATCAGAAACCCTTAACAGACTGAGTACAAGGTCAGTCACTCTAAGCCATGTTCTTCGAGATACAAAATAACTGACTCGTCCTGAATCATGATCAGCTGCTAAAAACCTGGCATACACCTAGATACAAATTTAATAAATTTAACATGGTAAAAATCACACACATTAATTTTAAAAACACAAATATAAACCTTTTATTTAATTATTTTTATTATACCAATCAATTATTCAATTTTAAAACAAGTGGAGAATAATAGTACAGCTCAGTTGGCAAGCGAATTAATTAAAATATAAATTTATCATTTTAATAATGTTTTACTTTTATAAACAATTTTGGAATGTTCAATAATAAATTTAAAATTTAAAATAGCATGAATAATGTTGTTGGTCCAGGACAGGACCAATAAATGCATAGATTGTAACTTTTTCAAAAAAAAAAAGTTTTTAGATATAAAATGGTTTAGAAAAAGTTAGAAATAGCATTCTAATATTTGAAATACATTTATTTTTGAATTCTCTTGTAAAAAAATGTCATGCAGATATATCTGTCATTCACCCTTAGTAAAATGAAACGATTTAGGCTTAATTTTTTGTTTAAGTGAAAATAATAATCAAACTACAAAAAGAAGTGTTTTATTAAATAGGATAACTCCACTACCGTCAATATCCATTTACCCAATAATATTGTTCGAGAAATCAGGATCATTTACACCACTGAAAGACGTTTTGTCAAATATGAATACACAATACTAAACAGAAAACAACCTTTGATAAAGAGTTCTGATTAACCACTTTCCCTCCAAACATGCTTGCTTTCCTAAGCAAAATAATAGGTGACGCAAAGGCAGGAACATTTTTACCAATCACAAAATTTACCTCTAGTAATAAGGAAATGTTATATAAAATAATTTTTCAATATATGTGTCTGAAACAATTTGAAACAATTATGTTATTATTTGAAACGAAACACATGTTTTTAATTATTTTGAAATATTTATCCACCATGCACCTGTAAATACCAAAATAGTATATGAATATATTTGCATCCTACCCGTGTGGCAAACACAATAATTATATGAATTGTATTTGTCACACATTCAGGAAAGATTAAAATTTAGACAAGAGTTAAAAATTTAATTTGAAGTTAGTACTAGCAATTACATATTTTTAATAGACAACAAGATCATAGGTGTGTTAAAATTAAAATCAAATGAAAAGATATTTCTTTAAATACTAGGAATAACTTTATATTTTGAGAAAAGCATATTAATAACTGTTCCCATATAATTATACTAATATGGGTCTAACAGCTGTTCAGTGGAGTAATTTGTCCATCAAGTTCTTGTCAATATAATTCTAGCTTTTACAACTCGAATTCACATAGTTATATGTTGGGTTAACACCATAACTTATTTAGCTCTCATCAATATTTAACCAGGAAATTCTCACATAAAAAGTGAGAACATTTAATAGATTTAAATTAAGATTAGTTCAATGTACAATGTTTTAAAAACAGCCGATTCAGTTGAGAATAGGACTTTATATTGATTTATATATTATTATCAAGATCAATAATATACTCATACATGGAAATTTAATCTATTTTCTTAAATAAATTAAAAACTTTTTTTAAATTGATAAATATATTGAAACTGAATTCATGTCAAAACATGTTTAAATTTTTACAATATCCAAGTTACGAGTATATCGGAATTGTAACAAACTCCTTCTTAGGAGAAAAAAAAAGTGAACTTTATTCTATTCACAGAAACTAAAAGTGGGATTCTATCTTCAAGGTTCATAATTCTACAAAATAAAATATTATTACCAAAAATAAAATATAACCAATTGGAAACTTTTCTTTATATTCCTTCAAGAATGTTTCTCAGTATCAAAACGTAATAGCTTATGAAGAGATAAAAAGGAGAAAGAAAGAGAGAGAAATATTTCACGTAATTTAGAAAGTAAATTCAGACTCCGCATAGTTCATGTAATAAGCAATCTATTCTGGTAAGCCAAGTTTTTTGATGATCTTCAAGAAACTTTATTTATACTTCATAATCTTTCATCTCCTATAAAGCTTTCAAATTGTTTTATTTTTCTTGTAAATATTTACAAAATTAAACCGAGTTGCTTATTTTATCACTAAGCAGAACTAAGTATGAACAAAGTTTTAATTTTTCTTTTCCATTTAATACATTCAAATCAGTTAAAGTACGGTTCTAAAGCATGAACGGTGGATGTATTGACTAAGAATAAAAGACATTCTCTGAAGTATAAAATACAATGGTGTACACGAGGCATAACGAGGAATCGTACAAATGAAAAATTAAATTTGAAATATTTCCATAGAAAGTTTCTACCTGAACTTCCACCCTCATTACTGTTTTGATGTTTTCAATTATATTGATTAAAAGCTTTTTGAGTTATTAGTGTTAAATTATTGGAACCATGATGTTGTGAAGAAGAATGAAAAGAAAGAAAAAATCCATTAAACAAGTTTTAACATCAAGTTTGAAATCAGCAGATCAGAAAGTTCTCATAGAACAAGGGAACCAACAATATAACATTCCATCAGAGCTAACAGTTACATATCACTTTGTCCTGACCTGACTTACTTTTTCAATTAAAAGAAAGCAGCAGATTATGATTGTACTCACAGTCATTTGGAAAATCAGCATACTTAAGCATTTATTTAAGTGCAACAAATATTATGAGTTTGTATTAGTTGCAGACAGACAGGATTTATGACAAATTTTTATTCTGTAGAGAGTGCTGTGAGAGGTTTGTCTTCAAAATACGTCTATGCAATACTCAGAGTGTTGGGTTTAGATAGAGGCAGGAGGAAGGCGTTTGTTAAATAGAATAACAAACGAGGCATTAAATGCTTCATATTTCTAATGGATTGAGAGAAAGTGACTGCCCAGCTAGTGAGGGAAGTGATATGGCCACATATAGATGTCTTAATCCTTCACTAATTAGGTCGCAAGTCTAGGACTACCTGTGAAAATAATAACTTAAATCTTGTGAAGTCAAGTGGGCCTGCAATTTGAAGTGAGACAACAATCACCAGCTTTTTGTCATCTTTAAATCAAAGTTATACTGTTTTGTTCCCTAAACAACTTGTTATCCTGTACAACTTGATATGTACATCAATAAATTGGAATAAAATATAAACAATAATTGGATCATTAGTTAGATCGCTTAAATATAATGAAAGCAACAAGATATTTTATACATTAATAGAGTATTGGTGGTTCCGCAAATTAAAAAATAAGCTTACCTCGACAGGGCTCTGTTGGAAACGTAACCTACACACTGGATTTTGTTTATCTTCATCCACAATATTATCAACATCTTCAGTGATCATCGCATTTATTTCTGCAGTCGACCATCGGGACTTGGTATCTTCTACACTTCGTTTTATTTTCCCATTACTTCTGAAAAGAGATTAAAATAACAGTTCAGATTTATTACAATAATAATAGAGTTTTGTTTTAAAGCAGAATATTTGTAATTATTAAATGAAATACAAACACAATATTTACTAAATTCTACAATTTATTATATAAATAGTATATTTTTTATAATTGAAACTACAACTATTTAAATGTGGGGAAATGAAATAGGAAACTAAGTTCCTTCTCTCTCTTCTCCACTCGTGATTTGTTTCAATCTCCTTTTTATTTAAAATCAGTTATTTTCTTAAGTAAAAATACTGTTTAATGTTTCACCTTTATAATTATTTTTATTTAAATAGCACCTATTTGGTAGTAACAGATAATTTCGGAGGATTAAATTATACACATATAATTTGGATACAAAACTTTGTCATTTAGACCTTTCTAAAAACAAGTCCATAACAAATGATAGGAACACTAAAGTCAAAATATTTTTCATACCATTTTCACTAGTCTCTTCGTGTATAGCATTTTGTACCCTGCTGTTTCTATGGAAGCTATTTGGCATATTATTGTAAACAGATGTTTTGTGCAATAAATTGAATTGAAATTGAAATTGACTGTGATAAGCAAAACGATGCTACATGAGGATTTAGTGACAAACTCAAAGTCTTGTAGAACTAAGACCTTCTATACTTAAATACACATGTTTTGTTTTAACTATAGATTACAGATATAAAGTAGGATGCGTTTATTTCATTATCACTATACCTCAAGTGCTCATCAGGTACTCGCCAACCCTTAACTTGGCTGAGACGAAAATCTGCGACGTTGACTTCTAATGGGAATTCTGGCATCCAGACAGTAAACCTTGCAAGACCAGTGTATGTACCATACTTCACTAACACTGAAGCATTCCAAGAACCGCGTATTTCTGTTCCATCAACATAAACTGAGCTACAAGATGATGATACCTAAAATATAAGACAAGTTATATAATAATAAAAACCAGTTAACTGTATTGAACAATTAGAGACACAGAAAATGATGTTTTAAATGACTTCAAACATTTCTCAAGATGTATTACAAGTTCACAAAAATACAAAAACAGTCTTTGAGTTTTTCCACTTTGAACAACCAAAATGAAGTCCTGTCTTTAAAAAGTTGTCTTGTTTAATAAATCTGTTTACTTTCATTTATGGATTTATTAGTATACATATTACAAACCATTTGAAATATTACATATTCCAGTGGGCTCTTTATTACAGGTAAATTAGATCATAAATGGTGATTGTATAAAAGTTTACTAAGTTTGCAGATCTAATTCCTCACTGATACCCTAAGCTGTCACTAATTAAATATAATATATATACAGAAGTATCGCGATAATCCAGCAACTACAGTAATGTCTAGACCTAATGAAAAGCGCAAACATAAAATTTTATCATAAATGTTCTTTTACTGTAATAAAACAAAAAACAATTGATAATTATTTTCAAAAGAAAAACCATTAATAATGTACAGTAATTTAAGTTTATTACCAGTTTGAAGTTCTAGACTAATTTTAATGTATTTATAATAAATATTTTAAAGTACAATACAGTAATTTCACCCTAATTTTAAAGTGTTTTGGTATAGTATTAACACTCTTAGGGAAACATGAAATCTGTGACGCTAAAGGAAACGCCCAGTCTCTGGGACCTCTATGTAATTTTATCAGAGTTTTCAATTGTCTACTATGATGAAATGTATTGGTTCATAAAAAAATGGCAAAATAAAACAATTTTATCTATTCAACTGTTTATTTTTATTATATAACACATATTTTTGTATAATTGAACAATATTTATGGATAGTGAAGTCAGAAATGTTAATGGAATTAATAGTCTACACGTTTGATATAGAAAATTACTTAAGGTGTATTATTGACGAGAAAAAATACAACATATATATATATATATTTAATGTATTAGAATAATAGCTAGGTGATATAAAACTATTTTAAAAAATCATTTGTTCAACATATCAAGAACACACAGGGAAACAGCCCGTCTGACAGATCGCTAGAATTTGAAAAAAACAATACGTCACAACCTGTGCGGGTCACAGAGAGAAACTAAAATCAAGGTCAACCGGTTCAGGAGAGGGTAGGGGGAAGGTACTGCTTTTGTCATCCGCCGGGCCGAAACAGTTCTGCCACTACAATAAAAAAAAAATTCTCTGGGTGCTCGTCAGACCGATGTTTCCTCAAGAGTGTTAAATCAATTGCTTTTTACATGTTAAAATGTTAATTTATTAAAATAAAAGTACTTTGTAGATATAGGTATGTAATGTTTAACTCTTTGTTTTTTCAATTGATAATAGCAATAATGTTTTTTTTTGGGAATACGTCAGTAGCTATGTTCAATATACGCCGGATTACCACGAGGCTGCTTACCTTGTCTGTTTATAAAATCTTTAACAAAATTTTCTCTCAATATAACTACGGTGTTTTGTCTTCAAGAGACATTATCGGCAAAAAATAGATTGTTTTCTTGCTCAGTAAATCGAGTGTGTCATATATATAAGTTATATATATATATATATATATATATATATATATATATATATGACACACTCGATTTACTGAGCAAGAAAACAATCCATTCAGTTAACTGATTACGATCAAGATAGTAGGATATGTACACATCCAGTAATAGGTTATTTAAACATTTGACTAAAGTGTGCCACTTTATATATATTTTTAAGTTTGTAATGTTTTTTTTTAAAATTCAGTTACTAACTGTTATGTGTAATTTGTGATTGTGGCAATGAACAAGCCTGAGGATGTCTCTTGAAGATGAAATGCCCATAGCTACATTGAGAGATAAAAATATTAAGAATTGTTATAAACAGACTAGCTAAACAATAGTAGGTATATATATTATGATATACGAATAAAAAATTCAGAGATTCAAACAAAGTAGAATAAATAATAATTAAACACAAAAAACCCACTGCACTATTATAAACAGACTAATTGTTATTACCAATTTCAACCATATTTTGGTTAATATTAATATAAAAATATGTATGTTACGCATTATAAGTAAAAGAAATTATTGGTTTGGAACTAATTGGCAAAAAATAAAAAAGTGAAAATGAACCTTCATTATGAGGTAAGCTTTGAATTTCTGATTTCTGACATGAGCAGAACAAATGGAAATTCTATTAACTGTCATGTATTAAGAATATAGATTAATTTAAATATCCACAACACAAGTGACACAATTTTAGTTATTTTTATCTTGACTCTAATTACAGAGAAAAAACTGTAGCAAGGAAAAACATTGATGCACTCTATAGCACAATGTTTCACAGTCCAGTTAACATAATATGATTAAGACTGGCAGCAGCATGTCATAAAACAGTATTTTCAGTTTAGAGCTTTTAGTGGTTTATTTAGAGAATGTTGTTCAAATCCAAGCTTAAATACATTTGGTTAATGGACAGATTACAGAGAGACCGGTTATTATACATGACAACTTCCAACTTCCCACTCATGTTCAATTTGCTTATATGTGAATGAACATTTAGTTTCCCATTTTAATTTGGTAAAAATCAGCTTTTAGTAAATTTAAAAAAAGAGCTTCCTGTGCTGTTGTTATAATTAACTACAATTGATCAAAGCTGTTTAGAATCTTAATATTTTATACAGTTGAATTAAAATTTATGAAAATAAATTATTACTTTCCTCATTCAATATAGAGACAGTATTGAAAAGGGGACAAAATACTTTAAAGTTAAATAGCAAAATTTAGGAGCAATTGCCATAAAACAGAAACATAATTTTTTTTTTAATCAGTTCTATTGGTTTGAACAATTTTTTTCCAAACCTTTGATGATAAAATTATTGTTGTAAATATCCCAACAAAATGTATTTGTAAGGTACATCTGATCAGTGGAACATTTTAAAAACCTATTACAGTGTTATAAAAGGCCTGATTTTTCAAAATAAATTTTACCAATTTCAATAAATTTTAATTGAAATATAAATATTATTAACTTGAACCAATGTCTCACAGTGGTAAAATGAAACTTCACGATATCATTAAGACTATACTTCAATCCTTAAAAGGTATATCTAGTTTGCATTTAAGACACAAGTAATGCAAGTGGAATAATATGACTAATAAAGATATAGCAAAGAGTGAGCAGCCAAAACTTGTTACAGTTTTGCTGCATCCTTAAGGCTATCCAGCTCTTGTGTGAACAGCCTCCAGGATTTTTGTTTAACTTTTCTGACAGCCTGGCTGCTAAATAATATGCTCTCCATTTCTGGATGCGTTTTTCTGTGTTAAAATAATTTTAGTATACTTTCTCAGACGGTCTAGATCCTTGTTCCACCATTTTGTCCTATTTCTTACCATTTAAGTGCTTATTGAACAGTTACCCTTGTAGAAGTCTATTACATAATCTCCAATTTGTGATGCCACAATACGATAACTGGGTTTCTTGTGATCTGAAGGAGAATGTAGTCAGATGAACTAGTGCTATTATAGTGTCTAAAACTTTTGATTTCTATATGAAAAACCATAAGGCCTACTAGGACCAAGTTTCCAAGACAGACAAAGGTATTTTAAAATTTCTTATTCTGTATAAGAAACTTATTGTGATTGAAAAAAAAAAAAAACATTAATGTTGATATTTTTGTTGATATAAGATTTTTTAGATTTTGTACATACGCATGAAGGCAGCAAAAGACAATTGAATCTCCTATGGACTTACATGAATCACATGCACCATAATTTATCATTTTCTACAGAATATGAAATCGAACGTAAGTTAAATTACCTAGTTCTCACAATAACAAGATACGATAATGATTTAAAATATACAGGAAACCGACAATACTGACCAAATGATCTATATAACTTCACACCATCCACCAGAACAGAAACACGCTGCTTACAATAGCCTCGTCCACCGATTATTATCTAAACCAATGACAGATGTAGAATATAACAATGAACTACGTACTATTAAATATATCACGGCAGCAAACGGATATAATACAAATTTAATTGACAAACTAGTAACCAAACATAAATCCAAACTCAGATCTCTGCATTCAGACATCCTCAATAAAGTGAAATATGTATCGTTCGAATATGGTAGCTTGTTCAACTATATTTTAAAAACGTGTTAGCCAAACAGAATGTGATCGTTACCTACAGAACTGCCAACAAAATTGAAAGGATTCTGAACACAAATCCCATAAAAAACATTGATGCCCAACAACGAACAGGCATATATAAAATTACATGTAACGTTTGCCCATGTTATTACATAGGCCAAACCGGATGACCATTTTAAAGATTTAAAGAACACCTACCAACAAGAAAATTTAATAACAAATCATCCAGTTATGCCCAACATCTAATAAATAATAACCATACTTATACCAATTATAACTTGAATATGGAAATATGACACATATGCAAAAAATGGTCGCTTTATGAACGCAATAGAGAAATTTGAGATATATAGAGCCATGATATGACTCCGTAAATTTATTGAAGATTAGCTATCTTTCCACTCTAATATATTGTATGAGACGCTAATTGAGAGACCCATTCAATTTAAAATGACAAAGATAAGAAGCATATGAAAAAAGTTGTACCTCAGTATCGCCCGAGCGGTTAGACGTCTTCGAACATTTATACATAACCTTGAACCTTATTACTTTTATAACGAGCTCCACACGGAGTGAAACTTATGTTTGTGTAGTGTTTAATGTTTTCTAATTTCCTGATGATGGTCGAATGAATATTCGTTATATATATAATGACAGATTCGAATGACAGAATATATATAAGGTAAGGCAATTAAATATTTGGATTAGTTGACGTACCATATAAAATTTAATATGGCATGAATCCAGAGTTTGTGCACCATTTATTGCATCTAACTTTGGTATAACAAGTTTCAATCTGTATCGATCATTTCAGAATATCAATAGAGTTTCAAAAGATTCTATTAAATGATAAAATAATTTCCTCCATCTACTTTAATTTATCAGTGAAAACAAAGTACTTATTTACAAACTCAAAGGAGTTGTTAACCAAGAAAGCTGTCTAAAAGATTATATCTTGGAATTCCCTGAAGGAATGAAAGATGTTTTCCCCTTGAAACTTGTGTCAATACTCTAGCAATAGATGATGTCAGTAATATTGACAGCCAGTTGTTCCGTCTTGCTTCTTGCACAATATATTGAGCGAGACTAATATCGTGCGTTTACTACGACAGAGAAAAATCTCCAAACTTTTTTTTTTTAAATGTGTAAATAAAAAAAGGAAGAAATGTACAATATTGAAACATCAGAATGTAATAATATTCCTGGTTGATTTATTAGCAAAGTTCCTGGGGAAACAATGTTATTGTTACAGTCATGCATCAAATCATCACATCCACATTACATTTACAGCAGAGCGTCGTTTTTCCGAACTAATTGAGATTTAGGGTAGTTTAGATTACCGAATCCTGTGGATTATTAAACATAAAAAACAATACTACCAATCTATTTAAAGAAAAACATAAATGCAGTACTAAAATAATGTTACATGAGTCTAGAATAGTAGAACAGACAACACTTTTACAAAATAACATACATCAATCTAAATAAAAC
Organism: Aphrophora alni; assembly: GCA_963513935.1. Taxonomy (NCBI): domain Eukaryota; kingdom Metazoa; phylum Arthropoda; class Insecta; order Hemiptera; family Aphrophoridae; genus Aphrophora; species Aphrophora alni. The sequence continues at coordinate 109,606,658 of OY740772.1, read as the reverse complement.
AGAACAAAAAAGAAATGTGAAGTTATAAAATCAAAAGCTTAAACAAATAGTAGTTCTGTACAAATCATTTTGAGCAGTGTTAATTCAAAAAGTAACTAATTTTCTGCTGAACCGACTAGTTTTCAAGAAACTAGGAATGTTTTGCTCGTTTTCACTTCTTTTTTTTACATTTAATCGGTTATTTTCAGTTGAATAATTCAATTAAATAGTGACATACTGTTATAGTAATTAGCATCCATAATATGAGTAAGGGAGTGTCTTACAAATGTTTTATAACTAGTTTTTAACATTTTGAATAAATTTTAATACACTTCATGAGAGACTATTGCAAATGTTATATTTTTTAACCAGTTTCAATTGTTGCAAAAACATTAATATAAAATATCAAACATATTTATTGTTATAACTGTTTAACTTTCATTGTAAGTACAGTATTATATTTCCTTCAAATTAGTTTAATTGCTGCGTTAGGATAATTGATGTTTTGATTAATTAAAGTTCAAACAATCAACACCCTATTGTATTATAACTCATTAAAAATATATATATATTTATGTACAAGTTACCACTTATACACAAATATATATTTAATAAATACAGTATATATTTGTGTATGTGTTACGGGTCATACAATTTGTCACATTTTAAAATATTTGTCCAAATGTACTTTTTTTCAATAACAGACAAATTTCTTGACTGAAATAATTGGTTTAGCAGTTCAAAATGTTAACCATTATAAACTGTAGGTGCTATAATAAATCATTGCATGCAGCTTTAACAATGATGTCCACATGAGTGTTCTATAATAAAACTTAGCGACAGTTGAATGAAGTGGTTTCTTAGCTATAGGTAATACAATATGTCAATGTGAGGTCATTAAACAAAATTACAATATCATTGAATCAGTTGTGTGGATAGTTTTGTTTCTAAAAGAACAGTTCAATGAAGGGGACAAAGCATATATAATGTGGATATGGAAGGGTGGCCATCTTCTTATTAATGATGATTTGGAATAGCTCGAAAATAAAAAACTTTGCAAGAAAGAACGGTTTACAATTTCATCACTTACTTGCATATTTGCACTAATTTTAAAAACTGTTCTATATGAAATTGTATGATGTCATTTAAATGAATATAGCTTCATTTAATTATGCTTATACTGGGAGTCAAAAAATATAGCACAAAACCAAGAATCTTGTCAGTGTTCTTACATTTTGCATGCTGTATAGATATGAAAATGATGATTTTTTTAAAGCCATATCATTACTGGTGATGAGACATGGATGTCAGGCATTATATCGGAATCAAAAAAAAATAATCAATCCAGTGAAGGAACAAAAGATCTCCAAGAAAACAAAAATTCAAATAAACAATTTCCACCTCAAAGTTTTGAGAAAGTAAAGAAGTTTTTTTTTCCTTCTATGGGGTTTATCTATGCTAAATTTATTGTGAGACCTTAAAGATATTGTGTCCTGCAATCTAAAACAAATAAATGTTAAGGCTTGTTTAATCACAGTTCTTAATAGTTATAATGCTCAGTCACTTACTGCTGCTCAACATACAAGCTCGTCACATTTTTTGGCTGGGAACAAATGGATCATTACCTCTACTACCCTGATTTACTAGTACTGGCATTTAAAGCGGTTCCTTACAAGTCAGCACTATGAAACTAACGATTTCAAAAAGCTGAGAACAACATTGTCTGTCTTCACAGGTGGCATCAATCTATAAAAAAGGTGTTCATAATTTGGTTTCATGCTATGACAGATTCTTAATATTGGTGGAAAGTATTTTAAAGTATGGCCTATCTTTTAATGATAGTTTAACTAAAATTGGTAGGCCAAATTTTGAAAAAAAAATCTTTAGTGGCATTGCTTTATTCCTTTTTTGGGGGTTTTTCCTTATCAGGATTTTTGGGTAATAATTAAGAGATTAATTATTAATTAAATATTATTAATTACCAGTGTTGTTAGAGTAAAATTTTTGTGCTTAATCATAAGGATGGTACCAACATTTGACTGATTGTGGTTATATTTCATGTACATTATTAGGAGTCCAAAAACCACTAAAGTTATAATTTGAAACTACCAATAGAACCAACAAATAAAACAGTCCTGGTAAAACCGAAACAAGAGATTCTGATAAATCAGTGTTGTTAACATATGTGTATATAAAACAAACACACTTAAAAAAAAAAAACTTTTTTTTTAAATTGAGGGAGCCGAAATACATTTTTGTAAAAATATTAAGAACAATTCACAATATTTTCTCTTTCTATAGAGTGTGAGAAAATTAAAAACTTCTTTTTTTCAGTTATAAAAGCAAATTCTTTACACCATAAACATTTGCAACAAATTTTATGAGGATGGCCAAATAATGTTCACTGTATAGGAAGAATAAAAAATACTACGAAAATAAATATCTACAACTTATTTTTTATTGAGTTAGATCTCTTCTTTTATCTTTCCTATCAGGTCTCTTTTGACTATCACTTGTTCTCTTCTGAACCAGACACTATTACAGCATTCAAAGGCTAGAGGTATTCATTTTATGTTATTTTTTAAAGGTGATGCCGACCAAGAGGTTTTCACTTTTAAATAACAAGGAAAAATCTAAGTTTCAAATTGCTTAAATTTAGCTTGCATTTAATAAGAAATTACATATCAAAATATTTGTTAGTACTTTTTATAATAGCGTTATAATTCACATTTTTTTTTTTTTACAGGACATATAAATATGGCACTTAAAATTTGTGTTTATTCAATTTACCCTACTTTTGTTCTAAATTTTGAACATTCCATTAGTAAAACAATAAATCCAACGACTTTATCTCCCAATATTTCTGTACACCTGACAATTTGTTGGCAGACTTTGAATAGCACACAATCCCTAATGACTTAACCTGCCACCATTGTGGAATTGTTTTTGGCATTTGTCCCAAATATTTGTATGTATAAAATATAAGGTATTTTCGATAAACCCTTTTAAAAGCATATATTTCAACATCTTTACTCTACAGAATTTCACTTAGATGAGTACTGGTTTTAGATTCCCAAGGTACCCTAGCTGAATATATACCTTTTTTATGTAGTCTTGGGTTAGATCTCTCTCTTTCATCTTTTTATCAGGTCTTCCTTGACCAACTGTTGTTCTCATCAGGCCCGACACTATGAGTGGGCTCAGAGTCTTTATTTTATACTCTTTTCATTTTTTAAAGACTATAATGACTAAAAGGTTTATCGTCTTTAAACAGTAAGAAGAAAAAATCAAAATATTAAATGAACATTAAATAAACTGCCAGTATATTTGACCCAATTATTAACAATTAATATAACACAATTTTATTCTAAACTTCACTAATATTGCTGTCATATATTTATATATTTGTGAAATAAATATTACAATCATTTAATCTTAGAATTTCAGAAATAACCATTACAATTTATATTAATGTATAGAAGGTTTAATATACACCTATTGATTTGTATATACAAAAACACAATCATAAATTATTTGTTTTAATGTTGTTCAAAGGCAAAAAAACCTCTCGGTCATCATCACCTTTGAAAAAAGGGGGGAAAGACCCCTAGCTCTTGAATACTTTGTTTTCAGAGTCAGAAGAGAACAAGAGTTGGTGAAAAGAGACCAAATAAGAAAGGTATCTAACCCCAAGACTAAATGAAGAAAGGTGTAGATTTAATTGGGGTTCTTCAAGATTGTCACGCACGAATTCGACTGAGAAAACACAACCATTTGGAATTGTGTCTATGTTTGTTGCACAGATCACCTAATTTATCAAAATTTAGGAATCATTTTATAACAACTAAGCCAAACGATGCATGTAGAAAGTTATTTTATTTGCAATTTTAAAATGGCAGCCACTCAAAGCCATTTCTACATGATTCCAATGCTCAGATGTGGGTGCTCAGACTACGAATAAATATAATGGAGTGATTTATAAGTCATAAAAAAAATATTTGTTAGTACTTTTTATAATAGCGTTATAATTCTTATTTTTTTTTTACAGGACATATAAATATGGCACTAGAAATTTGTGTTTATTCAATTTACCCTACTTTTGTTCTAAATTTTGAACATTCCATTAGTAAAACAATAAATCCAACGACTTTATCTCCCTATATTTCTGTACACCTGACAATTTGTTGGCAGACTTTGAATAGCACACAATCCCTAATGACTTAACCTGCCACCATTGTGGAATTGTTTTTGGCATTTGTCCCAAATATTTGTATGTATAAAATATAAGGTATTTTAGATAAACCCTTTCAAAAGCATATATTTCAACATCTTTACTCTACAGAATTTCACTTAGATGAGTACTGGTTTTAGATTCCCAAGGTACCCTAGCTGAATATATACCTTTTTTATGTAGTCTTGGGTTAGATCTCTCTCTTTCATCTTTTTATCAGGTCTTCCTTGACCAACTGTTGTTCTCATCAGGCCCGACACTATGAGTGGGCTCAGAGTCTTTATTTTATACTCTTTTCATTTTTTAAAGACTATAATGACTAAAAGGTTTATCGTCTTTAAACAGTAAGAAGAAAAAATCAAAATATTAAATGAACATTAAATAAACTGCCAGTATATTTGACCCAATTATTAACAATTAATATAACACAATTTTATTCTAAACTTCACTAATATTGCTGTCATATATTTATATATTTGTGAAATAAATATTACAATCATTTAATCTTAGAATTTCAGAAATAACCATTACAATTTATATTAATGTATAGAAGGTTTAATATACACCTATTGATTTGTATATACAAAAACACAATCATAAATTATTTGTTTTAATGTTGTTCAAAGGCAAAAAAACCTCTCGGTCATCATCACCTTTGAAAAAAGGGGGGAAAGACCCCTAGCTCTTGAATACTTTGTTTTCAGAGTCAGAAGAGAACAAGAGTTGGTGAAAAGAGACCAAATAAGAAAGGTATCTAACCCCAAGACTAAATGAAGAAAGGTGTAGATTTAATTGGGGTTCTTCAAGATTGTCACGCACGAATTCGACTGAGAAAACACAACCATTTGGAATTGTGTCTATGTTTGTTGCACAGATCACCTAATTTATCAAAATTTAGGAATCATTTTATAACAACTAAGCCAAACGATGCATGTAGAAAGTTATTTTATTTGCAATTTTAAAATGGCAGCCACTCAAAGCCATTTCTACATGATTCCAATGCTCAGATGTGGGTGCTCAGACTACGAATAAATATAATGGAGTGATTTATAAGTCATAAAAAAAATATTTGTTAGTACTTTTTATAATAGCGTTATAATTCACATTTTTTTTTTACAGGACATATAAATATGGCACTAGAAATTTGTGTTTATTCAATTTACCCTACTTTTGTTCTAAATTTTGAACATTCCATTAGTAAAACAATAAATCCAACGACTTTATCTCCCTATATTTCTGTACACCTGACAATTTGTTGGCAGACTTTGAATAGCACACAATCCCTAATGACTTAACCTGCCACCATTGTGGAATTGTTTTTGGCATTTGTCCCAAATATTTGTATGTATAAAATATAAGGTATTTTAGATAAACCCTTTCAAAAGCATATATTTCAACATCTTTACTCTACAGAACCTCACTTAGATGAGTACTGGTTTTATATTCCCAAGGTACCCTAGCTGAATATATACCTTTTTTATGTAGTCTTGGGTTAGATCTCTCTCTTTCATCTTTCCTATCAGGTCTCGCTTGACCAACTGTTGTTCTCATCAGGCCCGACGCTATGAGTGGGCTCAGAGTTTTATTTTATACTCTTTTCATTTTTTAAAGACTATAATGACTAAAAGGTTTATCGTCTTTAAACAGTAAGAAGAAAAAATCAAAATATTAAATGATCATTAAATAAACTGCCAGTATATTTGACCCAATTATTAACAATTAATATAACACAATTTTATTCTAAACTTCACTAATATTGCTGTCATATGTTTATATAATTGTGAAATAAATATTACAATCATTTAATCTTAGAATTTCAGAAATAACCATTACCATTTATATTAATGTATAGAAAGTTTAATATACACCTATTGATTTGTATATAAAAAAACACAATCATAAATTATTTGTTTTAATGTTGTTCAAAGGCAAAAAACCTCTCGGTCATCATCACCTTTAAAAAAAGGGGGGAAAGACCCCCTTAGCTCTTGAATACTTTGTTTTCAGAGTCAGAAGAGAACAAGAGTTGGTGAAAAGAGACCAAATAAGAAAGGTATCTAACCCCAAGACTAAATGAAGAAAGGTGTAGATTTAACTGGGGTTCTTCAAGATTGTCACGCATGAATTCGCCTGAGAAAACACAACCATTTGGAATTGTGTCTATGTTTGTTGCACAGATCACCTAATTTATCAAAATTTAGGAATCATTTTATAACAACTAAGCCAAACGATGCATGTAGAAAGTTAATTTATTTGCAATTTTAAAATGGCAGCCACTCAAAGCCATTTCTACATGATTCCAATGCTCAGATGTGGGTGCTCAGACTACGAATAAATATAATGGAGTGATTTATAAGTCATAAAAAAAATTTGAAATAATAAATAAAATTTTAATTGTTCTCTTACACTTCGTCAAGGAGGAAGAATTTTCAAACTTCATATGGTTATAAAAAGTTATTACTTTTGTAAAACTTACACTGTACTGTCACTTGGGATTTTATCTTGTACACTTGCATCAATAAAGTATAATAAAAACACAAACAGTTATGATACCGTTTACATTTTCATCAAGATATTATTTAAATTCATAAGCTGGCAATCTTAATGTATTCTATGTTGTGTCACTCTATGAGTACCATAACACTGAGGCTTATGTCACTCGAGTACCTTCACTAAATTGGTAGTGTGATTAACTGTGATCTGTTGTCATATCACTGTGACATATTCAGGTCATACATGTTGGAGACATTATCACACTAGTAAAGGCCTGATATTACATGAGGAAGGACGAGGAATCGTCATTATCATAATTACTGTACATTCTACCACTTACTACTCAATATAATGTCATTTTATTACTTACATTTAAGTTTGTTTTACTTAATCTTAATTATCTGGATTAACATTTCATTAATTACTAATTGTGATTGCAGTTACAGTTCAAATATAATATATAGGATATATAAGCACGTCATTTACTAAATCATTTTACTTTTCTAAACCAAAAATACAAAATAAATAAATAAAAATAGGACATCCATAAAAACAATGATAAAAAAAATAAAATTGTTTAAAAAATATTAATAAATTGCTTCATGCCTATGAGTGGTAAACAGAGTGAACAAACAACAGAATGATTATTGCAATTTTTTATTTTTGTGTGTGAAAATTCTACAGACAATTAATTAGAAGCCCTTTATCTATTGCACATAATGATATTCTCTTGAATCGAGTTCTACAACAGCATTCAAACTAAACTAATATTTTAAAGCAATTTTATTAATTTTTCAATTTTCAACAATTTAAGTATGCACCAACTTTTAAATTGATAGACTGTGTATTGTTTAAACCAATTTAAATAAAAAAAGACTAAAACCTGAGTCTAAAAAAAAAAAAATCGGATAAACAGTTCTCAAGTTGTAAGCTACAAAACAGACTGGCATTGCCCGTTCATAAAAACAGAGTGTTCAAGAGAAAACCGACAAATCTCACAGATGTATTCCTTGGACCAAACTAATGAAAAAAGATTACATAACATAGGTCCGGAAATGCTTCGTTTCCAGACAATCCACCATTTTGTATATAAAAAAAAAACAGTAACTTTGGGAAAAGATAACACAAGTTCAAATTTGGCACATGCATTTACTATGTAAGCTAAAATTGTAAAATTGTAAGCTACAGTTGTATTTTTTACAAATGTACTAAAAACAAAAAATTGTATTTTGAATAGTTTAAAATGACACCCATTAAATATTTTTAGTAAAGTAAACAACTTTCAGGTTATTCAATATTACAATTTTTTAATGTCAGCTATTTTGAAACTATTCAAAAAATTTTGTGTTTGGTACATTTGTAAAATGTTAGTTAATAAATGTGTATACTAAATTTGAACTCAATCCGTTATCTACTTCCAAATTTACAATGTTTAAAAAAATACAAATGGTAAATTATCTGAAAACAAAGTGTTTCCAAATCTATGTTTATATGTATTTTTTTCAATAATTTGGTCCATGGAATTCACTTGTGAAGTACGCCAATTTCCTCCTGGGACACTCTGTATAGAGACATTTTTAATCTTTGTACCATGAGGTATGATTTTCATGAGAGAGGGTTAATTTACTTTACAGAGGGGATATGGCAGGGAGATTAGCACTGGAATTTCTATTCCTACTTTTACACATGACAACATTGTGAATAAAATTCAGTAAAATGAAAATAACAAATTGTTATAATAGGTACCAACTTACTTATAAAATGTATTACTATACTGAAATGTGAAAAATATACTGCAGAAAATGGATTTCCTTGTAATGCAAGCTCAACATTGTTAAAACTTAGGAACTATTTTGTTCCTAGGAACTGTTGGAAAAATTAGGAACAGAGATTTTAGTTCCAATACAAACTCTGTCACTGACAAATTATATGTTATTGAGGAACATTTTAGAGAACGTGGAATTTAGATTTTTCAGTAGCAAAACTTGGTTATAATAATACACCAACTTTGACACTGATTGTAGTTGAAAATGGGTAAAATACTGTTGAAAATTATTATTTTTGTATTACCCATACAGATAAAAACTTTGTTATAACATCGGAACTAATGAACCAACTTTAAAGAAACAAAACTAAAACCTGACCAGATTTCATAATAATATAGGAAATAAAACTGTATGAAAATTGGATCCATGGTTCTTGAGTTATAATCTAGAATATGTGTAACTAGAAACAGCTGACAAATAATGTTTGTGTTTTTTTATAACGCGTTATTAAGTTTTAAGTGATAGTTTGAATGTTATCATATTTTTAATAATTGTAAATAAATTAGTCAATATTGCAATATGAATGAATAACAACTGATATCATAATAAATGAATTCACTCAGAAACAAAATTGTGTATATTTAAAATTAGCAGACTATAGTGTCTGGAATCCTTCGATACCGGTACCTCACATTTAATAAACACAATAAAAAAAATATAAATAATTTGGCATAAAAACATTCTAGGAACATTATGAAATAATAGAGAGTGGCTCCATTTTGTGGCGCTACTGTTATGAAAGCAAAACATGAGTACCGATAATGCAGCTTGATAGCAAAAATGAGACCTTCTCATATGTCTAATGGTTTTAGGTCATATGTATAGACCAGCTCGTTAGTTAAAGAAAACAAAATTGGACATCATTTGATGTGCACACAATGAGGTAATTGTATTACAAAAGAATATTTTTCTCCCTATATTTATGTTGTTAGGCTATATATACACAGTGGTTCTTATATCTTGGAACTCTAAATGAAAAATAAATCTCAACATAGAAATTGTAAAATTTATGTTATTTAAAACAATATTTATTTTATATTTTGTAGATTGAAAATTACAGTTTTTAAGATACCTTTACAAAAGATATTGAAATTGTCCTCCATTTTGTAACAGACTCAAACCTACTCGACAACATATGTTTACATATATGTGATTCAGTACCCTGTATGGGATGTCCTACACAATATCGTTTATGTTATTTTGCAAATCTTGACGCGTTCTAGGACTATTGTGGTATACCGAGTCCTTAAGATGGCTCCATAGAAAAAATCTGAGGGAGACAGATCCAACAACTGTGGTGGCTACACATTTTCCGAGATTAGTCGATCATCAAAGAACTCACAACTGATAGGTGTGACAGGTTGCACTGTCTTGTTGAAACCAACAATAATGTTCATCAAATTGAAGGAAGGATAACTTACAGAAATTTTTGTATGATTTATGCATAAACAATGGAATTGACCATGTTGTCAAAGAAAATTGGTACAACAATTCTTTGTCTGGATATGGCATAGACAAACTCTAATTTTCGCACTGTGAAGAGGAATTTCATGTAAAGCATGATGATTAGTGGCAGTCTAGGTGCAAGTGATTTGGCTGTTAATGTATCCATTTAAATAAAACCAGACTTGATCAGTGAAAAAAGTATTGTTAAATAGAATATTCTTATCATTAAATCAGGGGATTTTTGTATGAAAAACTCAACACAACGATTGTAAGATTTTACCGTGAAGTAAATTTCCAACAATGCGACCCTCTGATTCTGCATGAGACTCGTGGTGGACTGGCCAACTGACAGACTAGCAAAGGCATATGGTAATAGAAGGGGGTATTGATGTCATCACTAAAACTAGTTCCCTATGGTTACCCAAATATATTTACAATATATTACTAGCATTACTGGGATATATTAGTTTTGTAGCTAAAATTAATAAGAAATAATAAAGTTTAGGGATATAAGAATCACACTATATACACTGTTAAGTTATATGAAGTTATTGGTAAAAAATAACTTTTTGAAATTATAGTTTAAAATAAATTTATTAAGAGATTTTTCTTGGCAAACTACTTGTCTACTGATTTGTAAAGTCAAGCTTATTTACAATATTTGATTAAATCTGGAGAAATAAATTACTTATAAAGCATCTACTATCATATTATATAGCTGTATTATTGAATTAACTCGAAGCTTTGATAAAGGTTGGAGTAATAGCTAGAAACTCATTATTAAACCTAAGATGTTGCCTTATTTTGATGACATTTTACTAAATACAGGTAACCATCTAAAGGAATATTATAATCCACAACTGACAAACAAAATTTGAAGTTTAAAGGATTATAACTCTCTTGAGGAGAATATACTTTGTGCCAAAGGTTTATGTAATATCAGAACAACATGGTGTGTATCTCTGTTACGAAGTTTCCTGAATATATGAATAGATTATTAAGTTGTTATGAATTCTGTTTGTGATACATATTCCTTGGAAACTAATTCTGCGTTAGGCTTAACTTTACTGTTCAACAATTGTAATTAAATGTGAGAGTAAACAATCTTTAGTAAGAATGATATGGATAATAATATGTGTGTCAAGAATAAAATATGAGACAAGTGTTAAGGAATGTATTTATATAGTAATACAATTTTGAGTGTAACGCAGAGTTTTACTTTTTTTTATATATATTTCTATTTTCTTGTAAAGAAACTGATACACCATAGTTAAAAGCAAAACTTTTCTTGGACCTTAATATATGATTAAATGATAGTTTAACATTTATTTAAATCTAAAATTTGTATAATGTACAGTTTCTGATTACTATTTCCCCCCTTTTTTTATTGTTTAAAGGAAAAAAGGTCATTACCTTATAAAAAAAGGTAAAAAAAGACTTCTAGCCCACAACATGCTAATAACATCAGAGTTGGTAAATAGGAAGAAAGATGTATATCCAGCTAAAGCCCTCACGATTGCCATGCTCATACTCACTATAAATGAGCTCCTAAGAGAATGTGCAACTCCAATCTATCATAATTGAAATTTATAAATTATTTCTATTCAATAGTATCCCATATTTGTGCATTGGTATCAAGAAAAGAAAGAAAGGTAGGCTTAATATTTTATTATCACGAGATGGTAGAATATTTTTTTAATTGTTTTTATTCAGTAGGTGGTCATCACCAAACAAACTATCGATCAGTTATTACCACCTTCAGTAATTGAGACGGCAATGAGTTATAAAAAACTGATATGACCAACCCATAGTCTGATAACCTTGGCCTTACCGTGATGCCAGTAGTTCGCGAACCATGAAACCGTGCGCATGTAAGAAAATGTTAAAATCAATGTATACGTGGATTTATTTATTTTTGTGTATAGTGTTAATGTTTTTGTTATGTTTAATGTTTTAACGACCTCTACGGAGTGAAATTACTGAAGATGGAGCTATGACTCCGAAACGCGTCTTTGTAATTAAGACAAACGCAAAGTCACATGACGGAACTATAAAGGTAATAGAAATAATTTATTACTCATTATATTCAGTAATGAATTCCCATCTGGTCATTTTTGACAAAGAAAAGGAAAAACATTGAAGTGTGCTTTTACCCAAATATCAACCTTTTTATTCTTAATACAGAAAAAAATTTTAAAGTTATTATGTTCATTTTAAGTGTTTGACTGTGGAATATTATTAAAATGTCTGTGCAATTCTAATTTTATAGAAAACACGACAGAGCAATGCTTTTTGTACACAGGCTGCATCAGATGTAAATTTGTGACATAAAACTTAAACACTAACATTGAACACAACAAATAATGGAATCGGAGTCAATATGTCTAAAAATTAGGATTCAACGTGGTCATAGTCATTTTGTCCCGACAGCAATGCTTCCAGCAGATAAATAAGATTGAAATTTTAGAAGTCAGTTTGTTATTATCACTGTGAATTAGTTTTAAACAAGTAGATCTTTACTATTGTTTATTTAATTTTGATATTTTATCATACATGAGACTGGATGCGTAATATAGTTTTTCATTGAGTAGAACGTTCGAGTTATTTTTATACTTTAAGTAAATCGTGTTTCTAGTTATTTAAAGGGAACATTCCTTATCTTTGGTCATCTTCATCCCTAGCCATTAAATAATGTAATAGTGTTAGGTTAGGTTAGGTTAGTTTATATACTTTAGTTTTATACTTTAAGTAAATCGTGTTTCTAGTTCTTTAAAGGGAACATTCCTTATCTTAGGTTATCTTCATCCCTAGCCATTGAACAATCTAGGTTAGGTTAGGTTAGGTTAGGTTAGGTTAAGTTAGGTTAGGTTAGGTTAGGTTAGTTAGGTTAGGTTAGGTTAGGTTAGGTTAGGTTAGGTTAGGTTAGGTTAGGTTAGGTTAGTTTATATACTTTAGTTTTATACTTTAAGTAAATCGTGTTTCTAGTTCTTTAAAGGGAACATTCCTTATCTTAGGTTATCTTTATCCCTAGCCATTGAATAATCTAATAGTGTTAGGGTGAGAAGACAACAAAGGTTAGGTTAGGTTAGGTTAGGTTAGGTTAGGTTAGGTTAGGTTAGGTTAGGTTAAGGTTAGGTTAGGTTAGGTTAGGTTAGTTTATATACTTTAGTTTTATACTTTAAGTAAATCGTGTTTCTAGTTCTTTAAAGGGAACATTCCTTATCTTAGGTTATCTTCATCCCTAACCATTGAATAATCTAATAGTGTTAGGGTGAGAAGACAACAAAGGTTAGGTTAGGTTAGGTTAGTTTATATACTTTAGTTTTATACTTTAAGTAAATAGTGTTTCTAGTTCTTTAAAGGGAACATTCCTTATCTTAGGTTATCTTCATCCCTAACCATTGAATAATGTACAAATGTTGGCAAAGAGATAACTGGTAGGAATCAATAGACTTTAAAACATGGTATTTATAACGGATTATAGGCCTCTTCAAAATTCAAAAGTGAGCAAATTTGTAAAAAAACATCTTTTTTTAAATAATCCCCTTTCCTTACTTTAAACATAATGATTACCTTGAGAACACTTTCATCTTCAGAATGACAGGATGACTGAAGAGTGACATCCGCTGCTTTGCCTGCTTGACTTACGATGAACACCTTCATAGCCTGCGATACCTGGCGACCAGTTAGCACTGCAGTATTTATTACTTCCCAATTCTGAAAGAAAAATTGAGTCATTAACACCTACTAAATCTGATGCACAATACTTGACAATTAAACAGAACACCTAGAATTACTATGAAGAAATTGCATTTTAGATAAAACAGGGACAACAAAAATTGTGTATTAAAGGACATACATAATGTATTTTGTATATTTTATGACATATTGTTACATTATTCAACATGAAAACGGCACTATTTTTCAGAAAAAATGTCTTTACTTAAACTTTTATCTAGAATTACCAATAGTTCAACAAATGATCTTTGGGTTAAAAATATAACTTTATTGTATATAAATTCTCGCAATGAACATAATTTTTGTCATTGACGGTTATAGCGCAGAATAACCAAATCTAGAATTATTTATTTTTCTTTACTCTTCTAATTTCAAAAGATTTATTAGCAATATATTACATAAACCCATTAACTTTTATACATAATATATTAGCCACGACAAGAGCAATTTGAATTTGATTTTTTGAGTTAAAAAAATATACAAGCAATTTTGGATATATCTAGGAAAGCAACCTCGTTGCCAAAGTTCATACTTTGTTTAATCTGTAAAATCATGTAAACTATGTAGGATCAGCTATCATGAATGAAACCAACCAATTGCCAAGAGTTCGTTTCCAAAAGGCGGTTGTTTTCAAAGCAAGTGTTGCATACACACATCATGTTTATAGTATGATAATATATATAATAGGGGGGAAAAATGCAGAACGTTAATCTCCTGTTTTTGTTACCAGGAAAGAAAACTATTTTTGTCCTCTTTTTCCAATATAACCTTGTCATTTTAATTTAGAATTAGTAAACAATGTAATAATATTATTTAATATATTTATACACATATTGTTATTTGCGTGATTATGAAATTAAATTGTCTATTGTCCCCCCCACTTCTTCTACTCAGCTGGAGAATTATCGTAATTCCTTTAGGAAGAATTAGAACTATCCTAACAAACAAGCAGCTCTCAACGATGACAGTGATGGAAATCAGGCTGCTGGTTTTACTTGAGGCTGGTTGCCTACATTAAGAAGTAAGTTTTTTAGGAAGATGTTTACATACATACTCATATAATATCACGTCCTTAACAAAGTATTTGAATAAATAAAAGCATTTTTAATAAGTTACCCATAAAATGTAATCGTGCCACCTTTAAACTTAAACAAATTTCAAAGCTTTATATTTTTATTTTGACTAATTCTCTATAAGTAATGACAATTTTTTCTCTTTATATTACAATCTATCGGAAGAAGTAATATTTTTTATCATTACACAATGATTATTATGAAGGATAGATATTTTAAGAAGATGAAAAAATTGTTATATAATTTTCCCTCTGTAATACCAATGAGAGTATTAAAGATGTCCTCAGGGGCTCATTAAAGCAAGTACAGGTGTTACAATACTAGTTGGTTCTACACATTTTTTATATAGTCTTGAGTTAAATCCCTCTCTTTCCTATCTGGTCTCTCTAGATCAGCTTCTGTTCTTTTCCAACCCAGACGCTAATAGTGTTTAAGGGCTGTTCTTTATTTTATCTTATATTCTTCTTTTTTTAATAAGGTGATCATGGCCCAAGGTTTTTCAAATACATTAATGATATCAAATCTTGAATAATAAAATATGGTAATAGGTCCAATATTGAAATAGTTAGAAGAAGGAGAACTAGCAAATAAAATGAAAATATATTTGGTTATATATAAAGATCAAATTTAAAAAAAAGGAGAAGTAGAAATATATATTGTTTCTGAAGATAGAATCTACCTGAAACCCGTAAAGCAACAGTAGGGGAGGTAGAATCCTGGTAAAAATAATAAAAAATTTTATATTAGTTAAGGATACGTATTTTATTTCAAATTTGTTTTTAAGTTACTTAAAGCAATACGAAAAATAGCAAATTCACCTCTTAAAGTTTAAGTAATTTTAAAAATTTGTTTTAAACAAAATGTAACTTTACAAAACTCAAAATATTCACAACAAATTTTGACTAGATTATTAGCAATGAAGATTACAAGCGTTGGCGTTCCTCTCGTCAGTCTGAAAGAAAAGATAATGTAAATATAATTTAATAGAAAGGGTCAAAGCAAGTTTGACGACTTTCAAATACGTTGCAGGCTTCGCCATAGTAAAGGAATCAAAAGAAAAGGAAATTCAATAAACCTTGAATATAAATTTCCATCAAAGTGTATTAACTTTAAAATAGAAGGGGAAAAGAAGATCCTACAAGCAGCGAGTGCCAACACTGATAAAACTGTGTTTACTCGGTGAATGGAAGACAGCAGTGAAATTTCCCTGAAATGAAAATAGAGATATGAAAATTATTCAGAATTGTTCCTTAAGCTGTAGGCAACGAAATACTTTATTGATTGTTGAAGGAAACTTATAAAGACCTGTCTTAATACAGTCAAAATTATATCTATGTAACACAAAATTTTACGACAGTGATTTTATAAAAAAAATAACCATCAATTATTAAATCTATTCTTAATATAATTAGATAAAATATTGGTCGTACTTATTTTATTGCATTGTTTTTATTCATTTAAAGATATCTATAGTTTTCGGATTGTTTTATGTAGGTGAATGTTATTTAAGAGATAACACTGAAGTTTATTCATTTCATTAAAGGCCCAATTCAAAAACATAATGTGTAGAACACATTTTATATTTGAAAAATTAACTTTTCATTAATTAATCAACTTAAAAAAAATCAGAATTGAATCTTTATTGCATTATTTATTATAGAATAAAATAATTCTAATATAAAACAAATATAAATTACTTGTAGTTATAAATTAATTACCAATTATTTTAATAACTTGTAAAAACTTAAAATTTTGTTTTGTTGATTTTAAATGTTATAATTTTGTTTCAACTGTTTCCTCTAACATGTTAACAATCAAGACACACAATTCATAGAGTTTAATAAGAACTGTCATGAAGAAAAATTTGACAAAGAGTAAAGATCAAAGGGTACATTGAAACCATATTGTCAAGATTGAGATAGTGGGAGTGTAAAGTCACAGTAATTATAACATGAAATGTTAAGAAGAGATAATATTTATTCTATGGTTTAGCTGTTCATAATAAATTAACTGTATCTACTGTAGTCTATAAATGGTGCAATCAGCTTGCACAAACTTTCTCATACATTCATTCATAATCAATATACTAACAAAAAAAAAAAAAAAAAAAAAAAAAAAAAACTGTCCATGGCCAAAAATTTTAGTTGTAAGTAAACAAAATGAAAATCAACCATGGCCAAAAATGTTAGTTGTCAGTAAACAAAATGAAAATCAACGAAGAATACCGTATTACAATTTGTAAATTATTTTAAACAATATTTATAAATTGAAATAAGGTCTAAACTGGTTTCATTTATGACGTAAAATCTTTCTTCAGCACAGATACTAGTATTATAAGATGTTTATGTTAAAGTCAAGATTTGTTTTCAATTTATGATAATTATTCCTAAACAGTAATTTTCTATTCCCTCAAATTTTGTACCGTAGTCGAGTAATCTCCACAATAAGCAAAAATTGTATGAAATTGGCTGATTTGGATTTCATAACCATGGATTCATGGCTTATTGTTTGGTTTTAGCAATAACTCACGAACTAAAATTTTTGGAAAGATTGTTTCGATACTTAGGGGTTACATTTGATCAAAATCAAAATCATATTTTGGATTCAGAGGATCTCAGACTCTGACTGAGACTACAGACTTCAGACTTCTGACTTTTTGGATACAGACTTCAGTGAAAAATTGATACCTGTTTTTTGATCCATCACATAACGTTTTTATAAGATTCTATTTGTGGTATGTATATAAGTTCATGTTGATTATTGAAAAAATAAACTCAATGGCATAACAGCCCGTGAAGAGCCCAGGCCAGCTAGATGACTTTTCAGTCGGGTAATGAAAGGTTAGCACATTAAAATTCCCAACATCCATTTTATAGCCTTCTCAACCGGAATTTGCTACTTGTACCTTCCCAATATCCCTCACGAAGCATGGTCAACTTCGTACATTTTAAGCCCTCAAGAGTATTGAACCATAACCTGTTAATTAATACTAGTAGTAAATATATGAGCAATCCCATATACCATCTTCCTAAAGAGATAAATTAATTAATACGGTGGAAATAAAAACAATTGATCTAAGTATTCTATGGATATTAATGAAAATATCCCAAGTAGCATTTTTAGATGGAGACCCACCATTTGTGAGTCATGTAACTGACAAAGGTTTAGGGGTGGCATGCGTTCTAAAGCATGAGAAAGGTCTTTAATAGTACTTTATTAAAGGAAATCTTGGACATTTGTGATTAAATTATGGCGGTTTACTCTGACCTTAGCTAACCTAACACCTAAGACAATAAATAAACACACAAAAGGACAGAAAATTGCTTCAAATGATGAAACAAGTATAAATTTAGATATGTTTATAGTGGATTACTTTGTGATGGAAACTCTCGGAAGTCAACTTGAGGGTTATTTTGCCCACGAAGCTTGAAGTTTAATCAAAGCTAGTTTGTTTTTGTACATTCATCAAATTAAAACACTATTCGATATAAAGTTACAAGTAAGTACCTTGTTTTTTTCCCAATTTTTATAAAACACTACAGCGCCGTTGCACAATACACTGTCGGGCTTCATCAGGTGCACAAATACGATAAAGATGTTGCTACATAGTCAAGTCAACGTCTTCTACTTCCAGTTGAAAGTATTAGCTAAAATGGAACTTTTATAATGTTGATGCATGTTTAATTGTCTGCTAAGTGTTGTATACAGTGTAATATTTTAGTTTAAGTATAAGTGATATATCTGCACCTGATGAAGCTGGCTGTGTACAGCAAAACACCACTAAAGGGTTTCATTAAACAATTACAAAAACTGAAATTGGAATGAATTAAAAAATAAACCAGATATTTATAAATAATTATTCTGTAATTCTGTGAAACAAACTAACTTGTAAATTACCAGTAAAGTCAAACTAACTTGAAAATGTTAAACCATAAAAGCAATAAAGTGTAATGATCTCAATTATGTACTTTAAAACAGTTTAAAACAATTTATTCTATTTTATGTTATAGTTATAAAATAATAGCAGAAAAATAATAATCTTTTGATGGAATTAAAATATAGTGACTAAAATTGGAAGAAGAAAATAATTGTCAATATAATTTTAACTCTGGAAATTTACTAACCCTTTCTTATATAACCATCCCCCCCCCCCCCGACTACTGTATATACTCAAACCAACCTCTATCATCAAGTTTAAAAGTTTGTTCCAATTAAAAAAATAAATTGTACGAATTAAAAAAATTTCTAGTTCATTTAAATTGCGGAGTGTGATCATGGTTATTTTTATTATAGCTCCTAAACCATGTTTTTGATAAATTCATTATGTATTGCGATACATCAGTTTGGGTTATTTAATATATTTTACCTAATCTGATTGGTTTTGGAATTAATATATGTATAGCCATTAATATTGGTGATTAGAGTATCTTTTTAATTTTTGATAAACGAAATCTCAATTCAACTTTTTTGTTAGGATAGACTTGTTTATGGACATAAGCAATATTTGAGCAAATTTGACATAATCAATTTTAAGAAAAGTGTTTTTTTCTTATGATTACATTAATAAATTGTGAAGTAGACCTAAAAAAATAACACAAAATCATAAAAAGATAATATATGTGGACAAATTAGATAAGTGGCTTAGGAGAATAATGCATGCATTAGAGATATGTCAACATTAAAAATAACTTTTTCAGTATCATGGATATCTGGAAAGTTAGAGAGAATTTGTTGATCTCTTTCCATCCAATCATCAAAACTTTTTATCACCTTCTCATAATCTCTTATTTTAAAACCAATTCTAATGATGACTTGTTATTTTGCAAAATTGACCACATTTTAAAAATCAAGATCAAGTTCATCTAAGTGAAGGTTTCCTTTCATGATTTAAATTTTTCTTTATAGGACAATTATTTCTCTTATAACATGATTAAGCACCAGTTTGTGCAACCCTAAGCTTCATATGCTATAGCCTAACATCAGGCTCTGATCACCATAACAAGCTTTTCAAGCATTAAAGTATATATAGAGATAAACCAACTATAAAGGTGGAGGTTTGAATCTGCAGCTTATCAAATATCACCCTACTACTGCAGTAGTTATATCGCATAATACACATGTCAACATTTTCTCACAGATTTTCTTGGTTGTCATTATTCTGACATAAAATATATCTTAGGTCTGTAAAGTGATATGAGATGTGACGAAACAATTGTTTCCTCTTTTAAAAGTATCCCTTTCAATATGTCTGAAAACAGTAATTGTCGTTATTTGTTTTGCTAAACTCAGATAAGCTCTGGGGTTACAGTTTCTTTTACATTGTATCTTCATTAGTACATATTATATCTTCAGAACTAATATCTACAAATTTAATAGAATGTTCAACAAATTTTATTAAAAATAGAATACTTAACAAGTTATATGCCATCATGGTAGCTACCCAATACAAGCGGAATCTTTAAATTTAATGCTCAAATGTTGATTTCTTGGGCTTTGTAGGAAATGTTAAATTGTATTGTTAGGTCAAGAATATACAATACAGAGCGAGTTTGTTTAATACAGTATTGGGTAGGTGTTCTGAACCTTATAATTGTGTATATCACTGCTTTCTTTATGTTAGCTAGGCCCTATTGGGCCTTGTAGATGTGTATATATTAACAAATTTCCACTCACTGCGCTCGTGTCAGTGTCTTGCATCTATCATGCCTCGAAGTTATACATTTGTGAAGGTTCCACTCGCTTTGCTCCTATCAGTGACTTGGCCATGCCAGATGTCGTAACTATACGAATATCACATTTGATATGAGGTCAAGGTTAAAATTACATTTTTGATAATCAATTCACTATTTCTCATCGTAGAGGTGGGGGGAGGGGTACCATTACATGCAGAATTGATATCTGCAAATTTTTATTTAATTAAGTGTGTTGTAAGTGTAATAACAGAGAATATATAAAAAACAATTCTTAAAATGGAATTTGTTTTGACATTTTCAATTCAATTTTTCAATGAATGATTGCACAGGTTCATAGGTACACATACAGAGTTTAGTGGGTAAACAAAAATACAACGGTAAATGTAATTATAGTTAGAAAACAAACAAGAAAAAGAAAATGTAGAGCTTAGTACATAAACAAAATAATGCTTAATTGTAATCATAAATAGAAAACAATTTTATTGTAAACACCATGTAAATTTTAAATTTTGTGGCCACTACTGTGCTTACGTACAGACGACAATAATGGCGGATGGATATTGTGGCCCAGCCAAGGAGCCCACCAAATAAAAACTATAATAAGTATAAATTAGGATGTAATGGGAAGGGATTCTAAATAATAAAATATCAATTGGCACTTGCAATTTTGTTGAGCAGTGCAAGATTACGTAGAAGGGGGGGAGACGAGGAGTGGAGGGCTTGAGCCGGGAGAGTCTGTTCAGAGAGCCGCGAGAAGAAGGTTGAACGGCAGACCGCTACGGGACGAGGTCAGTCCATTTTTCGGCCACGTGCTATCTAAATTAATCGGTATGCTTTTCGGCCGCTATGAAAGCCTTTTATCTAGTCGTTATGTCTTTTTATAAATTATAATTATTACTGTAATCTTCTAATTCGGCGCTAAAATAAAAGATAACATTTAATTTAACTTGCGTTGCGTGCGTTCATTAGCGTCCTAACACGACTCCTTGGCCCATCCTGACAAGATTCGGCTAAAGTATACGCGGTCTCCAGCCAGCCGGAGCTTCCAGCTGGTCAAAAGAAGTGGGGACGGTCACAATATCATGCAAAAATTAATTTTTCTGAGGCCATGAAAAGTGAAGATCAGTTAAAAAATGAAAGTAAAAACCTTTTGTGATTATCGAACTATACTTCGTATCCTGTGAAAGTAAAGGAACTCGTTAAGATCTCCCAGAATATGCCATTTCATGAGTTATCAGTAAAAAAATTGAAAAGACTGTAACAAAATAAACCTAACAGCACTTACTTTTAAGTATGGTTTGGCACTTTGGTTTTGGTAATAAACAATCTTTTTTTACCAAGATTTAATGAAAATTGTTATACCTAGATTTGTGACATTAGGCTTTTATGGCAGCACCCATGGTTCGTTTTCATTTTTTTACCGATAGCTCCTAAACCGTTATATTAGCTTACATTTGAACCTAACTGACATAATTAATTTGAATTGATTCGTTTCAGTAAAATCTGTTCACATATTTAAGTATTAGCTACAATATCAAGTTAACTATTAAGTTAGACATAAATTATAAATGTAAATAAAAACAATATTTGAACAAGTGGGAAATGTTTATCAAAACAGAATATATATTGAATACAGGTTGCCTTGCATGAACGAGGTTTTCTTGAAAGGATTGTATTTTTTCAATTAAAGGTTTGCTTGCTCGAGAAAGAGGCAATATAAGATGTATTTATAGAGGATACCAGCTGCTCACAAAAGCAGAAACTGTAGAGTCACAAAAAGTTTCTCCCTCAAAACGTGACCAAATCTTCTGGAAACAACCTTATGAAAAATCTGTTTCCAGATATATTATATTGTGCACTGTATTGGATAGTAGCAACTTTCTTTCTTTTGTTTGTGGAGTCTGTTATGGTGTTTAGATAAATCTCTTTGGTTCACAAAAGATATTTTCTTATATACAGTGATGAAACATCTTTCTTTTCTTTGCTTTATTCCAAATGACATGTTATTTTCATCGTCAAGTTTGTAAGATGTTCACAATAACAGATTACTTTGTACTTAGAACAGAATAAATGTTTTATACAAAAAACACCAAAATTCAAATTAGAATAGCAATATTATTTTATACAATTTGAAATGTATCTATTTATAATACTATTAATCACACATATCGGACTTGTTGAGAATGAATTTAACTCTTATATGATTAAGTGAATTAGTATCTGCAATTAATTATGATCTGATATTTGTAAATATGTATTAGGAATTATTACAATCTAAATGTTCATACTTGGAATGACGCTGTTTTATATAATACAAAAACGCAAAACAAAATTATAGGCTTTATTAGGAAAATTAAAGGTCCTACCATTTTATGAACCTAACCTAATCTAAACTTTATGTTTAAAAGTTACTGAATAAGTTCGTTATGAAAACTTGTGACATCTAATTCAATATAAACATAAACTGTCATTACGTTCTAAAAGACTTCTAATTTCCAATAGTAAAACAATATGTTTCATTGATTTTAGTCAAATATTACACTAAAATTATTTAATAAGTTACTGTATATAATAAAGTTATGTCCCAAACAGAATGCTTTATAAAAGAAAATTTTAAAATGACTAATGGACGAGAATGATGTTTCATTGTTGTCGTTATTAAACCTCAATTATAAATTTTCAATGTTAATTAATTTGTGTTCCTTTTTTAAATTTTATATAAATGTTTAATGTTATTAATGTTTATATGATTAAAAACATTTAATGTAGATTACTTTGAGGTAACTGTGTACAATAAATAAAAGTGGTGTTTAAAAACAAAATAATTCAGTGATGAAACAAAATTAAAAAAAAAACTTTGTATTTAGCTTTAGCTAAGGTTGTATGTGCAATAGTGGTTCTCATTAAACGGTTTTATTTTCTTTCTTTTCAAAAGATGGTAATCTCAAAACCGGCACTGTTAGCCAAAGATGTACCTAATTTGTTTTCCTTTCATATATAAACGTTTGCGTTCTTTTGTTGTCATAAACTAAGGAAAATAAATTATTATTACGCTCTTTCTAAGAAACAATCATTTTACATTTTAAAGTTCATGTTATTGTACGACTGCTGATTATGTCTTGTTCATCAATTATATTTAATACTTCAGAGAACTATATATTCCTAACCAGAGCAATCATGTGCAAGCTTTGGAACAGTAAGGTAACAATTTTGAACGGGAGCCATTTTAAAATGAAAAATAAAATTGAAATAAAACCTAGTATATATATATCGTTCAACGTGGTAGCAAAGAACTTATTTCCTAAATAGCATAATGATTGGTAAACATGTTTGGTTATAACTGCTTACAAACAGTTAAACATTTAGACAAAATGTCAAATCTTATTTTTCTTGATCAGTTAGTCATCATTTACATAAATAGGGAATTTGTCACTAAAAAATGTCGTGTTTATAGTAAGCAAAAAATTACGTCAAATCAAGTTTAGAGTTCTTTAGTAGTCGCAACTATAACCTAATTTCATTAAAATTGAACAAGTAGGCTTTACAAAATACACATGTACGAGGAAGCAATTTGTTCACTTCATTTCAGGTGTATTCTTGCCCTTATATAATATTTGTAGCTCATACTATGAGAAAATATAATTAAGTGGGGGAAAATATTGCTGTTTGTATGATTCCAATAGTTTATTTTGTTTTTCTTTGGTGTCTAAAGACTAAAAACCATTCAATCATCGTAAGCGGAAAAAACAATAAAACGAAAACTCCTAACCCTTTAATAGCGTTAGGGTTGGTCAAGACAAACCCTGTAGAAAATATCAAAGAATCTAACCGAAGACTACATGAAAAAAGTATAGATCCAGCTATGGATTACCAAGTCTGTAGGCCCTTGAGGGGTTAAATTGTTACATAAAATTTCATTTTCATTTTCAAACAGTAAGGGATTTGAAGCTTTTCTTCGTAAACTTTAATTTAATAATTGTAATTAAATTTGTGTTTGACCAAAAGAAAGAAAGACATGACTAAGAAAAATCTATATTGATTGATAATTTGAGTGGATGAAGGTGTTAAATGATTATGTCACACCAAAGGAAATATTGTGTCCTGACAATAACAGAGAATGTCAAGAGTTTTATTGGATTGGAAGAGAAGAAGGAATAAACATGTTGAACTGAGGGGAACTAATCTTATCAAGTTTATATAAAGAGGGAAACAACCTTTTACATAGCTCTTTAATATACAGTGTGTTTAGAAACATGGAACTTTAATTTACTTGGAAGATTCTGAGATTTAATTTAGTTTGTAACAAATTTTGTTTCTAGATATGATAACTAAGATTCCTCTATACTTTAAATATCCAAGGAAGTAGATATCTTCATTTTGTTGGTAGACAAATTTTTGTTATTAAAAGTTTTGTGATCGTAAATGTACTCTTTTCAAGAAAAAATCAGTTGAGATTACCTAATCTTTCAAACACACAGACATAATAAATCAGTCTCTATAATTGGACTAATGTCTTACAAGTATTTTTTATCATATTTACCAATCCCAGAATATGTAAGTTAACTAACCTCTGCAATTAGGTTACCTAAGTAACATTGTTTCATTGAACATTGACACTGCAATAACATCTGTGAATTTAATGAAATGATTCAGTCAGATATGATGTAACATCATGAGAGCTAGATCGTGCCAACTTGCAATAAAGTTTCAATTTTCTCTATTACATGACCTAAAACACATAATGGTTGTCCATTCGGCGAAATAATGTTTATAAAATTGTTTTAATAGTAAAAATCTACTTTTCCTATTTGTTTTTTAAATACTGGTATTGGTGCTTCATTTTATTTAATGAATAAATAAAATGTAATGAATAACAATTGATTAAAATAAAATAATAATAAATAACCGCTATATGAAGTTTCAATTAAAAACAATAATCTGTGTTTTATATTACGTAATGAAAATCACAAAAATAAAGTTTTTGGGACAATCAAATTATTCTGTCAATATGAACTACAAACATAAAATTTGAGTCAAATTGTTGCAACATCAGGACATTGGACTTTTCTAGTATCAGCCATTGGAGATTCTATGAAAGAAAACACAATCACTAATATTTCTGTATTCAAAATTTTAGAGCCTGTTATAGGAGTGAAATAAAACAAAAAAAATTGTTTCCTTTGTTTATTTTTTAAGGATGAAGTCGCATTTTGAGAAAATGCCATCTCATGTCTCTCCAAGGAATGTTTATATGCTTACAAATGTACATGATTTTCTACATAATCCCACTCACGTATTCACTGGGCTAGTGACAGTCATTTAGGCTATCATACTGTCTTAATCAAATTATTGTGTAATTAACAAAACTTCTTATAAAAATTTCTCAAGGTCAAATCAAAATCTGTTTAAGTTATTTACAATTATGTTAAAGATAAGTCTATTTATGTCTTTCCGAGGGGTGGGAGAGTGTATTTACCTAAAACACCTTACCGTAGTAGATATAATTTTGTACTATAGTTTTGATTATCGCAGAATTTTGTATCATATCAATTTTGTATCCCCGTCATCACAATTTTTTTATGAGAAATAGTATCCCAGAGGATACAGATTATACATACTCCAATAAAGAGGGTCTAATTATCACAATTCTGATTTGGTTTAAATAGTTGGTCTGAGACATGGAAGGCTATACACAAACACACAAATATATAAAAACAAATAGGTTAACTCCTCGTCTGAAGAGTTAAATAAAAACTACAACTGATGTACTTCTAACATTTTTAAATAGGTACTTTCAGACTTAGAAAATTTCCACTCAATAACCATAAATTCAAATATAAGCTCCAGCAAGGAGTCATAATTATTCACAAAAACTTTTTACCATCAAGTTTTTGTGGCTTAACTTCTACGTGAGAGGCCCTCTTATTAATACATCACACATTTTGAAGTCATTTATAACACCGGACTTGTTACAAAATTCAGTCTAAAATTCAGAACAGGAATAAGAGTTTAGACACATTTCTTAGTGAAATTAAAATTATATCATGCATTGTATTTTATGTAACATAGGAGTTCTTAACAAAATGTACTTGTATTCAGGACAGATATAAACGAAGCAGTAAAGTCACTCTTAAAGAATTTGCAAACAAAACTGTTTCATTTGTCATGAGCAAATATGTTTTTCAATTACTAACAAAACAAATCAAAACAAAAACAAACCCATAAAATTAGTTACTCTAGCTACAAAATTCCGAATAGAGTGTTATCATTAAAAAGTAACAATTGACATGGAACTCGAATTTTTTAATAACTCGGGGATTTCATTAGCATTTTGGTGAAATATGAAATTTAATAATCGAAATCAAATAACTAAATAGAAGATACAAAAAAGATTGAGTTTATTAGATTTTAATTATAAAAGATAAATATGTTTGTATATATTGTGTGCACCTGTCTCTTGTAATGTGTTATGTGTTCTTAATGTTCTGAAGACCTCCAAGGAGTGAAACTATTCTGATGATGGGATATAAATCCCGAAACGCGTAATTTTTTTATGAAAAAACATCAAAATAAGTCACAAGATGGAAAATAAGGTCAGTATTTTAGTAATACTTTGTGACTTGGATTAATACTATGGATATACTTGGATATTTACTATGAATTTTAAAAATTCAAATTTTTCTTGTTTATTTTTGTTTAAAACTTCTCTGTCACCATAGTCATATAAAAAGAAGAATAGAGTATAAAATAGTAACCCCTGGCCCAGGAATACTCTAATAGTATTCTTGTCGGAAAAGAACAAGAGTTGATCAAGTGAGACCTGATAAGAAAGATAAAAGTTTGGGATCTAATCCAAAACTACATGAAGAGAGGTGTAGGTACACCCCACTAAAGATCCTTGGTATTGTCACACACATACTCATAATGAATGAATCCTTAAGGTCCATTAATGATATTTTGAAATAATATTAATAATGATTTGAATATGTCAATTATTTATTTTTATTAAAAGAATACCTGTTATTGTTTCTGTGGTAATCAAAAGAATAGCTGTTATTGTTTCTGTGATAATGCTTTTTAAAATTTAACTAAGGATTTCATGATAATTGAATTGATCAATGTTGAATCTAGAAATATCTGATATAATTTAATCATTGATCATAATTTAAGTTTGAAAATTGCCATAATTTTAATTCGAATTTTAATCAACTCCAACAACAATTCTACCAGTGGAGTCGCTTAAGAATTTTAATCACTACAAAATGTATATTTTTAACTGTTATGCTACTTTTAGAATAAATATTTAACTTACATCCTTTACATATTGAACATCCACGAGGCAGAAAAAAACGTTCATTTTAATACAACAACCGTTCGAGATTATGAAATTAGTTCGGAACAATTTTAAAATTCATCCCTTAGCGTTTCAGTTGCTACTTGAATAAATCATGACAAAGTTTATATTCCAATGAACCTTTTCCTTATAATTGTTGGTATACAGAAACTACATTTAAATTATCCAAACCAAACGAATGCCTAGATCATTAAGCTCGATTCTTTACGCTTACAGTTTTTAAAAAAATACAAAAACATAAAGGTGAATTATATAAAATTACTAGTGTAAATATTATTTAAATATTTACAAAACAAATAAAATTGAAAGTTGAAAACAAAGCGTCAACTTTATTTCACACCGGACAACAAAACCAAATACTGACAAAAATCATTTCCCCCGACATCTACTTAAAAATCAATGGTACACCTTGTATTAAGAAGAAAAAACATGTAGATTTCTTTATAAGTAAAAAAAATCCTATTTCTTACAGCTTACAGGAGACTGATTAGGAAATCATCAGCATTTTGTGAAATTTAAACAAATATATATTTATATACCGGGTGTTCCAAAAGTATGGGATCTCTTCCATAATTTTTAAAAGGATTGAAAACGTAAATGAAACTTTAGGAATGTCTTTGAATAAAAAGACCTGCTTTAGAAGGTCTTTAAAAAAAATCAGATCATATTTGTCCAAAGACGATTCCAAAGTTTCATTTTTGTATTAAAAAAATTACAGAGGGGGTTCCATACTTTTGGAATACTTGGTATTTAAAAAACACCTAAAGTTGCTTCCCTTGTGCTATATACTCATGCTAAGGGATAATCGTATGTTTTAATAAAGGCAGTCAATATTCTTTACTTTCATCGACTATTTCTCAACCATAATTATCTTTTACTTTAAATGGAATACTATTTATTCTTAACTTTCCGAAACTTTAATGATAGAGCACATATTGTAAAATGAATTGTTTTAAACAACCCCATAGGAGACAGCGATTTCCAAATTTTTAATTATCGAAAAAATGAATTAAAACAACACCTCGAGATATGGATAAAAGTCTATATTTAAATATAATCTCCATTTTTCTTTAATTCGGCATATAATCCTAACAAGAAACCTAACCCAAATCTTAAAAACTCCATTAGTCTACATTGAAAATAAACCTTGATACTGTTGCTACAGTAGCAAAAATTAATATTAGTATAGTTACAAATAATGACTAGTAGTTTTGTACAAGTAAACTAAGAATGTTTTTGATAAAATTTATTAAATTACAAAGTTGTTTAAATAGAGCCTTATACAATTATTGATGACTGAATCATTTTATTTGGCAAAAGAGTTTATGCACCATGATTATATGTAAAGCTCCAAACAAAATTAAAGACAGCACATTTTACATTGTTATATTAATTTATTGATGTACGAGACTGTTCCTTATTTAATACTTATTGTAATTTGCGATGTGTTGTTATTTATTAGTATTATCTTTTAATTCCTTCTCTAATAATAACATTGATTATATTAACTATTAGAAGAGGATACATATGTTGACTAGATCTACAGCAACCAATGGTCTTTTATAGAACAATAAAAAATTGTGATATTAAAAAAAAACCTGTACTATACTTCAGGACTGGGTTGGTTCCCATCAAATTCTTTATTCCCATTACCAAAGTACAAATTAGATTTTCCAAAAGTGGAAAGAAGGAAGTGCACAATGTTGTTCTAAGAAAATCTTCCGGCTAAAGGTAATAAGATCATCAACACAGTAACCTACCACTGGTAAGAGATGTTATTAAATCTCCACTGAGAATAATTTACTCACACACACATGAAATAAACAACATAACACGAAACTGATAAATATGTTTTAAGCTGCAACATCACTAGATTTGCAGACATCGAATCAAATAAACATTACAAGTTAGGTCCACAAATAATGTAATACGCCTTGAAAGATTAATACAAATTTTACAAAGTACATGAAAAAACACGTTTTAATAATTTTACTTTATTTTCCCCTGAGTTGTGCATTGTTCAAGTATACATTTATTTTTACGTTGTAAATAATAGAGTTGTGTGATGCATGAGACACTAGGATTTACAAGAACGATTTACTGACTGTATTCAGACTTGCGAGGGTTGAGGTTTATGGAACTCACTAGTTATACAAAAGTTTATCCAAATGATTTCTTGACACAAATTCCTGTACATTTAAATGCAATAAGCCAAACATTTAAATGTAAAACAATTACAATATTCATTCATATTATTTTTTAGACAGTGTTTCATGGAGAAAAATATATATTTTGATTGTCATGATTTGTGAGATATCTTTGATTTAAACAAATGAGTTTTTAGAAAACATCAATCTGTAAGTTTGTATGTCTATCAGCAGTCATTTTTCAGAAACCGTTTTTGTTATCAATTGCTAATTTGTGTATGAATATAAAATATAATCGTTGTAACTTAAATTTTGTTTTCCTTAGTTGTTTAGGGGTGAAAAACCTTTCATCATGGTCTAATAAAAAAAAAAAAAGGAAGTAAATAACATAAATTAAAGTCCCTTCTCTTGAATATTTTAATAGCATCAGTGTCAGACAACAAGAGTTGGTCAAGAGAAACCAGATAAGAAAGACGAGAGGGATCCAACCCAAGACTATGATAAATGGTGTAGATCCAGCTAGAACCTATAGGATTGCCATGCATGTACTCATTAAAGTGAGCCCCAAATAACAAGAATAAGAAAATTGTAATATTAAAAAATTTTAATTTAAAAAAAATGAGAAGTAGAGAAGGAAGTAGATGTCCGGTTTAAAAATGCGGTACCATTCTGCCCTACCAAATACATAATTAGCAGAGCAGTTTCCTTTGTTTTTGTGTTTAGACAAATGCTTAAGCTAGTATCTTTACGCAATGTCTGTGTACCATATATTTATTAATGCTGTACCTTTACTATGATGTCAGTTAATAAAAGCATGTATATCTACGTTGAAACAGGTGTTAAGTCAGGATTTAGTGAAGGCTTAACCTCTGGCCAGTGTGAGGTTGTTCTGATAATATACATTTCTTAACCTCCTCTTCACTACCGGCTTATACACAATAACTATTATTTATTAATAATTGATAATTCTTTGAACTACTTATAAATATATCAGATACAGTCAATAGTAGTTCCTTTCAAGCTAAATTATTTGGCAAAATGTTTCGGTGCCAAACATTAAAACTTATTCATTGCACATCACACACATAATATACATAAAAACAAACATTTTTAATACATATACTGCTCACGTCAAGTCGCATAATAAAATAATACTAAACCTAACTAAAATTCTGATGATCGTACAATATAAACTCAAATGCAATGACTCCGAGAAGCATCATATTGGTCAGACTATTGAGAAGTTTAAAGCAAGATTTACGGAACATTTACCAAGCTGCAAATACATAAACATAACCAATTCCACATAAACTGAACATTTAATAAACAATTAACATAGTAGTACAAACATACAGGAAAATATGACAGTATTATATAGGACACAAATGTGTAGCATAGAAAAATTTGAAATTTATAAACACTACAACAGCAAGGACAGTAAAATATAAATGATAAATTGAATTTTAACTTAAACTGTATATACGATTTAATATTTGAATACGAGAAGATGACAAACAGCACTTCAGTGATATTAACATGTGAAAAAAATGTGTGCTTTTGTGTATAGGTTTATAATGTATAATGTACTTTAATGTAATAGCAGATATTTCTTGTTGAAACTCCATATTCAAGGATAAAATAAAGCAACAGCTTAAATTGCCCGATGATGCCGCAAGGCGAAACAATTGTAGCTCAATTATATTATTAAAATATTTTGGAACTTTAAGCTGTTGCTTTATTTTATCCTTGATGTATAATGTAGATTAGCTGGTCTGATGATGCTACTTATGGTAGCGAAATATGTTTCTAAATAATTAGATTGAAAAAACTACTTTGATTGTTTTATTTATATATGTATAGAATTCATTATTTATTTACACGTTCTTTTCTTTTAGTATCAATCTTAACTAAGACAGATTTTTAAACCTTTAACATTTGTCATTCATTATTAAATATTACACACTTTCATACAAAATTTTACTTTGATTTTTTTTTCGATGTTACTGATTGATAACTTTAGTTATTTTTTAGGTTTTCCAGAAAAATGGCCAAACAGATATTGCACCAGCCTGATTAACCTATTTAGTTGCATGAATAATTGCGAAATAAAAACCAAGTCTTTCACTTATATGTTAATTTTGTTCATGTCTCGTAAATGAAATCAAAAATCCTGTTTTATATGTCGTTTTACAATCACCCGGTCTTAAATTTATTACACTATAGAGTAATTACATTAAGACTAAATCGATTATGGTTTTAATAAAATGCATATTTTTTTTTCTCAATCAATCTAGTTTTATCCAGATTTATTGTAATAGTGAAAGCCGATTAAAAATGTATACAAGATTTCAAAGCGTACTAAAATAAACTTTTTCCAGTGCTTAATTGATATTAATAATGAATCAAAGAACAACAATAATTATAAAACAATGATAAATTAAGAAATAATGAAAACAAGAGAAATATTTCTGATTAATAAGGTTGGATTTTTCCCTCTAGGTTAATGTAAAACAAAGATTTAAATAAATTTATTAAAAGGTTTTCTTAAATTAAAGTGAATAGCAGACATAAAGTAACCAGAAGCAAGTTATATTAAACCAACACACCAGGAAATGGGTTTTAATTGCTAATTGTGCAATATGCTCCTCTTTTGTTAGTCCACTTTAAATAAGGTTTACATGTTCGCCTCTATGAGATTAAAATTAATTAAAAAGGGATTTATAAACTGAAAAAATACACAGTATAACGGATAAAATTGTTTTTTGAAATATTTCTTTTGTTTGATTAAAAATGTTTAAGGATCGTTATTTTACATTAAATGCCAGGCTAGCAGTTGTCATGTTGACGTGATTGGGAGAGATTTTATTTACGCAAAGTACAGGTTAGTTTGGTAATTTTATAAATAGATCTCAGTTTTTTGACTGATTTTCACGTTTCGTGTAATGAGGAAATGAAGAAAGAGCTGTCCATCACCGCAGGTAAGTATGATAACGCCCACAAAAATAAGATAAGAAAATGAAATTTGATATAGAGACTATAGTGTGCTCATGTAATTTAGAAAAATCTAATTAAAATTGGCAAAATGGCAGCAATTTTTAACAGATTTTGTAATTAAAATTTTCTGTGTTATTCAACTCATAACAAATTAAATTAGATAAAAATTTGCAGATTTTAATTTTGCATGTATCAGTACCACAGCTCTACGATGTCAAATGGCGAAGTTATTGTCTAAAATTAAAAACGTAATTTCAAAGTTTGACCTTCCAAAAAAATTTGATTTGTATAGTTAGTTCAAGTCTATAAAATTATTCTTATTTTTGGGGGATGAATCCAATATGGCGGAGGAGAAGGAGAGCCTTAAATAGGATTGAAGTTACTACATTTTTATTTCCCCCACCACCCACGATTCTGGTTGTATGCATAAGAAAGAAAGTTTATCAATCATTTTCTTACCGGACTACAAGGGTAATTCACATTTTCTTACCGGACTACAAGTATTATACAGGGTAATTCAAAATTGTGTGAAAACGAAAGCGAGTGAAATATTTCGCCCTGATTTTTTTCTCCAAGAGTGGAAATGAAATTATGCTGTAATTCTTTAGACGCAAATTAAAGAACAAATTTTGAGTTTCATATGTTTTTGGATCCGAAAAATTGAATAAAGAAGATGCCCGACTGTATTTCCAATAATTTAATAGAAAACTATGTAAAATACTAAACATTGGAGTCGAAAACATAAGTTATCAGGTTTGGTGTAGAATAACTTGTAAAGAATTTAATTCTGTGAAATTAAATGTAAATAAAATCAATAAAAAAAATGCAAGTTATAGAAACTCGTTTTTTTAATTAAAACAAAACTGACCAAAATATCTCAAAAATTCGTTACAATTTTAAGCAAAACATAAAGTTGCTCATAATGCTATTAAATTTCTATAACTTGGACATGTTTTCTATTTATTTTAGATTAATTAGAATTAAATTGTATACATTTTTATTCAAAGTTACACGCATGCTAAAAAATCTAAAAAAGTGTTCATTTCGACTCTAGGTCATATTTTAGGTTTGTTTGATTTATTTTACACAAATCACTAACACTGAAGAGCTTCATGACACGTGTATACCATTTGCATTACAACAGTGTAAAGAAAATTGCCTACTGCTCGAAATAACGGCGTACTTCTTTGTTTGTCTTTAATTCATTTAGTTTTCCTTTAATTTTAGTAGACAAAAAAACATAGACGATGAATTTTCCTTTATTGATATTAATAGATCAACTAATTTAAACGACCTTGGTATAGATGTATAAAATTTAGGATCAACAAATATCAAAGAAACTTACGAAAAACATATATTTGCACAACTTTATTTTGAATTCATTCTCAGTATCCAGGTCACTATTATTTTAAAATAAAGTTTCTTACCTTTGTTTCCGTCAAATGACCTCTTTGTTGCAATCGTGACGCGTTTCGGGACTTTTATCCCATCTTCAGACACAGAAGTTGACGTCCGGTAGCCAGAAGGTGTACACCAAAGAGGACTTTTAATGTGATATGTGTGTTTTGTGTGTGTTTTTATGAATAATTTTAGTGTTTGACGACCTCGGTCGAGTAATTTAAATTAATATACCTGTGTCTGAAGATGGGATAAAAGTCCCGAAACGCGTCAGGATTGCAAAAAAGAGGTCACTTGACTGAAACAAAGGTAAGAAACTTTATTTTATAATTTTGAAATTTATCACTAATTTCTTTTGCACAATAAATCTCACTATTACTTCGTAAACAGTTTCACAACAACGGCTCATCAAATATCAGTAAAAATTATAACAGGGGGTTTAAGGTAGTTTGGTTTATTATTATTATTTTTACAGATACTACATTATTGAAAAAATATTGTTGCATTTTTGTAATCACTACAAAGAGTTTAGTGAATTGGTTCCACTGTCGCAAATTTATTAAACTACTCTGAAATATTAAATGGATCTTAGCCGTCGTAGTGAGTACGTATGTGGCAAACCCGAGGTATTCTTGCTGGGTTAGATATCTCTCAACTTTCCTTGACCAACTCTTGTTCTTTTCCGACCTTGACGCTAGTAAAAGTATTCGAAAGAGTTTTTATTTTATACATTTTTCTTCTTGTTTTTGTTTTTTTAACGTCGACAATGAAAAGTTGTTTTTTTTTTCGTCGACAAAAAGGGAAATAATTGAACGGATCAAAATACGAAAATCTCTCATAAACCAAAAATTTTACCTGAACAAAATTATGAATCCAATACTTTATACCACTCCAATATCCAATTTATTCATGTAAGTTTAACAGCTAAACGAAAAAAAGTAGCACATAACTTTCAGGTTACTTAGCTAACCTAAAAGCAATTTTACATTTACTTTAAATTTAAGCGTAATAACTCACTTCCGTTTTCCATTAACGTTTCCATTAGACTTTACAAGTAGCTCGAGTTCAATCTGTGTACAACACAGGTCTACCAACATATTGCACTGCACAACAGAACCGTTCTAAACTTCTAGCAGAAGGAAATCAATTTTCCTTTAGTTTATTCATTTCTGGTTTTGATAGTACTTTTTAATTCAAAATTCGTGTAAAATAATAATTTCAAAATGAGTTTGAGAAACGGACTAATAATAATCAAAATAATTCGGTGGAAGGTGGTCAAAAATTTTAGTTCGTCGTTTTTTGATTGATCTTCAAAGTTTCAAAACCTCATGAAAAAATGATTTTCAACGTGCATCTGCACTTGAGCAGAATAGCGGCCACCAAAATCAAGATAGGAACATGAAATTTTCTATGGGAAACTATGGTGAAATTCCGATTGAAATTTCGAAAAAAAACTAATACAAAATGGCGGCAATATTAAACAGTTTTCGGTTTATATCTCTTATTAAACAAATATACAGATTATTTTGAGGAAACGCTTTTTCATAAAGATTTTAAAAGAAACTATTTAACTTGTTACGTTTACTGAGAGCTGAGAGTTTTTTAATCAGTTGATAAATTCGTAATATCAAACCAACACATTTTCTCTGTTTGAAATTATTTGTTAATGATGGAAGTTCAATTTTATTATTATACATTTTTCGGACATTTGCCATCATTTGTGTGTTAAAAATCAAAACACGACGTTTCGGGAATAAGAATCAATTCCCGTTATCAAGTGACTAAAGAAACATGAAACTAGAAACTAAGCCTATGTAAGAAGTAAAATTAAATATGAATACCACCAACCTTAATATCTAAGCATTCATCCCAGAGCTAAAACTGAGAAGTCAAAAAAACACACAATCACGTCGAGTTTTGATTTTTAACACACAAATTGATGGCAAATGTCCGAAAAATGCATAGTACACATTGTATCAGATTGTGGACGATATGAGTGGTTAAATCAATAAGCAACTGATAATCTGTGATATTCAATCATCTCTAATGAGATTTCTTCTTCTCGTAAATAGCATTTCAGATTTGACAGCTTAGGTAATGGCCTCGCTTCAGACGGTGAATTGACAGGTTTATAAGTAAGGATGAGACAATGCGAATTTCAATTATTGATTTAAACAGAAGCTTTTAGACATGATTTGTTGCTAAATATCAACTTAAAAACTAAGGAGAAACAAATTGAAAATAAAATTATTACATTTAATAATAAGTTTTTTATAATTACATGACGACATAGTTTCGTTTTTGCTACAACGGTATTTTATTTCAGCGTAGCAACCTTGAGGAATCCTGACCGGATCTACACCTCATCTCTTTAATTTTTCTTAACAGATTTCTTTTGACCAACTCTTGTTCGTTTTCGACCCTAACGCTAACGTATGCGTATTAGAGGGCTACAGTTCTTTACATAAGATGAAGATGACCGAGAGGTTTTTTTGCCTTTAAAGTCTAGCGTAATGTTAACAACCATATAATTATTCTGTTGAGTTGTTCTCAATTTATTGCGCGGTTAACCTCATTGCTTGAAACAAATTACCCTGGTGAGTGCTACATAGTTTATATTAATTTTAAAGTGAAATTGGTTGTATACCGAGTATAACTGAAAATTAATTTAAAATAAATCGAAAGCCTGTTATTGTTATTTCCATGTGTTGTTCAAAAGCAAAAAACCCTCCGACATCATTGTTTTATAAAAAAAAAGATACGTAAAGACTCCTAGACATCCATAATTCTAATAGCGTCAGGGTCCGAAAAGAACAACAGTTGGTAAAGCGAGAACTAATAAGAAAGAGAGATATCTATCCCAAGACTACATGGAAAAAGCTGTAGATCCAGCTAGGGTCCTTCGGTATCACCACCCCTACAAGTGAGCTTCTGAGAGGTCCTGTTATTACAAACTTCAAGAGTAACCTAAATACATTGAAAATATACCAACTGGAGTGTAATGTAAGAATTGTAGGAATAGTTTATTCGGTCATTTTTCATTATCTGTGTGTATACACGACGTTTCAAGAATATGTATCAACATTCGTTAACAATCAATGAATCCTTATCCATTATCCATGAAAGCAGAATTACAAATGCTTCCTATAGTTTCAGCAACGTTTAAAAAAAAGATACAGTCAAATATTTATCTAATCGTCAGTTTAATCAAAAAAGTTAAAAAAACTACTAATTTTGCTTCATTTCTGAATTCCTTTCCAGACTAAATATCAAAGTACCGTGTTACCAACATGACAAATTTTTACACATATTTTTATTTTTTAGGGGTTTAAAATAATTAAAAATCAGGATTTCTCGCGTACAACTAAACCACCTTGAGAAGAGATTCGTTAAAACTATATCCAAATCGGTCCAGCCGTATGTGAGATATAATTTTAAATCCGTAAGTTCGGATCTTACGATTTCTTATATATAGATTTGTTCTTAGATGTGAAACAATTATAAAGTTTTATTCTGGAAATGAAGTTATTATTAAACCAGAGAATGTTTTTACTGTATTCTCACATAGGTTATTACCAAGTATAGGGTGAGTTTGCAAATCTAAAACATTTTGACTTTGTTTTTTTGACCATCTTCACGTTTAATGTACTCCGTCGTCATTGCCACTGTTGTTGTGTCTATGGTAAGGAAGATAGGAACATGCATAAGGGACTTATTGAAATTAAAAAAAATTAAATTATAAATGTCAAAATGGTGGTAATTTTAAAACTTTTTTGTTTGTTTTTATCTCGCTTTGAACAACTTTTAAACACCCTAAATTAGATAAAAATTTAGAGGTATCAACCCCACCTCTCTACTAGAATACCGAAGTTATTGTCAAAAAATGTAACTTCGAACCCTCACAAGAAAATGTGATATTCGTACAATCCCTAAATGACCCAAGGGGTAAGTTTAGGAGATTAGAGGATCTACTTTGTATTACATTGTATAATGGGGATAGGGGAAGTACCTCATCAACTTGTTACAATTTAAAAAAGCGATGTATTTTTGTCAAGGTGTTTGAAAACTAGTGAAAACAAAGTTGAAAATTTGTCTACTTAAAAAAAATTGTAGTTTTAATTCATTCTTAAGTGAAAGATAAAAAATAAAGTTTCCTGGAGAATCAAGTTTTAAGGTCTTCCTTAACTTCTTACAATAAAAAGCTCAGCTCCCTGGATTATGTGAACCACTTCTCTTAAGAAAAGATTATTTTACAATGTACAAGTCTTTTCCTTCCTCACTTCTATAGTGGTGACCTATTTCCTTCAGCCTACGTGACTGCACTCCCATCATAGTCGAGAAGTTTTAATCAGTTTAATATTAATTTATTAAAATCCAACTACAGTTTAATTCTTCTTTAAGTTTTCATAGTAACCACTGTTGTAAGTAAATTTACTATTGTTATATGATTTTTTTAAATGGTTTTAAATTACCACAATTTTGAAACTTATGAACGGAATTATAGGTTAACTAATTTAATCAATATCTTAATGAAGAGAAGGCACGAAATTTGTTACACATTTAAAAATATTGAATAAATATCTGAGTCATGAAGATATAACTATTAGGTGGTTGCTTTATGTTCTGTCATGGTGAATATTCAACCTCTCTAAACTCTATGGTGCAACAGCCCGTGAAAGCTTAGCCTATTAGACGGCTTTCAAATCATGTGTGGTTAGCACATTGAAACTCCCGTCGACGTTAGCAATCAGAGTTGGTTAGTGTTTATAGCTTTTTAATTTTCCCTCACGAAGCTGGGTCAACATCTTAAAGTTTCTATTCTAATACTATAAACGATTAATTTTTGTATTTTTGAAAATTTTATCTTGAATACGGCTAGAAGGATTTTGTTGAAATTGAGATGAATTTAATGTTTATAGAACTACATTATATTAATTGTGATATGTTTGGTAAAGCGAGAGGTGGCATATTAGGTCTTAGCCGATGTCAAGAAAGTGATTGCCTATACACAATTATAAGGTCCCTGTGTAGCAACGGTTTTAAACTAACTAACACTATTTAATTAAGACCCTTTGATCTACCGATACATATCTCGTGTATTCATTATGCATTTAGAGTATCTGGTTGTATTATATTGTACAGTGCTGAGAAAGTACCATGGTGGTGCTCTTTAACTTGTTTATTGGATTGGAACAGAATGAGTCAAATTTTATTTGTAGCGATTTGTTACAAATTGGACGGGGATATTCTAAGCCTGTTTTGCTGTATGCAAGTGAGACGTGGAAAGTTACAAGTTTAATTACGTCTCGGCTGCAAGTTTTCATCAATAGGTTTCTTCACCGTATCATGAACATTCATTGGCCTGAGATCATTACAAACGAGGATTTATGGAGAGAAACAGGTCAAATTCGGGTTAAACTGCGGATTCGAGAGAGGAAGTGGAGGTGGTTAGGACATACACTGAGGAAACCAGACGGAACCATTGAGAAAGAGGCCCTAGATTGGAACCCGCAAGGTGTCAGAAGAAGAGGTCGACCCCGAGAAACCTGGAAGAGGACCATTATTAAAGAAGCAAAAGAGGTTAACAAGACTTGGGGAGAAGTGAAGGCACTTGCTGGAGACAGGGACAGATGGAGAGCTCTTCTGGACGCCCTATGCTCCAATAGGAGATAAAAGGAAATAAGTCAAAGTAAGTCAATTCTAGGTTATCCCTTGAGGGTTTTCTCTTCACTGTTTAAATAAATTATATTTCCCTACGTTAAGAAGAAGGAACAATTAACATTTCCAACATCAGGATAATCCTTAGTGATATCAACTCGTATATGAGTTTTTAAAAATACTTGGTAAATGCTTTCATAACTTTAAAATATTTCATTATCCTTACAAATTCAGCCCTAAGACACGAGAGGTTCACAAGATGATTTACATATTCTCCTTTACGAAATCAAGTTAAATTTAATTCGGTTTTACTGCTTTGAACTAAAGGGAAAGACATATTTATTACGTGTAAGGTTTTGTAAAACGTGTTTTCCAATACTCTAAACATATCAAAAGTTTAAGGAAAACAAGAATTCCTCGAAACACAAAGACAAGGAATAAACTTATATCTAGTAAAGTTTTATAAATAATATGTAATTTATGGAATCAAATGTGACTCGAGTGATAAGATTTATCTTGACCCAACAAAAAAAAAATATTAAGAGATTCCAAGGAACATTTGGCACGTATTAAATATATTAGGCCTGAAAAATCTAGTGCGGCAGAGTACATCCTGCATACAGACCACACATTTAAAGATAAATAATGTTAGATTAAAAAAATAAGTTACATCTGACAGGTTATTGGACAGTTTTGAATGGATTTTGAGATTTAAAGGTGACAATAAAATGTAAACATCCCTCGTCTTGTTTTCGTTGATTTAAACCAAGATTTAAACCACGTTTACACCGTGTTAGGCTGCATGTGTATGTTTCGTAATTAGTTTGGCGTCATTTATCTACCAATAACTCAAGCCCTCATGCACATTGCTGCGCCTATGTATGGGTCCAGATCTACTGCAGAGCGCTTCATCGTATTGGGAACAGAGTTTTTCCCTAAACCTTGTGAATTTGATGATCTATTTAGTCCATATATTATACAATACATTTTATTTCATTAATTTATTTTAATTTGTGTGTTTCATTATTTTATATTGATTTAAGAGTGATTTCCAAGTTATTTTTTAGGATGATAAGATCTATTTTATTTTGTATTTATATTTTCTAGGTAAAGTGTACTCACTTGTTGGTACAGTATATACTTTATTGTACCAGGTAATGCATAAGGTTGCCAAGAGTATTGACTCTTCTAAATTCGGGTCAGTTACCTGAGACAAGATGTCCCTCTTTGTGATTGGCCTGTTAAAAGCGGTAGGGGGCACTACTTGAGGTTTATAGTTAGTTGAGCAGAAAACCTCTGAGGATGATCACTATGCCATCGAAATGTACATACATACTGGATTCATTATGATCTCAGTTTCGTTACTTGTTTTTGTGATTTCTTCGCTTTTTTCTAATTGTATATATCGCCACTGTGTTACTTGGACATTTGATACAAAAAGTATATAGTATATTATCATTCTGATATCTTTGAGGGTAGATCTTTCTAGGATATTTGGGATTACCACGCTCGTTCTTAATACAATGAGCCCCTGAGGGTTTGGGTACAATAAAATACTTATGAAAAAATTTTGGATGACTAGATTAAGAATTATGTATATGTAAAATTTGTCGAATTATATTATTTGTTTAAATATGCAATGAGAGAGTCATGTCCTCTCTTCCTACAAAGTATACTCCTAACTCTAACATCAATAAGGGCATTGTAGTCTATTTATCAGGGAAAATAACTAAATGAAGAAAATGTTTTGTAGTATATTTTTGTTTTTAAGTAACTAAAAAAGGCCTCATCATAGAAGAAACTATTTTAACCTACACACGTTGATTCCAAATTGTAAGGGAATATTTCGGAAACTAAATTTAGGAGCTAAAGATATAAAAAAGTGTTTATAAACATAATTTCGTTGACTCTTCGTTTTCCGTCTGCCAATTTGTGTTCTTACAAAAAAAAACGTTACTTTTTGGATTTCCAAAATATAGATAAGATTTGCGTTGTTTACTCAACCTTTTACCAGTACACAAGAAAACCAAGCTTTGAACATTAAAATGTTTAAGTTCTAATATCTCTACAACAAAATTAACATTCTAAAATATTTACAAGAAACAAAAGGCTTCCCTATTTTAAGGAAAACCAAATGCCTTTTTAAATATTTTTTCTCTAGATCAAAAAATATCTCAGTTCTCGACAAATAAAAAAAAAGATAAAAAAAGTATTCTAAACCAAAATATTACGGATCTATGATAATTGTTAGTAATAGTAAAAATCCATTGTCAAGAAATGTACGAAAATGAAACCTACAGTATTTACAGTTTCAAAATGGCGACTGCTGTTTAAATACGGATTTCAATGTTTTATGGATAACTCGGTTATCCTTTGACTTACGGATAAAATAAAATAAAACTTAGTTTTTTGTTAAAATCGGAAAATTATTTGTTTCTTGTAAATATTTTGTAATGTTAATAGTTTCAGGGTATTCAATATTAACAATTTTAAAATCTGCAAAATTTTAATTCTGCAATTTTAAAAAATGTACATAATACAGTATTGGTTTTTTGGTTTAGTGGTAAATATTACATAAATAAAGGGTGTACCAAATCTTCACTTAATGTCTAATCTACCTCTAAAGCTAGTGTTTTTTTTTTTTTTTTTTTTTTTTTTTTTTTTTTTTTTTTTGGAAAAACACAAAATGTCCGACAGGCAGATAAAAGGGTTTCCGGAGGTATGTTTATATAAACTTCTTTTTTTTTTTTTTTACTTTTAACTCTAGAGCAGGGACGTGAAGTATTACTGTCTACGTGCAATATTTAACCACCCTGTAAAAAAACAAACAAAAAAATATGTAAAAGATTTTACAAATAGACATCTACAATATAAGTTGCGATAGTTTATAGAGACCATTAAATCACGGATAAGTATTTTGATGGAGATAGTAGTGACAGAATAATATTCAAATAGGAAATATATTATTATTTACTACTCAAAATGTTTACTTCATAAAGCACTGGATACACATTGGCTGGAAAACAATACGGAACCTAATACAATCCGTCTGTCACAACAACGTGTCCGATTTAAATCACCGCTGTAAATACTAGTTCTGTTACAGGAATAGATAATTGGGTTGAAAATTAATTTTCCAGGAATATGATAACCATCTGGTTTTGAATCTACGACCCTCAGGTGAAACATTTATCCTCACTCTGCGTTTGTGAAATAACTGCTACTTTTAGTTACACCAAACGCGTTGATATAGGCCATCACGGTACTTACCAAAGCCATAATAAAAACAGATCCTCTAAATGTAATGTCCAAGAGTTGGTTTCCTGGGCCTTGTATATTGTTAGATCAAGGGGTCTTACCAAGTAAAGTAAGATGGTTTTCTGAACCTCAATATTATTTGTATCATTACTTTGCTTAGCTCTAACGGGACACGTAGATGTGTATATATTAAAATGACTACCCTCGTGTCAGTGTCAGCCCCGCCGGGTCTCGTGATTATACGAATATCACATTTACTTGTGACGTCAGAGTTCTTATCTCAGTTAAATAACGCAGAATATACAAAGAAAAACTATTTAAAATGGCCGCTATTTTGACATTTTAAATTTGATTTTTATGAATTTCAATAAGATCACACAAATTCTCTGCACCAAATTTTATGATTAGATCTTAATTTTTGTGACCGCTGTCGTGCTTGCGTATAATAGACGGACGAAATGCAGAAAATCAATATATATCGATTATCTGAGACCATGAAACATGAACCTCAGTTTAAATAGGAGGTAGTCATTTTTCGTGATTAGTAAATTTAACCTATACTGTGTAACAACGATCAACACTAAAGATTAAAATTTGTGTGTGATTTCGATATTTCAAAACAGAATGGATCTTTAAAAAATGAATTATCTGCATATTATTTTTCTCAACCAAAAAAGCTTGTAAAGACTACGTAACTTTGTCTTAGTAATTATGTCGATACAAATTAAATTTGTCTACAAATGTAATAAAATAAATGAATATAATAAACACATACATTAATCTTAGCAAGTAAAATAATTGTAGATAAAAAGGCCTAACCTAACTTAACCAAGAATTCTTTCATATGTGTAACATAATTGGAAGAAAAACACTGATGTAAATAATATGGTTATCCTATTTTAAATGTTTCTGAATCACACAATAAAAAAAGTTGGGACAAAGTTTCCGAGTAAAACTAGTACTACAGTTGGGTAAAACTTTTCTTTGTTCATACGTTTTAAATAATACGGACGTTAGCTTTTCTCTAATTAAAACTGCAATTTAAAAGTGTTTGTACAACAATAGAACTAGTCGTCTACCTTTTACAGCATTATTACTTTTAATTATATAATAAATGTGAATATAATTTAAAGTAATAATGCTGTAAAGACAGTTTCAATTAAAATGAATATTGTTGCTTTGTCAAATGTGTAAACTTTCTTTGTAATAATTAATCAAAATAACCATTAAGGGGTTCATTATAGTTGAGTACAGGTTTGGCAATCCCAAAGGCCCCTAGCTGTATCTACACCTTTATACACGTATTCTTGGATTAGATATCCCTCTTTCATCTTTCCTATTAGACCTCTCTTGACCAACTCTTGTTCTCATCCACAATAACGCTATTAGAGCGGGTCTTTATTTATTTTATTTTATAAGACGTCACCGAGAGGTTTTTCTCGTTTAAACAAGAAAAAACAAAATTCTTAGCGCAACGATCTTATAAACGGCTTTCCATTCCATCACGTGATGTGTGGTTAGCATATCGAGTTTCCTTCGCGATTTTAAAGGAAACTACATTTAAATACTACATTATTGTAGTATTTAAATTCATATTTAATCTTTAACCCTACAACAGTAGGATGTTCAACTTGCAAGATCTGCTTTTTTTTACTACACTGCAAAAGTTTAGTAAAATTAAAATTAATGA
Source organism: Aphrophora alni (assembly GCA_963513935.1). Lineage (NCBI taxonomy): Eukaryota > Metazoa > Arthropoda > Insecta > Hemiptera > Aphrophoridae > Aphrophora > Aphrophora alni. The sequence continues at coordinate 109,561,680 of OY740772.1, read as the reverse complement.
GATATAATTACTTTTGCACGATTCAACGTATTTCGGATGTTGTAAATATTTCCACAAATATTATAATTCTAAAAATTCTCTGTTAAATTGTCTAACCGGGAAACAATTTACACATTACCTATATTACCGTAAATAAAAATTAGATTAAATAATAAAGCAAATTTCACAAAAACTTAGTTACAGATTTGCAAGTACAAGCCAAACAATATTTTACAAAAAGGATAAACAAATAAAAATTGAATATTCCATTTGTTTAGTTAAGGTTGTAGGGAACACCATTTTGGTTTTCATCAGGATAACATTTAACTCGGCGTTAATGCAACAATAACTCAAGGGATTGGTTAAGTTTGGACAGTCTAATCTTAGCCAGTCGTTTAAGCCTGTGTTGATAATGATAATTACCTAACTTTCAGCGTCCGCTATTCTCCTTAATGACGTACAACTAAGGCTGTTCTTTGAGCTACTCAGGATTTAGGATAGTAACTCAATTTCCACCATAACTATTGTAATACTTATCTCACTTCCCATTCCACTATTAAACACAAGTAAATAGAAGTATTTTGTTGAAAGCCTTATAAAAGAACACAAAATAAAGATCCTTAGCTCTCGAATTATCTTAAAACTGCAGAGTCACAAAAGAAAAACAACAGTTGGTGGAGAGAAATATGATAAAAAAAGATGAAAGAAAGGCTACGTAAAACAAAGGTGTAGATCCAACAAAGTCATCAGTTTAAAAATTATCACAAAACAATTATTTATATAACAGTAACAATGTGTTAATCCAATATTCTCTAAAACTGTACATACCGTTCATAAAAGTATGAATGTGAATTAAAGTAAAATATAAACCGTAGTCTGATCGATTTCACTTCTAAAGAATTAAGTCACCCACCACCGAGATCCATTTGGGGTGAGAGTAAAAGTTCCTTTCTCAGTTAAGGAAATCAAACGTCTAGGAGATATAGCGGTAGCTTTACCATAATATTTGCGACCACTGTGAGCCCAATAGTAAGCCACCCATGATCATTTTACTTTTATTATTTCGCCCTATTGGTATTTTACTCTAGTGTACAGTAGCTGTGGTACTATTTACTGTTACTTCTTTGACTATAAATAATTAATTCCCTCTGTGAATGTGTCTTTCTCTAATCTACAGTAGCTATGGTACTATTTACTGTTACTTCTTTGACTATAAATAATTAATTCCCTCTGTGAATGTGTCCTTCTCTAATCTACAGTAGCTGTGGTACTATTTACTGTTACTTCTTTGACTATAAATAATTAATTCACTCTGTGAATGTGTTTTTCTCTAATCTACAGTAGCTGTGGTACTATTTACTGTTACTTCTTTGACTATAAATAATTAATTCCCTCTGTGAATGTGTCTTTCTCTAATCTACAGTAGCTATGGTACTATTTACTGTTACTTCTTTGACTATAAATAATTAATTCCCTCTGTGAATGTGTCCTTCTCTAATCTACAGTAGCTGTGGTACTATTTACTGTTACTTCTTTGACTATAAATAATTAATTCCCTCTGTGAATGTGTCCTTCTCTAATCTACAGTAGCTGTGGTACTATTTACTGTTACTTCTTTGACTATAAATAATTAATTCACTCTGTGAATGTGTCCTTCTCTAATCTACAGTAGCTATGGTACTATTTACTGTTACTTCTTTGACTATAAATAATTAATTCCCTCTGTGAATGTGTCCTTCTCTAATCTACAGTAGCTGTGGTACTATTTACTGTTACTTCTTTGACTATAAATAATTAATTCACTCTGTGAATGTGTTTTTCTCTAATCTACAGTAGCTGTGGTACTATTTACTGTTACTTCTTTGACTATAAATAATTAATTCCCTCTGTGAATGTGTTTTTCTCTAATCTACAGTATCTGTGGTACTATTTACTGTTACTTCTTTGACTATAAATAATTAATTCCCTCTGTGAATGTGTTTTTCTCTAATCTACAGTATCTGTGGTACTATTTACTGTTACTTCTTTGACTATAAATAATTAATTCCCTCTGTGAATGTGTTTTTCTCTAATCTACAATAGCTGTGGTACTATTTACTGTTACTTCTTTGACTATAAATAATTAATTCCCTCTGTAAATGTGTCCTTCTCTAATCTACAGTAGCTGTGGTACTATTTACTGTTACTTCTTTGACTATAAATAATTAATTCCCTCTGTAAATGTGTCCTTCTCTAATCTACAGTAGCTGTGGTACTATTTACTGTTACTTCTTTGACTATAAATAATTAATTCCCTCTGTGAATGTGTTTTTCTCTAATCTACAGTAGCTGTGGTACTATTTGCTGTTACTTCTTTGACTATAAATAATTAATTCCCTCTGTGAATGCGTTTTCTCTAATCTACAGTAGCTGTGGTACTATTTACTGTTACTTCTTTGACTATAAATAATTAATTCCCTCTGTGAATGTGTTTTTATCTAATCTACAGTAGCTGTGGTACTATTTACTGTTACTTCTTTGACTATAAATAATTAATTCCCTCTGTAAATGTGTCCTTCTCTAATCTACAGTAGCTATGGTACTATTTACTGTTACTTCTTTGACTATAAATAATTAATTCCCTCTGTAAATGTGTCCTTCTCTAATATACAGTAGCTGTGGTACTATTTACTGTTACTTCTTTGACTATAAATAATTAATTCCCTCTGTGAATGTGTTTTTCTCTAATATACAGTAGCTGTGGTACTATTTACTGTTACTTCTTTGACTATAAATAATTAATTCCCTCTGTGAATGTGTCTTTCTCTAATCTACAGTAGCTATGGTACTATTTACTGTTACTTCTTTGACTATAAATAATTAATTCCCTCTGTGAATGTGTCCTTCTCTAATCTACAGTAGCTATGGTACTATTTACTGTTACTTCTTTGACTATAAATAATTAATTCACTCTGTGAATGTGTTTTTCTCTAATCTACAGTAGCTGTGGTACTATTTACTGTTACTTCTTTGACTATAAATAATTAATTCCCTCTGTGAATGTGTTTTTCTCTAATCTACAGTATCTGTGGTACTATTTACTGTTACTTCTTTGACTATAAATAATTAATTCCCTCTGTGAATGTGTTTTTCTCTAATCTACAGTAGCTGTGGTACTATTTACTGTTACTTCTTTGACTATAAATAATTAATTCCCTCTGTAAATGTGTCCTTCTCTAATCTACAGTAGCTGTGGTACTATTTACTGTTACTTCTTTGACTATAAATAATTAATTCCCTCTGTAAATGTGTCCTTCTCTAATCTACAGTAGCTGTGGTACTATTTACTGTTACTTCTTTGACTATAAATAATTAATTCCCTCTGTGAATGTGTTTTTCTCTAATCTACAGTAGCTGTGGTACTATTTGCTGTTACTTCTTTGACTATAAATAATTAATTCCCTCTGTGAATGCGTTTTCTCTAATCTACAGTAGCTGTGGTACTATTTACTGTTACTTCTTTGACTATAAATAATTAATTCCCTCTGTGAATGTGTTTTTATCTAATCTACAGTAGCTGTGGTACTATTTACTGTTACTTCTTTGACTATAAATAATTAATTCCCTCTGTAAATGTGTCCTTCTCTAATCTACAGTAGCTATGGTACTATTTACTGTTACTTCTTTGACTATAAATAATTAATTCCCTCTGTAAATGTGTCCTTCTCTAATATACAGTAGCTGTGGTACTATTTACTGTTACTTCTTTGACTATAAATAATTAATTCCCTCTGTGAATGTGTTTTTCTCTAATCTACAGTACTGTGGTACTATTTACTGTTACTTCTTTGACTATAAATAATTAATTCCCTCTGTGAATGTGTTTTTATCTAATCTACAGTAGCTGTGGTACTATTTACTGTTACTTCTTTGACTATAAATAATTAATTCCCTCTGTGAATGTGTTTTTCTCTAATCTACAGTACTGTGGTACTATTTACTGTTACTTCTTTGACTATAAATAATTAATTCCCTCTGTGAATGTGTTTTTCTCTAATCTACAGTAGCTGTGGTACTATTTACTGTTACTTCTTTGACTATAAATAATTAATTCCCTCTATAAATGTGTTTTTCTCTAATATACAGTAGCTGTGGTACTATTTACTGTTACTTCTTTGACTATAAATAATTAATTCACTCTGTGAATGTGTTTTTCTCTAATCTACAGTACTGTGGTACTATTTACTGTTACTTCTTTGACTATAAATAATTAATTCCCTCTATAAATGTGTTTTTCTCTAATATACAGTAGCTGTGGTACTATTTACTGTTACTTCTTTGACTATAAATAATTAATTCACTCTGTGAATGTGTTTTTCTCTAATCTACAGTACTGTGGTACTATTTACTGTTACTTCTTTGACTATAAATAATTAATTCCCTCTGTGAATGTGTTTTTCTCTAATCTACAGTAGCTGTGGTACTATTTACTGTTACTTCTTTGACTATAAATAATTAATTCCCTCTGTGAATGTGTTTTTCTCTAATCTACAGTAGCTGTGGTACTATTTACTGTTACTTCTTTGACTATAAATAATTAATTCCCATTGTGAATGCGTTTTCTCTAGTGTACAGTAGCTATATACTGTTTCTTCTTTAGAAGATGAATATTGTTGTGTCCATCACGCGTAACGCTATAGGCATATTGGGTTTACAAAAACTATTTATTGGCTGTATAAAAACATCGAGGAACGGAAGACCACTGTTCACTAGTTTATTATTTACCTCAAAGTCAAGACTATAATTGCACTTTACCACCTAGTTTTATTGAATTGAGAAACCAAATAGGATTACATCAAATGGAAGTTGGTTAATGGAGACGAAATTGAATTAAACTAGCACTTGGTTGGTAACTGTAACCGAACACTAGGTACATCGACAAAACAACTCTATGCTTCAAAATAACTAAATATCACTCTACTGGTTACAGAATTATGATGATACTAGTTGTTAACCTATGTACCCAGTCCAATTACGGATTTAACTTACTGAACCAATATATAAAGAATTATTGTTATAGGTTAAAGTTGAAGTTATGATAATAACTGTTACACTCTACTATAATAGTTATTCTGATAGTAATAGTTGACTCATTTGTTCATTCTTGACGAGGGAATGTGTTTCTGGAGCCTACTGTGAGTGCAACATACACAGAGAATGTCTTTCTGGAGACGTCTTTAAATTGTAGAATGTAACTCCGAACCTTTTCTGAAACGTTTTCCCCACAAATTGTCTGAAAATCTGGTGTTTCCATCAGACAGACGTTATACTCAAATAAAAAGATATCTAAATACATAAGTCACCCCATTGCCTTACTTAAATGGCTCCATACCTGGCTCAGTCGATATCTTAGAAACTGGTAACAAATTCGTGAGTATTATGCCAACAATAAAGGTACAAGGTTTTATGTTGAATCACATACGTTTAAATTATTCTCAGTTTAATATCCAACTAAGCTGGTTTGACAAGATATGAATGTTCAAAGGAAAACTAAATAATGTTGGTTATTGTAGAGGTTACCCGAGGCAGTTGACAGTCTTAGTTTATAAACTAATAGACGTTTTCTGCAATTCAAAGAAGCCTTTGTGAAACCAAAATAACGTTGGACTTAGTTAGATGGTATTTAACATTACAGGTAGGTTCAACCCTAACAGAATCAGCTAGGCCTAACAAAAAGTATAAAGTGATTTTTAAAACCCCTTTTTAGTGTGATGAATTTTTGATATATTGTTTAATTAACTTGTACCACAAAACAACTTGATGGGGACCATCAGTAGAGAACCGGTCAGTTCGGAACCAAAAGTGGTGGGTAAAAGGGTGGGTGGTAGACGTGGTTGCCCTCCCCCTTGTCCCTCCTCTTTGCCCTTTGCACTTAAGCAACCCCATCATAAAAGCACCTTTAAATTGCCGCCATTTTTGAAATACAGTCCTCTGTACCAAATTTCATGTTTTTGTCTTATTTTTTGTGGTCGCTATCGTGCTTACGAAAGGACGACAACAACGACGGACGGACGGTAAGTAAAAATTCACAATGAAAGGACAAGTGACATAAATATTTATAACTATATATTTTTTAATGCAAATATTATTTCTTTAATGAAACCCTTTAAAATAAGTTCTAGAGGCAGAATCCACTGAATCATGACATCAGAATCGGATTTCAATAAAAGCAATCCGACTAACTATGCAAGGTTAATCGGATAAAGTCATAAATCAGAAAGACTTGAACGAAATTGTTTTAATCTCGTCGAAGATGGAGGCTCAACCGTGAACGTTGCTTTTATTTCACAGACTGTATCATAGCGAACCCTTTCATTTCCTAACCTTTTCAACTAAAGAAGACAGAACTTTAAGATTAAACTGATATCATAACAAAATAAGTTATGCAATACGTTTCACATTTTATTACAATTTATATTCTTTAAGGTCTATTCATATTGAAAATAAGTTGATGGATGTCATCATAGTACTTACCCAGCCCTATGTAATACAAGCAGATCCTCTAAATGTAATGACCAGAAGTTAGTTTTTTGGTTTTTGGAAGTAATTTGTATTGATAGATCAAGGAATCTTACCTAGTAGGGTTTTTACACAGTTGTTACAGAGAGTTTCTGAGCGTCATAATTGTACAGTTGGCTAGGACGCCTTAACCTAACCTTAACCTAACCTAACCTAACCTAACCTAACCTAACCTAACCTTACCCAGCCCTATCGTACTATGCAATACAAGCAGATCCTCTAAATGTAATGACCAGAAGTAAGTTTTTTGGTTTTTCTAGGTAATTTGTATTGGTAGATCAAGGAATCTTACCTAGTAGGGTTTTTAAACAGTTTCTGAGCGTCATAATTGTACAGTTGACTAGGACGCCTTAACCTAACCTTAACCTAATTTGTGACAATAATTTCACTTTTTGTCATCGTAGACATGTGAAGTTGGTGTCATTACATACAATAATTGTAAATTTTTATCCAATTTAACGTGTCACAAGATATGAACAAAAAGCTGTATAATAGTGATTATTATTTTATTGAAGGCAAAAAACCTTTTGCTTATCATCACCTTAAATAGCCCTCGAATACTCTAATGTCAGGGTCGGAGGAGAACGAGATTTGGTCAAAAAATATGTGATAGGGAATAGGAAAAAGAGGGATCTAGGCCCAAGAGTAGTAAAAGGTGTGTATCCATCTAGGATCTCTCACTATTGTCACGCCCTCGCTATATTGAGCTTCTGAGGGTAAGAAAATGTTTTAAATGGATGCCATTTTAATATTCTAGGAATTTCAATTTGGTTCTATATGAACACACTAAATAGTACTCAAAATTCATGTTCCTATATTAATTTTTATGACCGCTAACGTGCTCACGTACAGACCATAACGACGACGGGCGGACAGTTTGTCGAAAATCATTTCTTCCGTTTCCTGGAGCAATGAAACGAGACGACCCGTCGAAAAACAAAGGTTGAAATTTTTGACGTTAAGTAAAATTAGAGATATTTAACACAAAAAGATAAATTACTTAATTTATAGCGTGTGCTTATGAATGTGATAGGCATATATTTAATTAGGATATCCAGCGTTTTATTAATTAATTACTTATTAGCTAATTTTTATTACAGAGAAGAAAGATACGGTAGATGTTTTACGACCTGAGGGTCACCTTTACACAACACACAGTTGTAGTATGTGTGTTTTATAAACATTTTAGAGGTAGACATTTGGTATGTAGGCATTGCAACAAACTACCACAAAGCAGAAATAGCGGTCTGTAATTTTCAAAATAGCGGTTGATTTCTCAACTTAAAAAAAAAAAACTTATTTAACAAATATAGACACGTCATTATCAACCAGTCCATGTATGGTGATTGTAAATAAAAAACAAACGAAGAAGAAGGGATACGCTGTGTTCAAAATAAGGTGAATGTACAGTATAACACAATTCTCACAAACACACAGAACACAATTCTCATAAAAAAAATACGCCTAAATATCAGACGCGTTTCAACGACGTTATAGTTTGATTGGTGTAGCTCGTGTATCACTGAAGAGGACGACCTTGTCGTTGAAACGCGTCTGATACTTAGGCGTATTTTTTTTTTTTATGAGAATTGTGTTCTGTGTGTTTGTTATACTGTATAGTTTTTCTCATAAGTCAAGCTCAACATTTAATAAGGTGAGTGTAGCAATAAAATACAATTAAACTTTTTTTTGTACTAACAATTGGACGTTGTACGAAACCTATTTCTTGTTATCTGATATGTTAAGCCTTGACTTTGCTGGAAATAACTTGTCTGGAATTGTAATTTTACGTCAATGTACTTTGTGAGCCTAATGGTTTTCCAAATGGCTTACTGGACCAGCGACGAAAGGGAGATGGGTTTAATGGGTACAAATCCTACAGGCTTTGGAGTACGGGATCTTCAATGTGTTTAGAAGACTTCACAATACAGTTTATTGAACCAAAAAATAGTGTCACAATAATACTGAAGGTAGGATAGTTGAGGGCTTTGTTGAAGGGGATAGGTAAAATTTTAAAATTAGAAAATAATTTTTGTAATAAGAAAAAAAAACAGATTACATCATTTTGCAAGGAAATAAAAGGCTTAAATACTCTGTTTTATACTTGAGTAAAGGTAGGTACGACTGTAATAGGGGTTACGGAGAGTGGGCCCTAATGTTCTGTCAACTCAAACAAGCAAAGTGCCCAAGGAAATACAGTTCTATTAGTCTCATTGGTTTTGGTCTCGAGAACAAATCCTTAGTTTAGCTAAGCCGTATCGATAGAGTTTAGTATCTAATACAACCGAACTTAAAACGTGTCAAAGAAAATAAAGAGTGAGAAAAAATTGCACAAACTTTCTCGTACATCAATACATAAAAATGATGTGACTCCTGTCATGAATGGTGGTTGTTGTCAGTGACAGTTGAGGGTGAATGAAATGTAAAATTAAATGACTATCTCTGTAACTTAATTTTGTTTTCCTATATTGAAAATAAATTGATTTATTAAGTAATTAATCAGACAATTTCCTTCGCTAACTGTCCTTCCTTTAAATTTTGTATTAACCTGTCAATAACTGAAATAAAACATGAACGTCATCTTTAATTAGTTGTCTTTTCATCTTTATTTTATACCCGTCGGACTAATAAAGACTGGGGAATTAGTAAAACACGAAAAAACCGCAATCCTATCAATCGCGCTTACTTGTGTAACTTTGACAATTCACTCGTCCGAATTGTAGCTATATAAGGCAAAACTAATTAAGCTACGCAGCCTCCTCTCTCTTCTTAGAAGATCATAGTTTTTGTAAGTAAACTTTTTATATTTCAAACCAATATGCTAAATTTTATGTATCGTAAACCTTTAATTTAATCGACATCATAAGGACCTTCTGGGAAGATGACTAGGGTTTACACCCTTAGGGCCTCACTATAGTGAGTACGGGTGTTTCATAATCTAACTGAATCTACACATTTTTCATGTAATCTTGGAATAAATCTCTCTCTTTCATAGTTCCAACTCGACCAAACTCTTGTTCTCTTCCGATGCTGATGCTATTAATTCCAGGGTTAGAGGGTTTTATTGTATGTTCTTTTCTTCCTTTAAATGTAAAAAGATGATGACCTAAACGTTTTCGCCTTTTAAAAAAAAAATTGAGGCCTCTTCCAAAATTGAGTTATAAGATTAAGAAAACTTTTGTAACAATTAGTTTGTATGGCAGAGTTGGTATAGGTACCATAACTTCACGCATGTTCTTATTTAACCAAACTAATTTCCCTTACACATTGTATGTACTGTATACTGTGACCAAAGTTCTGGTAAACGTCAGAAAAAAAGTTTTCCAATATGGTTGCTGCCTTAGAAACATCTACAAAGCTTATCGTGGAAACTCCAACTTTGTTTCACAGTGTAATTAACAAAAGTGGTGGATCCCAATACTCTCAACCACTTTTTGGTTCTTTCAAACTTCCGACAGAGGCAATATGTAGTTAGGGAAACCTCTTAGAAAGTTTTATATCTACTCTCATTGCAAAGACTACTTCTCTTAACAAAGGATCATTTCGTGTAATACAATAATTAGATACTAATTGATGTTTTTGTATTTAACTATTAAAAATGTATTGTTAACTAAGCTGTATATTTTTCTGTAAGACAATATAATATACATTGGTTAAAAGTAAACGTGTGGAAAGATAAGGAGTTAATTTACGATTTTATTTTGTCACACTTACGTGATGAGTCAACAAACTGTGATGATTTTTTCCCTTGAAAATTGTTGACACTGGAAATTTGTCAATACAAATTTTCCCTTGTTTATCATCGCTTTATATATATATATATATATATATATATATATATACAGTATATATATATATATATATAGCATAGTGTTGGAAGAGAACCAGAGTTGTTCAAGGCTACATGAAAAGAGGTGTTTATCCAGCCACTAACGTACCTCACTACAGTGAACCCCAATGATACAAATATTTATTTTAGTGTTTACCTTCCCCCAAAAGTATGATCACCTCATATCCTAGGACAGATAATAAACTATCATCGAATAATGCAGGACTTACCAAAAGTTACTGTTCGAAAAATTAATCACTATATTTTAAAACGTTTCTTTTCAAAAATTTAGAGTTTTAAATATTTATTTGGAAATAACTTTCCATTTCGTTGAGGTAGGTTAGTACATAACAAGAATATTGATTAATTTGAATTTAGGGAAATTATATAGCATTAAATTAGTTACAATGAAATAAGTTATAATAGTAGGAAATAAATTATAGATTGTTAGTTATGTTTGTCGTAATTTTTTTTTTTTTTTTTAATAATTTCTTCGATTATTTTTTTAAATTTAATGTTTTATTGTTTATTATCTAATTTGTATAGTTTCTAGGAAAATGTTTGTAATTTTTTAATAACTTGTACTATAAATTTGACGTTTAGAACTATGGAAAAATTTTCCAATTGAACTGTTTTACTACATATTTGTTTGTTATGCAGTAACTACCACACATGGCTATCAATCATACTATGGTGATTTCTAATTCACCGCCCATTATTTCTGTCTGGTAATTTGACGAGAGCCAAAAGGCCTATTTACGAATGTTCCGCGTATGAGCAAACCCTGTTCGAAACTGAAAAAAGGCTAGTGTGCTGCGAAAAACAGGAGATGTTGTGTTTTACTGTATTTTGTGTTTTCGTGATTTTTGCTGTCTTCCCTGTAAACGGTGAGTTAACCTTGTCTCTAGATGGGAATATTGAAGCCAGAATGTCTCCGTTAATTACTGCACACGCGAATTTGTCGAAATAATTGTTTAATTAAGTGTCTAGACCAAAGAGTGGCTTCCTAACTACGTACAGCGTTTGAGCGTCTAAATTATTAAGCATAATGAGCAATGGTGTAAATTGTATTTTGTATTGGTTTTTATCAAAAATGGCTGATGTTATTAATTAGGTTGATGTTGAGATAATAGCTGAGAGTGAACGATTCAATCTCTTGGTAATATGACATGTTTAACCTTAATTTGACCACGCTTCCAAACTTGTGTCAAATCCCTGATTACTCTTATTATATAAGTCCCCTTAAAGATCTCCCCAAGCGCTACAATTCCTTGCAATAAAATTAATAAATAAGGTTTTTTTGTAAATAGGGACAGGATTAAAAAAAAAATCTATTTTAAATTGGCGGCCACTCAAAACAGTATTGCATCGATCAAAAATTAGGGTCCCTGTGAACGAAACACAACAACCAATAGTATGAAAAGAACTTCAAATTAAAAATGAAATTTATCGTCTATTAATAAAGAACAGGTTACTAGTTTTATTATTTTCATTTATATGAATTAAAATATTTTCGAATTACATAAGGTTGAACAAATATTATTTAAATTATATTTACCTTACAGTTATACTGTGATTTATTATAAAACTATGCAACTTGTGTCCAGGTTGTAAAGAAAGTTCGGGAATGGTTAGCTTTTAAAATTAAAAAAGATAGAAATCTGAAATTTTAAAAATACATTTTGGTGTAAAAAACTCTTTTTTTTTGTCATTATGAGGTAAAATCACTCCCATCACTGAACTGGGTTTTTGGAGGCAATTAAAAAATGTTTAAATGTAAAGCCCAACAATGTAACACCTCATTTGAAACGTCTTAAGAAATAACTGCGCAAACTAGAGGTGGCCATCTTAACTACAATTCAAAATGGCGGCCGGTCAAATTTTCAAAAATCAAATTTACCTCACAATTTCGTTGTAGTAAAATAGTAAGAAAAAAAACTATTACATCAAAAACTTCCCCATTATAAAGAAGTTACATTGTCCTACAAATTTTAACCTCAAAATTTATTTAAACACAAAGCCAAAAATGTTTACAATTAGTTTTAACAATGTTGGTAAATCCTGGATCAAATTTTAAGATTACACTAAAAAACATCTCTAAAGTTTCAGCTTTTCTAGTTTTAAAGTTATTTATTCGTCCCGGGACTTTTTACACCCAGTATATATATATATATATATATATATATATATATATATATATATATATAAATTGAGATAAAATATAAACCACAGTTGGATCATGTAAGCTTCCAACTACTAGCATAGAAACTATTCTTTTAGTATAATAAAAGAACAATAATGTCCGTCTATGTGACTTTTTTAATAATAAAGTAGTTACTAACTTTATAATCATATGACGCGTTTCGGAACTCGTTCCATCTTCAGAAAATCGCTCTGCTGAGGTCGTTAAAACATTAAAATAAATTATTACACAACACATATATCGCAACACATATACACATACACGCGCACATTAACACAGAAAATATCAACGCGTGTGCACACCATTGTACACGCGTTGATATTTTCTGTGTTAATGTGCGCGTGTATGTGTATATGTGTTGTGTAATAATTTATTTTAATGTTTTAACGACCTCAGCAGAGCGATTTTCTGAAGATGGAACGAGTTCCGAAACGCGTCATATGATTATAAAGTAAGTAACTACTTTATTATTAAAAAAGTCACATAGACGGACATTATTGTTCTTTTATTATATAAAAAAGAGTGACTTGGATACAAACACAATGAGTTTTATATTCTTTTAGGTTAATTTTTTGTTTAAACAAAATAAATGCCACCACAAAAAAAAAATTATGTGATGAAATTCAACAGCATTTTATCAACGGTATTAAATCTACTAAAGGAAGATTACACAAGTAGGACGAAAGTAATTTATTTCTCAACAAATAATAGCTGTCGTTTATTTAGCTTGAATTCCTACTGTGGTTATTCTCAACTATTGTAGTTAAATATTACTTTTATAGTTGTTCATCAACAACAGAGTTTTTCATCTAAATGCGTTACTATTTCAAGTACACAAGTTTCAAGTGTACAAGTTTCAAGTAAACAAGTTTCAAGTATACACGTTTCAAGTATACAAGTACTTATACCGAAATCCTAATCCCGTTAGGATTTACGAATCGTCTAACAAATTTGTAAATTACGAAATGGCGACAAATCTTGCAGTCTCACAATATCTCATTTTGTGAGATATTTAATCTCACATGGAAATTTCACAGATACTCAAATGTATTTTCTACAATAAATGTAAGACAGTTATGTATAAAATAATAATAATAAACAATAGTAAATTTGAACAGTTTATTCTCAATATTAAAACAAAAGTATTATTATAACAGTATTTCATTTTAATTTTGCTTAAATGCGTCATGTACCTTAGATTTTTTAAATTAGTTCCCTATTCTTACTAAAATTAAAAGTAGGAAAATTTCTGTATCATACTCTCATGGGCTCATCTATACCGAGTACGTGCATGGCTATACTGAAGGATACAAGCTGGTTGTACACTTTTTACGTATAGTCCTGTATTAGATCTCTCTCTTTCATCAGTGTTCTGTTAACCAACTGCTATTAAAATTAAACTTGAACACAATTCCCCACAAATAATACGATTAATCAAACGCGTTTCAGCGACAATATCGCCATCTTCAGTAACTAACTAAATTAATAAACATAGTATTTGTGAGACATTTTGTTCAGTATAATTTTATATTATTTCACAAGTCAAACTAAATATTTATAGGCGGTTAAAGATAGGGCTTTAAAAAATACATTTTAAAAACTGATAATTTCAAATAGTTTGTTAGAAACCTTTATTACGCATGAACCTGATAATTGTGTATATTATAACTTTCTTGACGTCGGCAAGGCCTGAACGCGCCTTGTAGATATGTATATTTAATAGGTTTACACACGCATTGCTCATTTCAGTGTCTCTGTCCAATTCTTATCTAATGTAGTGTTGAATAACTCACGAGATAAGCCGATAACGACGACAGAAGGACAGGATGTCGACAATTTTCCTGAGGCCAAGATACTTGAAGATCCGTCAAAAAAACTTAGGTCGAAATTTTTGACGTTTACCACTTACCTACACACACTTCGTATCCTAAATTTTCAGTGAGTAAAATTTTAATAGTTTACACGTAACACAACACCTATAATGACAAAAACTGAACTCCGAGATGAATAGCTATTACTAAAAATGTATCTCACACTCAGTTGTTTAATTTCATATTCTATTAGGTCGCTATCTATAATCTAACAAACTTTGTGACGTAACTAATTTCATTTTGTGTTTAAATTACTTCTTCATTCAATTACAAACGAGAAGGAAAGTGTTGTCACAAGACTTTTCCTCGCTTCGCCGAGGTTGGGAGGGGAGACCATCTGTTCTAGTTCAGTAAACTTTCCAAACAGCACGTTTTTACATTTTCATCCTTTCAAAAGTAATTAAGCTGTTCCAGAGTCATAACTTATATTTTTTCCTCTCTTTGATAAAATATCTTTTTCGTAGAGACTATATTATGAAAATTCAAAATGAAGCAATTTCATTACAAGCTATTTATGTCCGAAAGTTGACTCTATTGCAAATCGTTTTACGGAAATAGATGAATTTTTAAAGAAGTTTCAACTATAATTTTACCCTACACAATTGTGACACCGATGACTAGGAGTACTAGAGTGATCTAACTCTGTTACTACGCTATACAGGGTGCCTCGATAACTACGGAAATAGCTTCATTATTTTTGAACGGTTAACAAACGAGAAATAAGATTTGAATATACTTACTGAATAAATTGAATAATATTTATAAATACAACCCAAGTTTCACGAACCAAAATGCAGAGTACGTAAGTCAAAATAGTTAAGAACAAACCTATATAAATGGACAGGTTTCATCTGAGCTGTGAGCTGCGCGTGGAAGGGAGGTACAAGTTTGTAGTTCGAGGCCGCGTGGGGACAGAGGCATTGTAGGGGAAACGGTCGGCGCCGGCTACTGTCCACGATCTAGCCGTTTAGGCGACCGCTTCCCCCACCACCTCACTGCTACTTAGACCACGCCTAGACCCACTGCGCACCCAAACTCCACAGCTCAGATGAAACCTGTCCATTTATACTTTTTAAACCTTCAGTGAGTACGAACGTGGCAATCCCGAGGGTCCAAACTAAATCTACACCTTTTTTCAAGCAGTCTAGTGTTAGAATTCAGTCATCTTTCCTATCAAATCTCACTTAACCAACTCTTGTACTCTTCCGACCCTGACAGTATTACAATATTCGAGGTCTAGGTCTTCATTTTTAAGCACCTGTCTTCCTTTTTCTATAAGGCGATGATGACCGAGAGGTTTTTCGCCTTTATATATATATAAAAAAAAAAAAAGTTGTAATATTTTTTAAAGAGTTGGCAGTAATATATTGTACGTGAAAGTCGGAAAATAAAGCAACAGTTTCAGCCGTCACACGACCTAGCTGCTCTTTGTTTTTTTTCGCTCTCGCAATTATTTTCCGACGACAAGCAGATGACTCGTGATATAAAAGTAAATCTTGCTTAACGGGGTAGTGTGAGCATGCATGCTTGTGTGTAGGAAGTGCTTGTAAATTTTGTAGTCTTACCACATATGAGACTCAGTTCCACCTGATCAATGAAGACCACAAATATACCGACATAAGGAAAAATCTTGAAATCCTTCAAACATTGAATAAAGGTAAAACCATGGATATATTGAAAACCTACCAGATTTACAAGCACGTCAAAACAAACTGAATAGATTAAAGTTAAACTTATCTTTACATCCAACTGTTTGTCTGACCATAATAGAAGATAAAACTAACCTGATAGAAACTACCTCAATGATGGCCACCTCATCACATTATACTTTGACGTGTACTGAAGTACCAATATTATTTAATATTTTCGTTTATTGTAAATTTGTGTTTTTTGTCTGTGTGAATATCACCTGATGATGGTACTAGTACCGAAACAGCTGTCATGACAAAGTGAAATAAACACTTCAACCAAAGACTGCAATACGTAAGTAGAAATATTATAGTTTGTGTTAAGCAAGTAGTAAAGATAAATATAAATTATTAAATGATTTTGTGGGAATTAGGATACTATGTTTTAATGCTTCTTATCAAGTCCCTTGTTGATCAACTCTTGTTTTCTTTCGACTCTGACTGACGCTATTAATGTAATCGAGGATCAGAGGGTCTTTATTTGTTCTTTTCTTATTTTTTTTAAAGACGATGATGACCGAAAGTTTTTTTTCGACTTTAAACAAGTGGTAAAAACCCTTTATAGGACGATATCTAAACCATTATTACGG
Source organism: Aphrophora alni (assembly GCA_963513935.1). NCBI lineage: Eukaryota > Metazoa > Arthropoda > Insecta > Hemiptera > Aphrophoridae > Aphrophora > Aphrophora alni. Next base: position 109,544,962 of record OY740772.1, on the reverse strand, counting down.
CACTAAAATATTGTTATCATTACGGTAACCTAAACTAACTGTAGCAAAGCGTTTAAGAGGTTCAGTTTATTTAAAACTTAGTATTAACAGAGCATTAACCAATAGACTTTGTTTAGATTCCACAAGTAATGACTTTGGTTAACACATGTGTAATGTTTCACATTAAATGTTTACATGTCATTTAAGTTCTTGAGATTCTCTGAGAACACTACAGTATGGAGCTATGATTAGTAAAAGTCTCCATCTGGTTTCGACTCTCAGAGGCTCGTTTATAAACCCGAGAGACCCTAGTTTTCATGTATTCTTGGGTGAGATCTCTCTCTATCATATTTCATAACAGGTCTCTCTCGACCCTAAAGCTATTAGAGTATTCGAGAGCTAGGGGTCTTTATTTAATATTCTTTTCTTCGTTTGTTTATAAGGCGTTGATGGCCGAGAGGTTTTTAACCATTAAACAATAAAAACAAATTATGTTTATTTCTATTTTTTATTGAATGTAATAACTTCAGTTACCATTCCCTCGTACTGTTTCTAAATTGTTTGAATCTCTTCTCCTAAGTCAATTTGAATTAAATATTTTTCCTCCCGCCTGTGTGCCTAGGAATAATAATTATAGAATTTTTAGAACAGATATTGATGAAATTTTGTAAGTAATACTTATGAAAATAGTATACTTTTTTTTTTAATTCGGTGATGTCTTACCTTAAGTCAAATTTTCTCAAGATTGAATCTAATACTTTGAATGTATTTTACTCTTTTGTAGCGCCAATCGACCAAAATTAAACGCACTTGTATTAAAATTAATGCGATAGCAATAAAAAATAATGATAACGATCCTTTTTGCAAAGGGGAAAAATGAAAAATAAAACCTGAATAATATTTTTAGAAGCTACAATTTAAAACTACTATATTCCAGAAAGGTAGATTCTTAATAATAGTATAGGAGGAGTTAAATTTGTGGAAATAACCACCGTTAAAAGGAAAATTCCATACAAAAAGAAAAGGAAAATTAACCAACAAAGTTGATAGACAAAATTCTCACTTCCTCTCAAAAGAATGGAATGTAGTTGACGTATCAATTGTTTAAAAAAATAACTTAAAGTTTCAATACTATGTTTAAAATTACATTCAATTCGTAAAATGTAAAATCAGTAAATAATCCAAATTAATTAGATGTTTTTAACGATAAAATAAAATGTATTAATTACACCGATTTATATTTACAATAACTAAAAAAGAGAAAATTATAAACTAAAACGGAAGGACTTAGGAGCGCTTTAGTAACAACTGACAACAGATTTTGATGAATTCTCAGCACCGCATTAAAAGGACTTCTACCATCAACTCATCTACCTATCATCAATCATCTAATAATCTGGATTCATAGCAGTTTTATCCAAGAAGAGTTCAAACCGGAACCGAAGTCATCTATTGTACAAAGTATACAATTTTGAAGACAAAAACAGCAAATATGAAATTCATAATATAAAATTATGGGGAAAACAGTTTTAAGTTAAGTTCAAATTTATCTTTTTCTAAATATATATGTTTCCTTTGGTCATTATAAATAATAATAATAAAAAAAATATTTGTATTAGTATTAATATTTGCTAATGATCAGTTAAGACAGAAAATTTTCAATTTAACTTTTAGTCTATATAAATTACGTAAGACATATATTTAAAATTAAATATTTAGTTGTTGAAAGTTAAACAAAATGTATGTGTTCAGCTGACAATTTATAAGTTTTCGAATCTTTATTTTAATATAAATATATAAAATTTTATTCAAGTATAATAACAATGGAATTCAAGAAACTTATCTCTTCTAAACGACGCGACCCGGGACAAAAGTAATTCACATAACGTAATGAAAGTTGAGCTAGTTAAATATATAAAAAATAAGATAAATTTAGACAAAATTAAAAATATTAAAATTGAAAAATGAACCCTCTGAAGGATTCGAGTTTTTCTTGACCAGGACATCCCAAGATCCGAGATTAAAATATACATACCGTCAAAAGTCCGTTGAGAGGGGAGACAGTACACACCCTGGCCTTGAAGAAACCATAAGGACCTACTCCATAAGGGTTGCCTACTCGTTTCCCCGCTGTGTTAGCACTATGATTCTTCCGCATTTCAAGTTATATAACAGTTACAAAAAGCATAATTTAACGATCAATTAAAAAACAATATACAGCCTTAGACGTTTTCCATTCTTTAAAACAAATTATCAAACATTTCTCAACAAAATTAATATTTCTGACTAAATAAATAAATGTAATAGAAATCTTCCCCCTAAATTGCACGAAACTTCAATTAAAAACTAATATCTATTTTTGTACTGAGTTATTTACAAGATATAATTATTACCGCTAAAGCAAAAAAAAAAAAAAGTCAGCATCGCTGAGATAATTTTAATATTGTTAGATTAAACATGTCTAAATTATTAAAACAAAAAACTATCGTGGTAGCCTCACTCGGGGGGTTAGACTCGTGTAGAGATCCGCGCTATTCTACCTCTCTTTATTTGGTTATTTCCTAACGAATGTGATTCGTAGCTCATAGTATGTAATAAGAGGGCAAGTACATATTACATATTTTGATAATATCTTCGCTATTTGTCATCGCAGAGTTGGTGCCACTGCACACTAGAATGAAAACTGTATTTTTTTTATCTAATGTGGTAAGTTAAATAACACGCGAGACATAAAACTTTTTTAATTAAAAGGCCGCCATTTTGACATTTTTAACTCTATATTTTTGAGTTTCAATATGAGAAGTCTACAGTCCTCTATATAATTTAAAATTCCTATTTCATTTTTATGACAGCTCTATCGTGCTTACGTACAGAAGACAACGACTATGGTATATCGAAAATTACTTTTTCGGTTTTCTGAAACCATGAAACGTCAAGGTTACTTTAAAAAATGGGAGACGACTTTTTTTGCAATTTTAAATATTTTATTTACTGGGTAATGTCATATATAATAATAAGTTATAAACAGTTTATACTTTGAATGATGCGATTTGTTTCTTCCAATAATCCCACAGCTGTTGTTAAACGTAATATTTACTTCTTTAGTAAAGGCAACTTTTACGACTACAAACTCAGAACATGGAAAACTTTTCAAAACCTTATGTAACACGTATTCTTTATCTCTCCAGACTTGGAAGTTTATTATGCAATCTGTAATATAATTGGTAAGTTAAATCACAAAATATTTTTAGATTCACTTCATTTCACTTTCTTATATAGCTCATGTGTCAATATCGTTTTAATATAGTTAAGCAAAATTTGTACAAAACCATTAATTTATTTTGTTTCAAGACTCTGGATTGTTTATTTTAAATATATTTTGTATTCACCTTAATTGATCTGTGAAAAATAATCCTTATGGAATCTTATTTAGCTACGACCGTTTCGTCTACAGTCTACAAAGAACTACACGAATATTTAAACACAATATACATTGTTTTTTTTGCCTTATGGACTGGGAACAACCACAAAATGGCAGCCTAACCAATTTCATACATAGAGCACTCACCTTACCCATAAAAAAAAAATCAGATTTCAACCAAGAAATAAAAATAATAAAACAAATTGCAATTTCAAACGGATACGACCACAGAATCGTAGACAGAATAATAAAAAATAAAATACAAAAATCAACCAAAAAAGAAAACACAAAATACATCAGCATGGTGTTACATCAGCATGACATCACTATTAGAAAAAATGTCGTCGGAAGGATGTTTAAAAAACAATGATATACACTTGCATTCAAGACAAGAAATAATATGAGCGAAGCAATAAAACCCAAATAAGAAAAATGCCCTTTCATTGCGTGGGATTTATAAGATAACTTGCGACGATTGAGCCAAACATTACATCGGCCAAACGGCAAAATGTTTCAAAACTAGATTTAGAACAAATACCAAAAAGAAACCTCAACCCGGTTAAATCTAAAATCACAGAACACCTTTTAGAATCAGGTCATAATTACAACAACAACATGCAAATATTACACATATATCCCAAAGGGCCAATCATGAACGTCCTAGAGGAATTTATTGCAGGCTCCTTTTTAATACGATGATGACCTGAAGGTTTTTCGCTTTTAAGCAATAAGGAGGAAAATGAAATAGATATTTGTTAATAAATGTAGAAAAAGTAGAGGCGTAACTTTTTAATCACCGGGTATATTGCAATGATATTGTACAGGATACAACCTGAAACTTCAGTATAAGACCTATAATACATTATTACATTGTCGTTGAATCCACTAGAGCAGAAGAAAGAATAATTTATTTTAAAAGATTTCTCAATTTATTCAGAAGACATACATCATTGATCGACAGTTATTGTTGCAAAGCAATCCATTCTTTTCTTCCCTTGACAGATTCTTGAAAGAACACATTATTTATTCCGGCTAATATAATTCTTTGGCGACGTTCATATATTTGGATACATAAATATATTACCTAATACAATATATTGAATGGACTTATCTTTTAAAAATAAAAATTGAATTAAAAATTGAAAAAAAAGTTTAAAGATCAAACGCGTTTGAACGACACAAAATCGTCATCAGTGACAAATTAGCTACAATACACAATATCTGAAGACGTTTCTATATGGCTCCATTTATAATTCTGTTTATTTTTTTGAATTTAACAACTAGAATAAAAGGTGGTCTTTATGTGTATAAAAAAGCCGATTCCAGATTTATTGGTCAATAAATGAAAATGAACGATGCCAGTCGTTTTGAGATTCGAATATCTTAAAACCCAAACTTAAATAAATATTGAGCTTTTCTTGTGAGATAATAATATGTAGAACAAAAACTCGAACACAAGATCTGACAAAAACTACGTTAATTCAATCAAACGCGTTTCAACGCCAAAGTCGCCATCCTCAGTTGATACATGAGCTATAATAACAAAACTATAACTCATTTATACTATCGAAACGTGGCTCAATTGGCGAATGTACGAAAAAAACATATTAATAATGTTAAACATACTTAAACACTTTTAGAAAAAACTAAACAAATCGAGTAAATATGTTCTGTTAATAATGTGTTCTTTGTAGTTTTTTCAGCTTTTAATTGATTAATTTTCATTATATATATATATATATATATATATATATATATATATATATAACTATATATTACTATATATATATATTTCATTTTATATATATATATATATATATATATATATATATATATATATATATATATATATATATATACTACAGATGAATTATTTCAAAAGAAAAAACTTTCTTTTGATTTACTGATATAGTTAAGTTCAAAATTAAACTACAGCTTTTACAAACTATTTTAACTCATTGGACTAAGAAAGCTTGATTATCGACTTTTTACGATTTATCCTCTATTAAACTTGTAGAGTGATGTTTGCTATTGGTCGCCTTGTAAGAAAACTAAAACTGAACCTTGACATTTAGTTTGGTTTGGAATGCAACACTTACAGTCGGGGATGTTGGTAGTTGACTGGGAATTTATTACGGTTGAAATTCCACTCGAAGATATTTCAAAGCTTGAAAGAGAAGTAATATCAGTGACACATTAGTTGTTGTTACCATCTGAATAATAAATCTTGTATTTCAAACAATTTATAAATATAAAATAAAATGTCGCACTAAGTTTCTCAAACATTCTCTTCGAGTTAGCAATTAATGATAAAAAAATTACCCGAGGACGTGGTTTTAGAAAGTTATAAATTTTTTAATCGGTATAACCGTGATTTACTTTCATATCCTTTACTTTCACCAAAGAACATAGGACCTCCATATTAACCTATTAAACGTCAACGTTTTCACTTCTCTCCATGATCTCATCGCCAATCTGCACAGTTCGCCTTCGGATCATCCTACCCTCAGAGACTTACCCATAGTAAGTACGGGTGTGACAATCCCGAGGAATATTAGCTGAATGTACATTTTTTCCAGTAGCTTTGAGTTATATCCTCCTCATCTTTCCCATCAGGTCTCTCTTGAGTTCTCTCCCAAACCTGACTCTATAAGAGTATTCGAGAGTTAGGAATCTTTATAATATGTTTTCTTTATTTTTTATAAGGTGATGTTAACCGAGAGGTTTTTTGCTTTTAACGAACAATAAAAAATTCCAGATCATCCACACTAGTTATCTCCTTCTGTTCCTTTCAGATTACACTTCAGAGCCCCTCTCACCTCCTTCTTTATCAAAGTATGGTCTAACTATTTCCTTTCCTTAATTTTAACTCTTATTGGCGGTGAATTCGCTGGTTCTCACAGTTACTGGTTCCTCACTATTCTGGGACATTTTACAATTGTTCCGTGTTTATTTATTTATTCTACTTGATTCATTCCAAATCTCATAACCGTCGAGTAGGCCGGACGTGACGCCTTCAAAGCTTGATCTTTTACTCAGCTGTACTGATCTCCGTACATTATTATTTGAAAAATCGAAATAATCATTGTCTCTGTTTTTCGTAATATGTATTGATTTCATAGTAGAAAATAATTGGATAGAAAGTAATAGATTTATTAGCTTACGGACTTTGCACAAACTGTCGGTCATCATTGCCTTAAAGAAATGGAAGAAAAGAAAAAGCGTTTAGACAAACTTAAAAAGAGTTTACCTTATAGGAAAGATAGAAGAAAGTCATCTAACCCTAGACTACATAAAAAAGGTGTATATCCAGCTAGGTTACCTTGGGGTTGTCAATCCCGTAATCACTAAAGTGAGCTCCAATTTGAAGTAAGCAATCACTAAGAGGCTCACTATAGTGAGTACGGGCAAGACAATCCCTAAGGGTTTAGCTGTATCTACACTTTCATTAGTTTGGGCAAGATAGGGATGGATCTCTCTAACAACTATCCTATCAGTTGTATCTTTACAAACTCTTATTCCCTGATACTCTGACGCTAATAGGAATATTCGAGGGCGTTTTATTTTATATCCTTTATTATAAGGCGATGATGACCGACATTTTTACAAGTTTAAACAACAAGAGGGGAAAATAAAGTAAATCATTCGTATGCTTTATTTAAATGAGCATTATTTTTAATGTGTTAAACATAAGATTTTAAAAAAATTTTAAATCAATGTTTCTGTAACATTGATTTTAAACGACTGATTTGCTCAGTTACGTAGAATATACGTTGAAACTATTACGTGTAAAAAGTTATACACATATTTTTTAACTAAATCCTAAATACTTTTACTAAAAGACAAGACAATAATGCGATTTTACAACTTATTTTGTTGCGAGAAGTTCCAATCACATATTCAGATTATACATCGACCTCAACACGTTCACTTCAAAATGGCGCCCACAAGAGTTATGTTGCCGCCAGTTGTGATACTTTCAAAAGATGAAACAGTTGCTACGTGATGAACACATTGCAACGTTGTGTTTCCTGTTTTGTTATGAATTGTGTGAAATGTTATTTGAGAAGCGATAAATAACGAAAATATCTCAACTGGGCGGAATAGTCGTTTTGTTTATACAACTGCGAATTAATATACGTATGTGTTTTATTATAAACTTGTGTTATATATTTGTCAATTTGTTTATAGTTGAAACCTGTCATGAACGCCTTATAAGTGTTATCATGATACTTTCCCAGCCCCATCATACAATGTCACAGAAACATTGTTCTAAATGTAATGTCAACATTTAGACATTGGTTTGGCCTTGTAGGAAATGTTAAACTGTATTGACAGATCAAGAGGTCTTAACAAGTAAGGTAAGTTTATTTATAACAGTTGTTACACACTTGTTTCTGAATTTCGTAATTGTGTATAGAACTACTTGCTTAACTTCGGGGTTCCTTTAAAAGTCTTCACTCGCTTCGCTTGTGTCAGGTATGTCAGGTCTGACGGACGTCGAGGTCATACGATAGAGCCTCCACTCGCTACGCTCTCGTGCTTACGTTGACAACGATAACAACACCAACGACGGAGGGTCGCACGAAATGTCGATAATCACTTTTTGCTTTCCAAGAACCATGAAACGCGATCAGTCGATCACTGGCTATCGATAACGGATTGCGATTACCAAACTTACCGAAAAAAATCAACAGCAACTTCTCTGGGTGGGTAAAAATAAAATAAAATAACCATTCCTTTGGCAAAAGGTCGATAAGGAATTATACAAATTGTTCCAACGTACTTTATAGAAGAACTAATTGTATATAAGAAGCACTTCTTAATAACGGCGCACATGATACTATTTCAATACAGCGGTGTTCTGCAAGCATTGCATATCTCAACATTAGAAGGGGCGACTTGTCTCTAGACATACACTAACAAATAACAAAATATTTAATTTTAAAATTATATACATAGAAAAAAGGGGATTCATTAAACAGTTATTTACTGCGTTTATGTATTTTTAATTTGTTGTCACTCATCTACACATGTGAAATATCTGTTTTATATTTCTCACTTAAAGTAAGCAGTGTTCTTGTATATTGCAGTTTACTATTGACCTTACTAAACGATAAAGACAGATTTTAACCAATAATGGATTCAAATATTAAAATATTACTAATTTTAAAGGCTCAAAATTGCAATATAAAGTCTATATTGTACGCGACGATAACAAGTGTTGCCTCGATACCAATACGAAGATCTCCACAGTTAAGTTAAAAATATTTAAAAACACCACTAATTTTCATTTTGCGAGTTTTCCCTATTTATTTAAGAAGCATAATATTGTTTTCAATACACCATGGTATATTGGTTTTGTTAATATACAACTATGGGTAGACATACAATTATGCATATAAATAAATATAGGAAATCTTAAAAATACATTCAAAAAATATTCTTTTCGGCTTTAATTTCTTCGTTATCCTTAACACACCCAATATTAACCTAAAAACATATATTTGCCTAATTATTAGGTTAGATATATGTTTAGGTTAATACATATATATCTAAATTATTATATTTAGATAATAATATAAATAAATCTCTCTCTCCGAATCTTTTTATTTTAGACCTTATGAGTGAAGATTCAGATTTTGAAAATCAAACCAAACCAACAATTGCTAAGAAAAATAACCGAACCCTTTTTAAGAATTTTAATTTTTAGTTTTTGTTGTTAAATTTATTACAATTTGACGAACAGAATTTTTTTTTAAAGGGTTTTATTTGTCGTTAAAAAGAATATATTTTGTCTCTTGTGACTTTTTATAGTTTTTGATATATTCGAAATTAAACATTTAAAACGCCCATCTTTTTAAAAATATACAAAATAAAGTTTAAGATTTCGGAAAACCAGTAAATAGTTGCATAAAAAAATCTGTGTACCAAATACGAACTCAATAAATTAACTATTTCTAAAATTATATATATATATATATATATATATATATATATATATATATATATGTTTTAAACAAAATAACGGATAGACAAGAAAGTAAATGTTTTTAGATCTATGCTTATATGAACTTGTTTCATTACTTTTACCAATAGAACACGTCTAGAAAGTTTCTCCGTTGCTTCGTAAAATAAACAAATAATAAAAATAATTAAACGTAATAAAATATTACCATAAACAATCGTGTGATTGACGGTCAATCGCGTTATATTCCCAAAGCAATTTATTTTCCAAATACAATATTGTTTCAGAGCATAAACATTGTGATAGCTTTCTCATATATACTTTATGGATGTATATAACATTTTGTTTTTTTAGTTTAAATTCCAATCTATATTGTAGTAGATTGGTTACAGATTCTAAAATATTCTAACAATAACCATATAATAAGCCATTCTATTTTTAAACAAGTTCAAGTTTTTTTCTCTTTTGTTTTCCATTTTTTCCGTTAATTTATGTCGTTTACTGTTGAGTTTCATTGATAAAATTTCAGACAAAAGAAAATGTTTTATTGTAACTTAAAAATCTTAGAAAATAATTTCAGGACGTTTTTCTACTTCTGAGAATTATTTCTTTACCACTACAAAATAACTGATTTTTACTCCGAAATTTTTACCGGATTAAAATATCTATTTCTGTGTCTGAAACTGATATTTTTCAGAAAAAGTTTCTTCTCGTCTAAAAAGATTTCCACCTATTTGATAGATCGAAGTCGGACTAAAAACTATTTATATACTGAACTTCCAAAAAAATCCTGATATGATTAAATAACATAGAAAATTGAGATGTTATAAAATACAGCGTGTCTCACGAGGGGTTGCTATTTTTTAATTAATATGGCGGACATATGGAACACTATAAACTTGACACTTTACAGTTATGTTACATAGATATGTAAAAACTTACTATCAAATTTAATTTTTTATGGTCAATAAAAGCGAGTACGATTTCATCAAAATGATTTCATTTGCAAAACCATTACAATTTGTAGATTTACAAATAAAATTAAAATGTGCAAAACTTAACAAAGAAAAATAACAGTAATAAATTATTAATGATCCAAATTTGACCTTTATTCGAATTCTTGTCTATCAATAGCTATGCACTGACAGCAACGAAACAAAAAAGAGAAATAAGCTCTTTTGATAAATTGCAGGTATACAAGTAGTACTTCCTCTTCAATCAGCTTCAATTAATTTATTATCTGTTGCTATAGGGTGATAATAAACGTTTTCTTTCAAAAAGCCTCGTAGGGAAAAAATCGCAAACAGTCAAATCTGGGGATCTTAGAGGTCGTGCCATGTAGAAACGCTTTGATTTATCTAACGGTTGGAAAGATCTCGATCTAAAACTACTTTGGCTACATTAGCATAATGAGGAGAAGCTCCATCCTTTTTGGAAAAACGTCCCTAATCTCCGGCTGAGTAAGATGGGGTACTATGTGATCAGTTAATATTGACAATCCAGTCATTCTCTGATGGGATGTGACATACGATAAACACCATCCTTGGTGAGAACAGCCCAACAGTTATACCCTTTAGCCGTCTTCGTCATATATGTCGATTTTTTGAGTTATAATAATTTTAATATGTCTATCTACAGATGTTCGATAAAATGTAGCTTCATCTGAGAAGACAATTTTCCTTCCTACCGCTCAGCATCTTCGTCAACACCTTATCGCTTCATGTTCATTTCGTAAAGCAATAGTTCAAAAACAACATTTCACTTTTTGTTCAATTAAAAAATTATTTTGAATTTAGATATGACGCATAAACTGATTGAACAAAACTATCAAATTGTTTCATTGTTGTGTGTTAACAAAACAATATCCAATCGAGATGCGAATGATGGCAATAATTGTACTGTATTGTGGTATGAAGTGGTATTTTTTATAGAGCTCACTTATAGTAGAGTGTGCGACAATCCCGAGGAAGCTTAACTGGATGTACGTATTTTACCATGTAGTCTTGAAATTTCATATTTTCCATCAAATATCCTTTAACCAACACTTGTACTCTTCCGAAATTGACGCTATTAGAGTACACGGATAAGGCAATGAGTACCGAGAGGTTTTTCGGTTTTAAACTATAAACAAATTTCTGAAAAGGTAACTTGCTTAATTTATGACAGTACGTCACATAATTTTGGTCACCATATTGAAACTGAAATAAACATTTTTAACCCTTAATAACCAAATATTTATCATCTTCCTTTTAATATAAACGAAGTAAGAGATATGAGAAATATAAATTGTAAGTTTGCCTGCGTTGCCTTAATGGAAGTGTGTATTATGATAATAGCATTAGTCAGAGAATCAAGAGAGCGCTTTGTGAGGGAATCACAGCATCTGTTCCTGAAACATAACAGACTTAGTGCATCTTGGTGGAATTATCATCTGCCACAATATCACTTTAGTTGACATGTGCAAATAATAAAACTAGAAACACTCCAGTTAATATTATTAATTTAATAACCGTACAAATTTCACCGTTTTCATATCCGAGTTATTATCTTAAATAAGGGTTGGTACAGGGTGTCCAGAAGTTACCAAACTTCAGGAACTGATTGGACAAAACAAAATATATAAGAAATTCCACACAACATAATTATAATAGTCCTAACTAGCGTAGTTTTCCGTCAAACCAACATTTTGTTTAATAAAAACAGTTTTAACTTTGGAAATAGATATTGAGTTCAGATTTAATATAGGCTACGCATTGTAACGTTTTACACATATTTCAAAAACAAAACCAAAATAATTTTTCCGAATGGCTCCCATTTAAATTGTTAACGTCATATATCTCCAAAACCGTTCATTTTATAAAAAAAATGTACAAAGGATAAAAAGTTTTTCTTTTCAACGACAAACACAATGAGTTTTGCATTTTTACTGTACAGTACCTCTAAGGATAATCAAGTTAACGATAAAAAAACTGAAAACATACTATCGTGGTAATTGTCTACAACACCCAAGATTAGGCTAAAACCAAAATATATTGGAACTATGACGATTTTTAAACTACAAAATTATATATAATATAATTTCAAATACATAAATTTAGTCTTAGTAAATATCCCACCAAAATTAACGGTTATCGAAATATTCGACGTTAAAAATTTTAAACAGCAGCCATTTTGAAAATATATGAAATACATTCATTATTTTTGGTACACATGTAAAACGTTATATGAAAAATGCGTATACCAAATCAGAATACAATGTTCTATAATAAGTATATCCTACCAAAGTTATGATTTTTTGTTTATTGCATATTATGCTCCTGAAGTACGGTCGAGTAATTTGTTTTCTTCATTTTAAGCCCAAAAATAACATTATACAGGGTGATTTGAAATTGCACGAAGTTATTTCGAGAACTGATTACAGAGGTAAACCTTTAAAAAAACCTTCATATAAAGATTACCGATATATACGCACGGTATGTTCTATATGCAACTCTTATAATTCATATTAAAGATCAAATTGAGTGGTTTTATACGCATTTAGTTCTGCATAATTGATTGAATAGGTCCCAGAATTATATCTCTAGTAATATCCGAGAAAACCTATATAAAATAAAACAAACTGGATCTAAAAACACTTTTTTAGGTTTATAATAAAATAACTGAGCTAAATGGATAATAAAACCATTACAATTATGAATTTATGTATAGTATCTATGTATTTAGTTTGGAGAAAGTCAATAGCAAACAAATGCAAGTTACGAAAATGTTGCTTATGAAGAAAAAAATAACATTGTGAAGAAGATTTTTGTTATATTTAAAATTGTACATTTTTTCTTTTACATAAACATCGAAATTTTTAGTTGTACTTCTTTTCGATTAACTTTATTTACATAAATTTTCTCGGAATACAATTCTCTAAAAGTTTTTTTTCACCTCATTAGCCCTTTTAACAAAGTAAGACAACGCCAGACCTAAAAAGTGTGTCTTTGATTCCTTTTTTTTATCAGTTTTCTCAGAAAATACTGGAGATACAATTCTGCTCTATTTTCATAATTTTACAGATCAAAATATCCTGCGGCAGTGACCATGCGCGTCAACGACGGCGACAGTACATCAACCGCTGCTGCGGTCATGTAGTTATACAATGAATAGCTTTTGCTTCAACGTCAAAATGTATGGACGTCAATTTTATGCGATAAACGACCATGGACGGCAGGTAGTGCATGTTTTACAAATAAGTTTGTTAACAATCCGCTTGGCCACGTGTCACGAGGGTAATCATCTGTGGTCGAAAATTTAACTCGTATTGCCGTTTCTGTCCATAACCTTGATAAATACACATCTGGTCTTTTTCCTTGTGGTAGAACGAATGTACCCTTAGCTAAGTGAAACACAAAATTTGGAAAAATCACCCAAAACTACCTGTCAATAGAGTCGATGGACATTTCGCAGTCACAAATGTCGGCGTATCCTCGAGTGAAATCGTAATAACTACAATTTTAATATCAGAAATTTACCTAAAAAATATTTTCCTTCAAACTATAAAGTCAGAACTATATCATTCTCTATTAGTAAAGGTTTGAAAAAGAATAAACATCTTACAGAGTTAGAAAGCAATTTGCAAACCGTGCTCTTCCTTCACCTTTCTGGATTTGAAATACAAAGTCGGTTCCCATCTTAACAGATTTATTTGGGATAAAGGATACAAGATTCGATTACTCGAAAAGCTATTTCCCCCCCCCCCTCGTTGGTAGTGTAGATTTATCCTATCCCACGAGATATACACTGCTTCTTAACGTATTGAAAAAAGAATAATACAAAGTGACATTTTGACAGAGGACAAAGCAAGCACACATTAGTAAAGTGGTCATGGGAGAGGATTATGATACAGAGAGAGATGTCCAAACAATATTCCGAGCAAGTTATAATCACTCTAATATGTAGCTATATTTTAATTATAATTTTAATTTTATCCCCTTCATTGTTTAAAGTGAAAACCTCTCGGTCTCATCGCCTTAAAGAAAAGGAAGAAAAGATTGTAAAATTAAAGACTTATAGCCCTTGAATATTGTAATAGCCTCAGGATCGGAAGGAAACGAAAATTGGTCAAGGGAGACACGATAGGAAAGATGAAAGAGAGGGATATAACCCAAGACTAGATGGAAAAGGGGACTATATTCATCTAGATCTCTGGGGATTACCAAGACACTACTCACTAAAACGAGCACCGAATCGTTGATAGTTCACAATATTCTAATTTAATTGTTACTTTATGTTTGTCCACGGATAAGATGGGTGAATTTTTATTTATACTTAGAAATAACTGAAATTGTATAAACAAATTGTTACAACAATATGTAGTAATGTATATTGAATATTTTGTATGATTATATATGTATGTGTGCACTGATGGAAGGAAGGTTATATACACACAGGTCTATATGTGTAAATATATGTGACTCATAGTGTAATTTTTAACTATATTGTTTTGTTTATGCCAACCCAGCTGACGGTCAAAAAGACCATTGCTGCAAAGTACTCTGTAAAGTAAGAATATTATTAGTTTATTTTATTTTATTTTATCTCCTGAATTTATTTTATATTTTGTATGGAATACATGTCAAAATAAAGTACTTTTTCTATTATATTATATTCTATAAACAAATTGTTATTAAGTGTATATTGTTGTTTATCAACTCTTTGGGGTTCCCATTTCACGAGGGATGCTGCCTCTTTTCCCATAGTCTTAGGTTAAATCCATCTCCTATCAAGCCTAACTTGAGCAAAACTTGTTCTCTTCCGACCCTGACATTAGCGCTTTTTAGAGCTAGAGGTCTTTAATATATACAATTGTCGTAACATTTTGTAACATCTGCTTGTATTACATTACATGATAGAGTTGAATAAGTACCCATCCACTTTAGTTTTCTAAGTATATAATTTCGTGCAGTTATTACAATAAATTGTCACTTCTTTACTGAACAGAAAGCCAAGTTACTAGTTACATTTCTATATAATATAATTAAACACAAAACATGTACAACGATTCTGCCCCATTGTCACAATGTTATTTATTTAACCGTGACACATATATAACTATTAGCCGAGAACTCGTGTTTACTACAGGAATCCATTAAGTCCATAAATACAATCTGTGCTTCGGTTGATATCTGTCATATAAAATATTAGATTAGTTCTGAGCTATATATTGTTGACTTTATTGTACAGTGTATTTATTAGTTTATTAGTTCACGTTATACTCTTATGTAGGCTAATAGTATTCAACAATCATAAGCAATAACACTACAGATGCGAGTATTAATTTTGTCTGATTAAAAAAAAAAAAATGTATGGAGGTTTGAGTACTGGAGTACATTAACAAGAAAATTTACGTCGATAAATTTTAAAATTCCGGTATATTTAAAAAAAATTAATGAGATATTTTACGACAATAATTTTGTTCTGTTCGGAAAAGAAAAATCCTCAATCTAAGAAAAGCGACAGAAGAAACCAATACATACAGAGTAAAAGAAGCAACAAGACGAGAAGTAGGAAAATATCCGAACTACAATGACAATGAATAGACCTACGGACATCTGAAAAAATTTACTTAAAGAAGTAGGTTAGCAAAAAAATTGGCGAACTATCAGGAAGATAGAAAGACACAAATATCGTGGGTAAAAGAAGTGCACCGAGATCTAAAAGAAGTTGTAGTAGAAGAGGAAACCGACAACATAAACTGGTTCAGGGGAAAAGTAGTAGAGGTAATGAATCTGTCGGTAAAGAAAACCGAAAGAATAAAGACTGTCATATCGGAAGAGGTAAGGCAGAAACGAAACCAGAGGATAAAGTAGTTCTAGATGAAGATAAAAAGTGAGATTGTCAGCGTAGTCTATAGTAGGCTAAAACGATAAAAAAAATTGTTTACCTGCCACAACCCACAACTAATAGTGTGCAATTTTTAATTATTATTAAGCGTATCTAAATTTGATTTTTGTGATCATAAAATACAGTATCACATAGCCGTCTATAAAAAGCTTGACTACTGTTAACAAAAATTCAGTCGGACGGTTCCCCATCGTAATAATGGTTTCCCATTGTTGTTTTCCCAATGAACATATTACTTAGTCAAAATTTCGTGTATGAACGTTTGTACAATACTCATTCATCTGATGCTATCTATCAAAGTCTTTCATAAAACAGTTGATTAACTTATCCACAAATTGACGTTGCACAAAATGTATCAAACAATTTTTAAGAAACTATTATTTTAAAATCTGTATTAAATTGGTTGCTATGGAAACGAATAACGAAATAGTTTTCGCACTTTCAAAATACAGACAGCTGATTTAGAAGTTGCTTTAGGTTTTTAAAATTAATCTTCAAGTTGTACGATTTTCGTCATGCCGTCGATCCATCGTTGTTCTTACCATCTGCACGTAAGCACGATACCGGACATAAAAATTAAAATATGAACATAAAATTGTGTACAGAGGTCTATATTGTGCTCGTATAAACCCATTGAAATTTAGCAAAATTGAATTTAAAACGTTAAAATGGCGTCTATTAAAAATAGTATTTTGTTCATATTTCCTGTGTTAATCAACTTACAGCACAATAAATTACAATACAATTTACATTTTTCAAGGCCGCATGTAATGGGTAACTACTCTCTCTCTCTCTCTCTCTCTCTCTCTCTCTCTCTCTCTCTCTCTCTCTCTCTCTCTCTCTCTCTCTCTCTCTCTCTCTCTCTCTCTCTCTCTCTCTCTCTCTCTCTCTCTCTCTCTCACCACAAATCAGGAAGTTATTGTCAAAATTATGAAATTTTACTTCCCAAGTAAATGTGATATTCGTATAGATATCGGCAGGGTTGTCACCGACACGAGCGTAGAGAGTGAAGGCTCCTTCACATATGTACATCTTCGACTGACACGAGTGAAGGGAGATGTCACATCTACGAGATTCAGAAAACCTGCAAAACAACTGTTTTAAACCAACTTAGAGTAACCATTGCAATTTAACATTTCCTACAAGGCCTAAGAAACCAACGTTTAGTCATTACAAAGGGATGGGTAAGTACCATGATGTCACCCATGAACATGTTTTATTATTATTTTGTTGTTGTACAAAAGTATGGAAAAATTAATGTAATATATTTGCAACTTTGTTTTTCCCCAACAAAGCGTCTCTTTTGTTATATTCTGTATAATGAAAACAGTACAATCATTTATGTATGTCACTCTACATTTCGATTTGTTCTATGTCAATACAAGCTTTTGTGATAGGAACAATTGACATATCTGTTTACGTCGATTAACGAGTTGAAATGTAAAACATAATGGAATTGTTAATTTTGTGCGGATTCTAATTGAGCGGTGGCAGACACCTCTCTTTAAATAGAACACAATGGCGTCAACATTTGTACGTAACAATGCCGGTGAACTTGCAATTATATATGATAATTTTAAATGTTCATATAAAAGTAAAATTAAATTACGATTAAATATATATGGGATGTATTCGAGATCAATATTTAGAATTTAATATTTATGTAATAATGACAAATAGATTTATTAATCTTCTTGTGGCTGTTTCAGTTATATTTTGTTTGATTTTTGCTTTCTTACTCCATAAACCAAGTTTTTTTAAAATCACCATCGCCGTCTCTAAATTAGTGAATTTAAAAACCAGTTGATGAAGGCTATCATGATACCCAGCCCGATATAAAATGTAATACAAGCAGATTTTTTAAATGTAATACCCAAATTTGGTTTCCTAGGCCTTGTAGGAAATATTAAATTGTATTGCTAGCTCAAAGGGTCTTACCCAGTTGGATAAGTTTGTTTAAAACAGTTGTGCAGAGATTTTTTGAACCTCGAAAAAATGATTGTCCATACAATAAGTACTGCAGGCCTCGTAGATGTGTATTTATTACACATAATTTTCCGTGTTATAACAATGGTCGCCACTTTGGCCGACATGACGAAAATCACGTTATTCGTCGTCATGAGACCATTGAAAATGAAAAAAAGAAAAAGAAAAAAAAATCAGAGGTTGACATTTTTTATAATTAAAAAATTTTCCAACTAAAATCCACCTCTTTGTAAATTTTAAATGTCTAAAAAATGTAACTTATTATAAAGCATTTTGCTGTAACTCTAAAATCAAAATCAGATTGAAAAAGAACTAGATAATTTTAACAGGTTCCCCTCTATCAAGTGATATATCATTTTAAATGTACAGTAAAACAACAAATAATAAACTGAGTATCGTAAATTCGAAATACGAGTTCGGGAAATGTATTTCAAGATGGAAAAACTTTTACTTAAAACCACAGTTTTTAAGTTATACTACTCAAAATGAAAATAGGTTATTTTATATAAAATCTAGGAAGCTGCTCTTTTCTATATTAAATTGCTCTTTTCATAATATGTATACTGACACGGAATCAAAATATAACATATTGGAAAAAAAACTAGAAGAAACTCTAACACGGCACACATTAAAATCTCAGAAACAAAATTAAATAATGGTATTTATTATGTTCGTTGTGTTACAAATACACAAATATTAGGCGACAAGTTTGGTTAATTCGCTGCTTAGGCCTTGAAATACACTGCAATGCAATTACAAGTCTGTGCTAGGTTTACACAATTCCCAACTTTATTCTATGTCCTTACCTAATAGTATGGCCATTATATTATGCTACTCTTACATTACTTTTATACATATACTAGCAGAGTACCCGTCCTTCGGTTGACGTATAATTTGTATTGAGTGTTAAGGGAGTTTTCTAGGCCAGTGGGGCGGTGCCCTGATGGAATTTCTAAATAAAAATAGGCCTACGTGTTAACCAAGGACCATAAGAATGTCCATGTACAATTTCAGCTCATTGGGTCCAGTAGTTTTTTCACACAATACTATGTCTGATTATAGTTACAGTATGCTCGTTTTAAAAACCAATTCAGTTAAAATTGGAGAATGAAATATCTGTTTTGAAAAACAGCTTTTTATTATGAGCTGATGGGCGCTTTCATAGTACTTACCCAACAATACGACGAAATGTAATGCATAAAAGTTGTTCGACCTTGTAGGAATTGTTACATCAAGGAGTCTTATCCAGTAGGGTAAGTTAATTTAACGGTTGTTTCACTAATAATGTGTAAAACACACTTTATTGACATCGTAGATGTGTTTATATTGAAAAGTATCCACTTGCTTCGCTCGTGTTACTATCTAGACACTAGCAGGCGTCGAAGTTGTATGTGATAAAGCTACGCTCGTTTTGGTGATACCGGTCCTGCCAGATCTTATAACTATATGAGTAGCACATTTTCTTGGGAGATCAGGATTCTAAATTAAATAATTGCCAATAATTTCGCTATTTGTGATCGTAGAGAATGGGGTTGGTACCATTACAGGCAGACTTTTAAAATCTTATTTAATGTGTCATTAATTGAATAACACACGAGATAAGAACAAAACACATTTAAAATGGCCGCCGTTTTGACATTATCAATTCAATTTTTCTGAATTTCAATAGGGCTCTATACGAGCACACTATCATAATTTTCATAACCTAATTTGTGTACAAATTTACGTAAAAAGAGGGTCGGATGGAAGGCACGTCAATCTTGAGGTCATGAAACCTAAAGATTAGTCATAAAACGGATTGAAATTGTTGACGATTACCAAACATACCATAAACTTCGTATACTTTGATTCAAACGTATATTGTTTTACATTAAAAAAATTTTTTTTTGATACTTTAAAGTTCCTATTTTTGTTTTAATATGATGGTATTTCTTTTTAACAAAAAAAAAAAAAAAAAAAAAAAGGATACACAGAATATAGGATAACGTAGGAAGACGGGAATAGAAAATGATTGTCAGAATGAGAATTTGTAATTATGAAAAAGGAAAAGTCGGTTGGAGATGTAAAGAGAGAAGTTAATGTTTTTAAAACAATATAACTTATTTAATTTTAAATTTTTCTTACAACCATTCCGACTATTTATAATCTTAATTATAAATAACTTATAGAATCAATATTCTACTTTTGTTAACACTGACGTTGTTACGGTTATTCAGCCATTTTGAACTGTATCTTCAAGCCGTTGTTATAAATTTAAAGTACACATAAAAGAAACACTTAAAAACGATTAAGAATAAGACTAGTGGTCTCACTGTCTCAAAGCGTACTTAAAGACATCTATAAAATGACAAATGTGGGAGTTTTAAATGTCATTGTTAAGCGTTTCTTGTAGTTTTAATTTATAACATTGGGCAGATCCCAGTATAAAGACACAAAACAATGGCTGAATAGCTGAAACGGTGGAAGAGTTAAAAACAAAAGTAGAATATAAATAATGTCGTCATTTATAATTATTTGTTTAAATTGAAATATTTTCTAATGATTTTTATTAAATCACGACCAATCATAAGATTAAATATAATTACGAGAATTTTGTAGTTTCGTTTAAATTAAGCTACAAATAAAATTAATTACAATTTAAAAAAGTTCATATTATATTGAAATAGAATGAATATAATTTGGTTGAAAGGAAAAAAAACGGAACATCACCAGATTCCTGCATACAGTCAGATAATCTGTTTTACATGAAAATATACCGTCATATTTTCTTAAATTTCAGAAACTTGCGAATTTCTATTTTGGGCTGATGTGACATACAATTGTGTCACATTCATGTAAAAAATTTAATATTTCGAGTATTTACAAGCTTAATTTTAAAAAAAAGAACAGTTCATAGAGTTTTTACGTAAAGTAACAGTTTCATTCATGTTTCTGCCAGTAAAGTAGAGCTTCACTGAGGCTTAGCTCTATGGTAGAATACCATTGAAGTAAATTAAATGTATTCAAAAGCACACACTATATACTCGTACATAGGATGATTAAATCAAGATCACCACAATTAGGCTATTTAAAACAATAATATATACAAACAAATTATGAATTTTCCTTACTTTTTTTATGCCATTTAAAAATATGTTATCTAAATTTTTTTAAATCGCCGCCATTTTTCAACATGACAGCCAACGTTTTAACGGTATTTTTAAATGGAACACGTAATGATAAGGCTTTTGTATTTTTGGCTATTTTTTGATAAACCAAAATGTTTAGAATCTACCCCTATGAAAAATTAGAAATTTATTATTTATTCGATTTTTAGTTTGTCGACACTATCATAACGGCTACGGTAAGGGTAGATACACTCATACAAGGGGCAGAGGACCAAAACTATCCTCGGCCGGTCATATGACTCATCTACTATAGATCTCTTGACATTTCAAACACTTTTTTATAAGGATTTCATTTACTAAAAACAATGTTTACTGAATTTTACGACCAATTCTAAGCAATTCGATACCAAACACGACACAAATAAAATTTTAGTTCATGCAATAGACCAATAAAATAAAATGAGATAAACAGTAAATAGACGCGATTTATTTCAACTAAAATACATGTTTCTGTAAAACCTCGAATAGCAAAACATTTTATAAATGTTACAATGTTGTTAGGTTATTACACGATATTTTCTTTTAAATATAGTATACAGGATTATCTAAAAAACACAGGAGAACGCAATGTTTGATTTAAAAAACACGACATATACATCACTGGATGGAAGACGTTTAAAATTGTTATTATCATTTAGACTTAATGTATTCAGCATTCTAGTTCCCCTTCTTCTATGTGTATCCGTGAGTATACCATGAAATGGTAGTACTACTAAGCACCACTTAGTATTATATGAGGCTGGAAGTGGTTATGAGTACCACCCATCTTGCAACAGACATACTATGATAAATAAGTGATTAAAAATAGAATGACGATATATCACGCTTCCTATATAAGGTAATTATTGTCCCATCAGTGTTTAGTGTGGGAGGTAACTTTGTAGCAAGTTGTTATTAGTAAATTAAGAGTCTTTCTTCAGATAATTTACCTTATTTAAACTGTGGTCATTTTACATATAGTATATTGTGTAATAATTTTATCATTTTTACGTAATGTATTGGTAAATGAGTTGATAAAAAAAGAAATATTTTACACACACAAACAAGCACATTGTGACTTTCAGTCATCCAATATTTTATGAAATAAAATAAAAATAAAGGATCTCTGATTGTCGTAAAGAACTTGTGTTATCCCAATGAGAACGAATCAATTCAAAAATTCGCCAGTCACTCGACTTAAGCGATGGCAACATTTAGGATGTTGATGGAAATCTGGAATACATGGAAGCCGAAGCGGTGTAAGATCAAACAACTCGACAGATAAAATTGGCCTTCTTACTTTGAAGAAAGAAAAGAAATATATATAATACATTGTAGAATTGGACGATTTTGAAAAGGCTGCATTTCGTTGCCACATTTTTATGGATATTATGAAAGTAAGGAAATGCCAAGATTAGGCAAACTTGTCCAATCTCTTGGAAACGCAGGGTTGTCAGAACATCCTTCATGAACCCAGCTATCCTACTCAGATCAATGGTTGTTACCACTCTAGGATGAAGGACGAGAGACCAACATCATCAGACTGAAACGGTCAATTATCTACAAGAACGAGAACTTCCTTTTTCTGACGACTTTGCGGAGGGCTAAACTTTATCAAATCGTTCTTACAACTTATGCTATCGTAAAGCTGCAGACATTGAATTTAAAATGGTTCGACTTACACCACAACATTGGCCGAATGAAATGGTTTGGTCTTACATTAATGGTCATTTAAAAGATCTCAAATTGAAGGAAGTGCAAACCCTTTTTTTAGGGGTTGTTGGCGATTTAAAACTAGACATGTGGAACACCTTTGAAAAGTAATGGACGAAGAATGGAGAACCGCGGGCATGAATCAGAGATGTGTTAGCATTAATTTGACACCAGATGATTCCGGGGACAGTGAAAGTAATACAGATTTTGTAATTTATATTTTGAGATGATATTGTTGTAATGAAAGTTTTTCAAATAAAAAGAAAGATTTTAGTTTCTAGAATGTTAGTATTGTTTAAAAATTACATTGAAATGTGTTAACCTAATTTAATGTTTGTCTCTTTTTGTGTGTTTTATATAATTTTATGATTATATTGTTATCTGTAGCACTCTTATTAATTTTATATTCATACCTAACGTTTTAAAAATAATATCCCCTATACAAATTAAAAGTAAAAAAATGTATTAAAATATCCACTTAAAATCGAGTAAATAATAAATATCAAATCTTTCATAGGACTTTGATTCTAAGCGGAAAAAAAAATTCAAGAATAAAATGTTTTTAAAATAACACGTTTTAACCAAAAACACCATAAAAACAAAAATTTATTTGACCGTCATATTTGGAAAATGTCGGCAATTTTTCAAAGTTTGGGTAGTATATTTTTTAAACCCCATAAAAATACATAGAGATATTCCAAAATTTCTGCATCTCTTATAGTTTTGAATTTCGTAATGGTAGCAATCTTGAGTATATTTACAACAATCTCTTTACAAAAAACGCCTTATGTCAACGATTAAATTCCATTTTAAAATTTCAAAAATCAATCTCACAACAATGTAACAAATATGTCATCAGTTACAAAAGGACATATTCTCAGGCATGATAACATAAGAGTCATTTGGTAAGTACTGTACGAAATATAATCATTATTTTATTCAATACATTAAAAAAAAACAACTTTATATCTAAATAATTTATATCTCCTTAATAAAATGTATTACAAAATAAAAGTTTTTTTTTAACATTCCCTAGTCTTTTAATATTTTGAAAATTCACAAAAATCTATCCTTTGCAAGTAGCTGAAGCCAATCTGTGGAAGTAATAGTCCATTAATAGCTTGGATACAATCAAATTTAGTCCACCAGTTTTTATATTGAAATCAATGCAGTGGGTAATCCCTTTAAGCTGGCCCGTAATATTATGTAATCCCCTACAGCTAATAGCATCCCATTCCCATCTGGGGGAGAATAACCAATTTCCTTCTCCAAATCAAAATTGAGCTACGTAAGGGGGAATTGTAGTGTTTATAAAGCAAAGTATGGTATTGTGTATGAAAAGTTGCATCCATATATTGTGTCGAATTGAAATAGCTCGAAAATTTTGTAGCATTCAAAAACACATTCGTAAATATACATTCAACTTGCTTAGCCTTGACAGATGCTGGCACCTGGCGGCCCTCTCCAAAACCAAGCATCGCCTGACACCTGAATACAAAGTACATTCGCCGGTCAAGCTAGCTTCCCTAATACCCGTCCACAGTCTAGATGTGATAACAACATGGTCTACATTCTGCATTACTCCGTTAACAAAAGTTCTTTCTTTCTCAAATTTTACAAGTCTTATACTACATCATGCTAATTTACAGTTTGTGCGCTTTAGTTTAAACAATCTCGTTCTAAAATGTAAAATAAATCATCATTTTTCTCGGTACAAGCTCACGTGAACTGCGACAGGATTAACCAGGTACTTCAACCTTACAGATTTTGTCATATTATAAATTTTGTTAATTTTTTTTAAATAATTTGTTAAATATCATGTATTCTTTAAAATATGTATTTCATGTTTTATTTAATATTCTATTTTCTTTTGAAACTAAATGATTATAAAAAAATTTTTCTTTTCTTAAAACATCATTTACAAAACCTTGTAAAGGCACATTTTAAGTTTTGAACAATTTTGTGAAATAAGTGCAAACTAATGTTGAACATTGAATGATCAGCATATCTTATTGAACATGTCAAATATAAAACAATTAGAGAAATTTCTTCTAAATCAGAAAATTTCGTTTTATAGACTTTTGAAGAATCTTACAAGTCTTATACAAGCTTTCTTTTAAACAAAACTATATATATATAAATAAATTTATAATCATCTAAGAAGCTTTTAATTACAATCTTAACGAATTTCTGTGATGCAATTAATTTACTTTAATTTTGACAAATAACCAGATATTTTCTTCAATAAAGAACATTAATGCTACAACATGTCTGATTTTGCACAGACGTTTAAAAAAAACGTGTTTTTTGTTTGCCATAGCTAATATGCTGGTAGAAGAAATAGGAGAAATAGAGAAATTCTTGTCTCACATTGCGCAAACCAGCGAAACATCCTAACAAGTTTCGTCCTGTTGGCAAAACACGTTTTTTGTATAACATAACTTCAGATTTTCAAGTGCATAAAAGTGATGTCCCTTTTTACAGCTGACTTTACAGAACTTTAACTAACTCATATTGTATATGTGCCTAAATTTACTTCCGCAAATATGTGTTCCTTAAAACTATTTTCTAGATGTAGACTTGTGTAATTATTTATAAATTATATAACAATTTCTTGGGTGGAGCCTGCATGCAATTTTCGGTCCTAACAACCTCCAAGAGGTTAGTTTCTAAATTAAAATAATTGACGTCAATTAACAAAATTTCAAACTTCTAAATTCTTTTCTTTTTTTTAAATATATAAATTTATTGGCCAATATAGTTTTTAAGAAATTTTCAAACCAATTATATTATGTAACTTTAGTTTAGTGATAAACATCTTAACTATAGATATGATCTTTTTTGAACTTAAAATATCAAGCTCGTTTATATTTTGTTAAATTCTGTAACTGTTTAAAAAGAAACTATCATCTTATAAACTAAAAAGGGGGGGATAAGTTTTTTGAATCTTTTGATTAATTTTTTTTTTAAATTATTATACTTTTACATTAAGGGCGTATAATTTTTTTTTTTTTGATTAATTATAATTCTGTGAATTATTAAGCTGTGCTCATTGTTTTTTTTTTATTGTTAAATTTTTGTAACTATAAATATATATATATTAAAAGGGGGGATAAATTTTTAGAATCTATTAATTAATTTTTTTTTTTATCTAAATTATTATATGTTACAATTAAGGGCTTATAACTTTTACAATTTATGATCTTGTTAATCATAAGTTTTTTTTTACTGATGATTTGTGTCAGGATGTCTTTTGTTGTAAATGACAAAGTCTGAACCCTCGAAATTTCTTTCTGTTTTCAATAAACTTGAGCCTTGTTAATTATTAAACTTGTCTTTGTCTTTTTTTATCTTTCTTTTCAAACATTGTTACCATTTTGGTTCCGCCTTTATTAAATTTAAGTCCCCTGGTAACATGTTTCTGGTAGCAGAGCGTGGTTAATTTTAAATTCTGGAACCCTAGTTAATTTTCAAAATTTTGCATTGGAACTATCTAAATTTAAATTCAAAATTTTCTTTGTTAAACAAGGCTCATTTTTATGTTTTGCAGCTTTTTCAAATACTGCACAACTGTTGCTGATGAAATTTTTTTATTTAGTTTAAATATTTAAATCTCTATAAATCTATAGTCTCTTTTTTATTATTTATTTATTTTATAAACACTTACACAAAAACTTCTAAACCAATTTCGATAAAATTTTTTTTTTATTATTATTTTGTCTGCTTAAATATTTTTTTTTTATATATATATATTTACATACACTGCACACTAGTCATTCACTGAATTTGATCCAGACAGCGGGCTCATTCGGGAATCCAAAAAAAATTTAAATAAATAATAAAATCCAAAAATAGTTAAAAAACAAAAAAAAAAACAAAAAAATTCAAAAATTTCCTTCAAAATTTTCTCGAGTTTTCTTTCGCTTGTCTGCATCAATTCATACTTACACACACACATATATACACAACAACTGCACTACATATAATTCTTGAGTCTTTCTCTGGCTCTTTCTTTTTTTTGCATCATCTTAAAAGAAATTTTTTTATTTAAATTACTTGGTTTATTTTTTTTTAATAATTATCAGCAACGGTTAAGATGGCAGTGGATTTGCTGCGATTAGTGGACTCGTTAAAGAATACCGAGCTTGCTTTTGAGGTAGTAGCTAGAGGTGGTGAAAAAGACATTGTAGCTAAAATGCGAACCTCTCTTAGGTCCCTTCTGCAGAACAGCGTCGAGCCCGAAATGGGAAACTTCACCGAAGACATCCTCTTGCAACAGATAGCGTTAGCCCGGAACTCCTTGTTTGTCTTGCAAGACGACCTGGAGAACCTCGATTCCGAAAGAGGAATCAAAATGATTCGTGTTCGTGCGCGCATAAACGTCTTCGAAAGACGGCTAGAGTTCCTAAATCGGGTGCATACTGAACAACTAAAAGTAGCAGACAACAATGTGCCACGGGATCTGGCCGAACTACATAACAATTTCGCTACGCTCAAAGAAAAATTTAAAGCCTTTGAGCAAACCGTTGCTCCTCTAAAACTAAACGTAAGCATCCCGCTAACGCCCTCTGGGGGAACCACTAAAGCCAGCTCTGCAGAGCCATCTCGGTCTAATGGGCCAAATCTCCTTGCGGACACGCCGCAGGCTGACGCCCAGCAAACCACACCTAGCAGTTCGAAAGGCTGTCAATACATTTCCTTATACGGAAAATTAAGTCATCCTGCCGAACAAATAATTAAGACAATTCCTCAGACAGATGGGTTCGACCTTGACCAATTATTAAATTTTTTTAAAATTTCTTTAAAAATAGTCAAAACTTACCCGGACGTAGCTTTAAACATTAATAATGTTCTGATGCCCTATGCTCAGGGCCCTTTAAATTCATGTCTGATTAGACATCAGACATTTAAGACCTTTCACAAAGAGGCCTTAAGTCTCTTCATACCTTCGAAAAGGTTGGCTTCTCTAGTGCAGGAGTTATTTTATAGGCCCCAGAAGACTAACGAGGCGGTGCACATTTTTGTTAATCAAATTAAAGAGGCTGCAGAAACTTTAAATTTAGATAAGTCCGAATTGGAGGTCACGGACGTCATTCTGGAGGGACTGTCTCCGGAAGTCCGCAACTGCCTAGTCTTTGTTGCCAAACCAAAAAACTTTGCAGACTTAGATAGACTCTGCGCACATGTCAACAATGTAATGTATACTGACAGGCAAAGGGCTCCATTAAAGAGACCCGAAGTTACAAGTCCTGAGTTTAGACCTACGAGACCCGTGGTCTGTTACAGTTGCGGACAGCCGGGACATAGAAGCCCGGAATGTCGGAACCGGCCTCCAACAAGGCAATATCCTCCAAAAAACGGAGGCAGGTTTGGAGTCTAGTTGGTAGCTCCAGGCCAGCCTCCCGTTCAAAAACCAACCACTTCGGATTTAAACATAACCTGAAACCACATTTCTTTAATAAACCATCTTTTCAAAATTTAAACTCAATGTCCTATCAAAGAAGAAACAATTTCGGCAATAGAATTCAAAATTACTTTACTCCCATTTGTTATAATTGTGGCATACCCGGTCATTATATCTGGGGTTGTAAATTCTTCTCTCTACGGAATAGGCCTAGGCAAACCTATTCCAGCTCTAAGCTTTCCAACTGCAAACTTCAAAAAAAAAACAATATCTCTCTTAAATCTAGGGGTCTGAACGATCAGTTTTTGCCTTTGGTGGAAGTAGCTTTTGGGCAAATTAAAGTTAAGGCTCTGCTGGACTCCGGTTCAGTAAGATGCGTCATTTCTAAAGCCCTTTTTAAGAAATTAAAAAACACCAAGGCATTTAAATCCATAACCAGGGTGAAGGCTGATTGTGTCACGGCTTCTGGAAAAAGGTTGCCCATTTCCTACTCTTGTCGTCTTCATCTTAAAATGGAACATTGTAGTTGGAATGTGGATTTTCTGGTGGCGCATAAGTTGTCGTGTCCTCTGATCCTCGGGTCAGATTTCATATCTAAAACGGGACTGGTACTTGATCTTTCAGCAAAAAACTTCTATTTTAAATTTTCAAGGTCTATTGTTTTTCCTCTATGTAATTTCAGTAATTCTGCGTATAAACCTATAGTGTCCACAACATCTGAATCTACTGCTCCTGATCCTTTAGGTCATCTTCAAAAGAACGATAAAAACACCATTCAAAAAATAATTAATGATTTTCCTCAGGTACTCACAAAAAGGTTAGGTTTAACACATCTAGTTGAATACGATATTCAACTGAAGGACAACACTCCGGTCAAGTGTTCTCCATACCAATTGGCACCTCCCAAAATGGAATACCTCCGCGAACACATCAACGAATTGTTAGATTCAGGAGTAGTAGAACCCAGCCGGTCCGCATATGCATCCCCTGTTTTTCTGGTTCAACACCCCGAAAAGAAAACAAGGATGGTGATTGATTATCGGAGGCTCAATCAAAACATCGTCGTCGAAGCGGTGCCGCTACCTAACTTACATCAAAGTTTTAACTGGTTTGTCGGTGCCAAATATTTCACAGTTTTCGATCTTAATTCAGCTTATCATCAAATCCCTTTGTCTCAAAAGTCCAAACAAATTACCAGCTTTTGTACTCCTTGGATGCTTTATCAGTTTACTCGAGTCCCTTTTGGACTCTGTACTGGTGCCCAAGTGCTTACCAGACTCTTGGATCAGGTCTTCCATGACATCAAATTCAAATTCATTTTTAATTATCTGGATGACCTAGTCATCTACTCCAAAACTTGGGAAGAGCATCAAAAACATCTTCGGGAAGTCCTTACTCGTTTGCGGCGGGCTGGCCTGACTGTTAACCCAGATAAGGTCCGTTTCGCTGTGAATGAGATAAGCTTTTTAGGACACCTAGTTTCTTCTCGTGGCGTGCAAATCGACCCATCTAGAACAAAGGCAATTAGAAATTTTCCGCAACCCAAGAACCCTAAGGCCGTTTCCAGATTTATTGGAATGGTCAACTTCTTTGCTAAATTCATTCCAAATTTCGCGGAGCACGCTGCGCCTCTAAATCTGCTTCGGAGGAAGGGCCAAAAATTCTCTTGGCAAGCTGAACAAGAGAAAGCTTTTAAACATCTTCGGGAGGCAATAACACAGCCTCCGGTTCTCCGGATGGCCGATTTCGCTAAACCATTCATCCTGCAAACGGATGCGAGCTCGGTGGCCCTTGGAGCAGTTCTACTCCAAGAAATTGACGGCTCACGCCAGCCCATAGCGTACGCTTCACGTACTTTAACACCTGCAGAAAGAAAAGCCTCATCTGCATATGAAGCCGAATGCCTAGCAGTAGTTTTTGGAGTAGAGAAATTTAGGCAATATCTAGAACATCGGGAATTCCTATTAGAAACCGACAACCAAGCCCTTTCTTGGCTTTTAGCACGTCCTCGTCAACTTGGTAAATTAGGCCGATGGATTGCCAAGTTGACTTCATTGAAATTTAAGGTAGCGCACATAAGAGGAACTCAGAACATCATAGCAGACTCCCTCTCGCGCATGTTTGAACCGGAAAATTTCAACGAAGAAAATGTCACCTTTTCGTGTACCAGTCTCCTCACAAATTTTCCTCTAGCTTTTCATGACATCCAGACTCATCAAAAGGCCGACCCTATTTTGAAAAATATCATTGCCGACCTTGAACAGAACATCTCTTCAGAGAAGTACTGTTTAAGTAAAGGTGTACTCTGCCTGAAAAATCATCTGGAAAAGCCCACCAGAATTTATTTACCTCAGTCCTTAGTCGACCTGGTGATTAATTATCATCACGACTCCGTTGTGGGTGGTCATCTTGGAGTACTTAAAACTTTGTTTAAGGTAAAGGAGAATTTTTATTGGCCAACTTTAAAACAGGATGTCACCTCTAAAGTGCGAGCTTGTTCGGTGTGCGCTGTAAGCAAACCTGCTCACAACTCCAAATTAGGATACCTTGCCTCAACGGTTCCCAATCGTCCCATGGAAAAATTACACATCGACTACGTCGGACAGCTTCCTAGGACAAAACAGGGCTACAACATGATATTGGTCGCAGTTGACCAGTTCTCAAAATTCACCTGGCTCATGCCTGTCAGAGATGCAACTTCCCACAGTACAATTAAGGCCTTAAGCCAAAACATTTTTCAAAATTTCGGTTTTCCAAAGATAATAATCTCTGACAATGCACAATGTTTTGTATCACATGTCTTCCGCAACTTTTGTTTTTCTCGCGGTATTAAGCATGCAACTTTATCTCCTTATCACCCCCAACCTAATAATGCGGAAAGACTTAACCGAAACCTTAAGGCAGCCCTTATCGCCTATCACTCCAAAAATCAATCCTCTTGGGACGACTCCCTTTGCTGGCTTCAGCTGGCTTTCAATTTCGCACATCATGAGACTCTTAAAGCAACACCTTTTAGCATTCTTTTTAATTTTCTCCCCAATACACCACTGAGTCTCAGCTGGAACATACACGATCTCCTTCCAAAACCTAATACTAATCCATCACAAGTTTGGCGCCAGGCCAAAGACAATATAATGAAAGCGCACCAAAAGGCCGAAAAGACCTATAACAAATTCAGGAAGCCTCATCTGTATAAGATCAACGATCTTGTCTGGTGTAAAACACACCCTCTTAGCTCTGCCATAGACAAGCGAGCTGCTAAATTGATGCCTCGATGGTCAGGTCCCTTCCGGATCATCGATTTTCTTACTCCAGTTACCGTTGCGCTTTCTTTCGCCAATTCACCTCGTTTTATTAAAAAAGCACACGTCGAGCAACTCAAACCTCATCATATAAATTAAATATTAACAAATTTCTAGAACCTTCTCCTTTACGATTTAATTTTCTATCTGATCTTTCTTGGCCCGCACAAATTGTCATCTGGTAGTCTTCTTTCTGTGCACTGCAGAACATAATAAAATACGGAACCAAGCCGTATTTCCTCTAAGCCAAATGCACATCTGTATGTTTGGGCATCGGTGGGCTGAGCTCTCCTAGAGCCCCTCCGTGCCGTAATCTGTATAGATGTTTGCAGGCGAAGAGATATTAGTTTTCCTTATCCAGTGATATATCTCACTGTTCCCCGGACTTGACGCTTTTCAACCCATAGTCTGATCAACTATGAGGTTCCAATTTACGGCAATGGCCGCTACATGTACCTGACATGTTTCCCTATCTAGACATATCTTAACATCGAGCACTCCGCGGGTGTAATCGATGCGACGAGAATATAGAGAGCGTCATGAACTCTTCTATTTCTTCGTCACCATAACGTCTTCGGACGAGGACATAGTGAGTCCATCTTCTTAATAGTTAAGTTTGGTGTATTTGTTCTTTGTTGTTTATCTTGGTGAAGGTATACTGACCGGTTCTGTCGAACTACATATAGTTAATGTGGCACTCGCTATGCATGTTAGTCTTAGTTTGTTTTTTTTGTTTATCTCGAGGTCTAAAACACCTGTCTGAGAGGAAATTTTTTTTCACCCCTTCACGCACACTCTCTCTCTCCTTTTTCAAAATTTTGCGGGAGGCCCTTCTGGCCCCTTCTCTATTCCACTCTAACGCCGTCTTTCGGGGGGGGAGAGCTGTAGCATTCAAAAACACATTCGTAAATATACATTCAACTTGCTTAGCCTTGACAGATGCTGGCACCTGGCGGCCCTCTCCAAAACCAAGCATCGCCTGACACCTGAATACAAAGTACATTCGCCGGTCAAGCTACCTTCCCTAATACCCGTCCACAGTCTAGATGTGATAACAACATGGTCTACATTCTGCATTACTCCGTTAACAAAAGTTCTTTCTTTCTCAAATTTTACAAGTCTTATACTACATCATGCTAATTTACAGTTTGTGCGCTTTAGTTTAAACAATCTCGTTCTAAAATGTAAAATAAATCATCATTTTTCTCGGTACAAGCTCACGTGAACTGCGACAGGATTAACCAGGTACTTCAACCTTACAGATTTTGTCATATTATAAATTTTGTTAATTTTTTTTAAATAATTTGTTAAATATCATGTATTCTTTAAAATATGTATTTCATGTTTTATTTAATATTCTATTTTCTTTTGAAACTAAATGATTATAAAAAAATTTTTCTTTTCTTAAAACATCATTTACAAAACCTTGTAAAGGCACATTTTAAGTTTTGAACAATTTTGTGAAATAAGTGCAAACTAATGTTGAACATTGAATGATCAGCATATCTTATTGAACATGTCAAATATAAAACAATTAGAGAAATTTCTTCTAAATCAGAAAATTTCGTTTTATAGACTTTTGAAGAATCTTACAAGTCTTATACAAGCTTTCTTTTAAACAAAACTATATATATATAAATAAATTTATAATCATCTAAGAAGCTTTTAATTACAATCTTAACGAATTTCTGTGATGCAATTAATTTACTTTAATTTTGACAAATAACCAGATATTTTCTTCAATAAAGAACATTAATGCTACAACATGTCTGATTTTGCACAGACGTTTAAAAAAAACGTGTTTTTTGTTTGCCATAGCTAATATGCTGGTAGAAGAAATAGGAGAAATAGAGAAATTCTTGTCTCACATTGCGCAAACCAGCGAAACATCCTAACAAGTTTCGTCCTGTTGGCAAAACACGTTTTTTGTATAACATAACTTCAGATTTTCAAGTGCATAAAAGTGATGTCCCTTTTTACAGCTGACTTTACAGAACTTTAACTAACTCATATTGTATATGTGCCTAAATTTACTTCCGCAAATATGTGTTCCTTAAAACTATTTTCTAGATGTAGACTTGTGTAATTATTTATAAATTATATAACAATTTCTTGGGTGGAGCCTGCATGCAATTTTCGGTCCTAACAACCTCCAAGAGGTTAGTTTCTAAATTAAAATAATTGACGTCAATTAACAAAATTTCAAACTTCTAAATTCTTTTCTTTTTTTTAAATATATAAATTTATTGGCCAATATAGTTTTTAAGAAATTTTCAAACCAATTATATTATGTAACTTTAGTTTAGTGATAAACATCTTAACTATAGATATGATCTTTTTTGAACTTAAAATATCAAGCTCGTTTATATTTTGTTAAATTCTGTAACTGTTTAAAAAGAAACTATCATCTTATAAACTAAAAAGGGGGGGATAAGTTTTTTGAATCTTTTGATTAATTTTTTTTTTAAATTATTATACTTTTACATTAAGGGCGTATAATTTTTTTTTTTTTTGATTAATTATAATTCTGTGAATTATTAAGCTGTGCTCATTGTTTTTTTTTTATTGTTAAATTTTTGTAACTATAAATATATATATATTAAAAGGGGGGATAAATTTTTAGAATCTATTAATTAATTTTTTTTTTTATCTAAATTATTATATGTTACAATTAAGGGCTTATAACTTTTACAATTTATGATCTTGTTAATCATAAGTTTTTTTTTACTGATGATTTGTGTCAGGATGTCTTTTGTTGTAAATGACAAAGTCTGAACCCTCGAAATTTCTTTCTGTTTTCAATAAACTTGAGCCTTGTTAATTATTAAACTTGTCTTTGTCTTTTTTTATCTTTCTTTTCAAACATTGTTACCATTTTGGTTCCGCCTTTATTAAATTTAAGTCCCCTGGTAACAATTTAATATAGGACAAACATACAAACAACAATCTAGGATATTCGATTTTTCCTTGTTGTTTAAAACCAAAAACCTCTCGGTCATCATCGCATTATAAAAAAAGGAAGAAATAAGCATAAATAAAGACTCCTAGCTCTTGAATACTTTAGGGTCATAAAAGAACCAGAGTTAGTCAAGGGAGAAGTACTAGAAAAGATGAAAGAGAAGGAACTAACCCAAAATACATGAAAAAGGTAAGTAAAGCTAAGTTCCAGGCAACTCACCAAAGTGAACCCCTCATGGTACTAGGACATTTAGAATACCACGATACTTATTTAGATGTAAATCAAACCAAATAATTTTGATTTGAACTGATAAATTCATCGTAAACAGTTGCGTGGATTATAATTTCAAAGAAATTGTTTGTGATTTGGTTAAATTCAATACAAAATTACGAGATTATAAATTCTAATAAAATTTTATAATTTAACTTAATTTTTTTTAAATACTTGTATTTATTGGTTCAATCGGAAATACAGAACATTTTAAGGCGCTCGTACATGTCAATATTGCATTTTGATTTTAAGACCTAATACAATGAGTAAAAGCAAAAAATATAATTAAATTTTTTTGGTATTTTTAAGATTTGTTAATAAACCTTTAATAATCGTAAAGTTTATTTAAAATCAGTATTTTATCAGTATAAATTACACAATGTGATCTCAAAATTTGACAGTGGTCTAAATAATTCTTCCAAATGAGAAAATAATCAATAACTAGAGTAACTTATATTATAGATTGCTATATTATATATTACTATAGAGTGAATGAAATATGTGTCAATAAAATATTTATTTAAATACCCCTAAAAAGCTAAAAGTCGATCACGAAATATGCATCACCAACACGCGCGAGATATTCCTGACTTCTACCACACACTAATACTTACCCTCTTTGAATGACTAACGTTGAATAGAAACAAAGAAAACGTGCTGATCGAATTTTCAATGAAATAATTAGTTATTTTTAAATAAATTGTAAACTAATTCAGATTTATTATATGTAATTGGATATTAAAAAATGTGACGAAAATAAACAAATAGATGGGTGCCATAATGGTAACGTACCTACTTTGTCTCATCACACAATGTAATAACAGCAGATCCTGCAAATAATGTCCAAGATGATCTCTTAAGCCTTGTAAGAAATGTTAAATTGTATTGGTATATCAAGGGGTCTTATCCAGTAATTCAAGACCCCATACTGTAAATGGGGGGGGGGATTATCAAGGTAATTCGGAATCATTTTAACATTGAGTTTATGAGACTACAAAGGCAACGTCTTCTTCATAAACAAAGTACTGCCTTTATAAGTTGCAAATCAATAAAAACAGCATCGCACAGCAAGACTGGAAGAAACAACTTTAAAACTTGTTTAATTAGATCTGACGCAGAGAGAAAGACAGAAATACTTCTAAATTTGTCAAGAAATTTAAATAATCACTTTGTAAATTAAACTTTATTTAGGATAATTTTCTCTTTTAAGAAATAGAAAAGTTTTTTATCAACATCTAATTTACTTGGTATGAATTATACCTGTTGAAACAATGTGGAGTTAATTAATGTATACGTGTCTTCAAGATAATTTTAAAACAGATTGTATAATTTTAATGAAATTTAAGTATACGGACTTCTTGAAAGTGTTCTTTAACAATAAAACTGTTTCAAAATGTCGGCATATTTTCATGAAAATTGATTTATCATGGGACTGGTTTATCGTGATCGTTACCCAATAAATCTGAATTGCAAGTGTTAGTTAATTGTTTAAAAAAAAAATGATTTCACTAAAACAGATACGAGCGTAGTGAGTGGTCTCTCCCACAGTTTCGAGCTAAAATTTGTTGATTTCATATCTGCAAAGTAATACCCATCCATCTCTCTACGTTGAAAACAGCAAAGTTTTTGTCAAAATAACTTAATCTCCACCAAAAATGTGACTTTCGAATGGTTACGGAAGCCACAACACCAACACGAGTAAAGTAAGTGGAAAGCTTCTTCATATAAGGACCGAGAGACTGACACGAGCAGAGAGATTTAAGACTCATCTACGAGGCCCATTAAGGCTTAACTAACTTCAGGAAACTAAACATATACAAGGTTTATAAAATCTTTGTAACAATTGTTTTAGACGAACTTACGCCTCGATCTGCGAATACAATTTCCTACAAGACCCAAGAAACCATCTTTTAATAATGGGGCTGGGTAAGTACCATGATGACCCCATCAATTTGTTTTATAAGGCGATGATGACCGAGAGATCTTTTGCTTTTAAACTATAAGAAAAAAAATCATATTATAAACTTACGGAATCAAATTAAAAGATGACACCAGCGTATGCTGGCTCTTGAATCTAGTACTTGACCACACTGCACGGCTCACTCCAGTCTACTTTTCTTCCTATCTTTGGATAAAACTGTAGCTTTACTAAATATTCCATAATCCTTCTGGCATTTATAGGATTTTTACGAATTCTTCGATTGTCTTCCGGCGATGGTTACCATAGTCGTTTATGCTCTTTTCACTGGTTATTATTGTAGTGGTGCTTTCACTTGTTAAAATGTCAAATACATACTCCTTACAATAATTATGTATACATTCCGTCATGATAAGTAAACTTACAACTCGACATGAAATCGTCAAATAAATGTTCGAATTATGATTATTGCATGTCATGGAAACCCTGACATCTGACAGAAATAGAATTCTATTGAAACTGCTTGACATCAATAACACTGTCAATCACCGTACATTTTATATGCACTGAAAATAAAATATTATAACACAAAATAAAGTTTGTACGGTACACGATATA
The DNA here is from genome assembly GCA_963513935.1 of Aphrophora alni. Classification (NCBI taxonomy): domain Eukaryota; kingdom Metazoa; phylum Arthropoda; class Insecta; order Hemiptera; family Aphrophoridae; genus Aphrophora; species Aphrophora alni. Next base: position 109,507,390 of record OY740772.1, on the reverse strand, counting down.
ATATTGTGATAACTAACTGAAGCACTCATAATGAGCTTATAATAAACAGTATAATTTTATATACAAGCATACGCAAAATGGAAGCAACTCGCATTACGGGTATGCGCGTGCAAATCCTAAGGGACCGCTTTTTTTGGTGCAGTCTTTGGTTAGATCCCCCTCTTTTAATTTTCCTATCAGAACTCTCTTAACCAACTCTTGTTCAGTTTCGACTCTGTCACTATTAGAGTATCGAAGGAATAGGGGAATTTCATCTTCTTTTTTATTTACCCAGTATTAAAAGTAAAAGGCAAGTTTGGTAATCGCCAAGTTTGGGAATGTCTTGCCTCCGATGGACCAATATCAAGACGACTGGAGAGATCCACTGCCGTTGCTCTCTTTAGAACAACGACTGGGCACGACTACCTTCAGGCCCATCTGCACAGAATCCGCCTGGCCCCAAATGACTGCTGTCCTCTCTGCCAGTTCTCCCGGATGGACGCCCTTCATCTTATGACATGCACCAACCTCACGAACATGCCCGATGACATCGCAAAACGCTACTGGGAGGCTCGTCGTCTAATGGCCGAACTGCCAAGGACGGATGGCGTTGGATAAAGTAAAGTAGGTAATCGCCAGAAATGTTAACCTCCTTTTTTCAACTGATATTCATGGGGACCTTTAAAGGACACTATTGAAATTCAAAAAGAAAATGTCAAAGCCGTTTTAAACAGTTCATATCTCATGTGTTATTCAACTTATAAGATGCTAAATTGGATACAATTTTGTATATTTTAATTCTCAATGTAATTTTTGCAACATCACCACTATACGATGACAAATATGGATGTATTAACAAAAATGTAATTTCCAACCATGACCTCCCAAGAAAATGTGATAGTCGTATAATGTTTAAGTAAATTGTAAAAAATATAGTGAACTATTGGTGTTATTTTTTCAGCTGTGGTATTTAACACTGATACAGCTAATTAAAAAAAATATCTAAATTCAATTTTCTTAAAGTGAATACATTCTTTCTAAATTTTAAGTTATTAAAAATCATCACAAGATATAATAAAATAAAACATCCTCAAATTTATCTGCAGGAATTGCAATCTTTGCACAACAATTGGAGAATTAATGTTAACGAAACAAACAGCAGTTTGTTACGTTTTACTAAGAAGAAATCAAGTCCGCCAAGGATATTGCACAAACAAGTGTTTGATGACGTTAAATTCTTGGGAATGTATCTTGACCTCTGAAATACTTGGAAAATTCATAAAAACACTAAACAAACTTTAAATGTAACCAAATCCACTGGTTGCTTGAATATAAATCAAAGCTGTCAGTTGAAAGCAAATTGATTGTATACAGAACAGTACTAAAATCTGTAAGAACTATAACATACTGCGATAAATTCCAATTTAGACGTTTTGAAGCGTTTCCACTCAAAAATATCAAGAGCGATTTTCAACATTCCTTACTATGTTAGCAATAAGTTCATTTGCCACGATATAACAAGAAATTCAGTCAAAAATAAAGTGTAGAAACTTCCGAACTATTTAGCAGTAAACTTCCAGTAACAATGCAGTTAACTTTAAGCTATAGATTCTCTGAACAAAATGGCAAGTTATAAGATAGTAAACTTGGAGTAATAATGGAGTTAACTTTAACTGAATCAGGGTTAACTATAGAGTTAGCTATAGAATTCGTAAACAAAATATCAAGTTATAACTTAGTAAACTTGGAGTAACATTGGAGTTACTTTAACTGAATCAGTGACTTGAAGTAACATTGGAGTTAACTTTAGCTGAATCAGTGTTAACTATAGTGTTAGCTGTAGATTTCGTAAACAAAATGGCAAGTTATAACGTAGTAAACTTGAAGTAACAATGGAGTAACTTTAAATGAATCAGTGTTAACTATAGTGTTACCCATAGATTTCGTAAACAAAATGACAAGTTATAACGTAGTAAACTTGAAGTAACAATGGAGTAACTTTATCTGAATCAGTGTTAACTATAGAGTTAGCTATAGATTTCGTAAACAAAATGGCAAGTTAATAACGTAGTAAAAATGGAGTAACAATGGAGTTACTTTAACTGAATCAGTGTTAACTATAGTGTTAGCTATAGATTTCGTAAACAAAATGGCAAGTTATAACGTAGTAAACTTGGAGTAACATTGGAGTTAACTTTAACTGAATCAGTGTTAATTATAGTGTTAGCTATAGATTTCGTACACAAAATGGCAAGTTAATCAAGTAGTAAACTTGGAGTAACATTGGAGATACTTTAACTGAATCAGTGTTAACTATAGATTTCGTAAACAAAATGGCATGTTAATAACTTAGTAAACTTGGAGTAACAATGGAGTTACTTTAACTGAATCAGTGTTAACTATAGAGTTAGCTATAGATTTCGTAAACAAAATGGCAAGTTAATAACGTAGTAAAAATGGAGTAACAATGGAGTTACTTTAACTGCATCAATGTTAACTATAGTGTTAGTTATAGATTTCGTAATCAAAATCACAAGTTAATAACGTAGTAAACTTGGAGTAACATTGGAGTTACTTTAACTGTATCAGTGTTAACTATAGAGTTAGGTATAGATTTCGTAAACAAAATGGCAAGTTAATAACGTAGTAAAATTGGAGTAACAATGGAGTTAACTTTGTTATAATATACACTAAATTTTACACATACCTTCGATATCGGAAGAACGGCTTGAATGTCATCCTTTTGTATCTCGAACCTGGCAGTGATCTTCTTGCGGGTATCATCCACAGCGCCATCTTTCGTCGTCCTGTGTGAACTATCTCGTTGTGACAGAGAAGAATGGTGTTGCCGTGGTTTGTCCGCACCTTCTAGTACGTATCTAACACTCCACACTAAGCGTCCCTCATCCCACAACTCGGCGCTATCTTCGACAACTTCCACAAGCCAAGCAAACACTTCTTCCACTCTGTAAAAATGAAACAAAATATCACATTATAAGGTGTTCTAATATATATATAGTTTATATCCAAAGTTATATATATATATATATATATATATATATATATATATATATGAGTAGCCTATATCGTTTCATATACCCAATGTCCGAATAAATCATATTAATAATATAATGAACCAATCAACCAGAATATTTTAAAAGAATGCACTTTACATTTACTGTGTAATACTAAAACAATATGACATAATTTTACAGCATTGCTCCCATAATTCTTGAAGTTGACATTGATGGAAGTTAAACTTCATTTGGGAACTTTACAAAAATAAGATGTCAATCTTAGTAGATGGCTTTTTAGTAACATGTTCTTCATAAGCAACATCATGGTACGTATATGAACATACCTCAACATATAATACTAACAGATCCTCTAATACAATGTTAAACAAGTTGTGGTAAAATTGTAAGTTTGTTTAAAACATTTGTTAGGTTTACATCGTAATTACGTATATCAGTACTTTCACGTGTCGATATGTGTATATATTAAAGTCTCCACTCGCTTGCCTCGTGTCTTATGTGAAATATATACGTGAAGAGGCCTCCATTCTCTGAGCTCATGCAGGTGACGCGAACATCGTACCTATACAAATATCACATCTTCTTGACAGAATTAATTACAAGTAATTTCATGCAGATTGGGTTGGTACCATTACATGCAGAATTAAAATCTGAAAATTGTTATCTAATTTACTGTGTTGTAAGTTTAATAATATAAGAAATAAGAACAAAAAACTGTTTTAAATGGCAGCCATTTTCACATTTTCAGTTCGAATTTTCTGAATATGGTTATATATGAACACACTATAGTTCTTTACAACTTCCTATCTTAATGTTTGTAACAGGTACCGTGCCTACATGCAGACAACGACAAGGGTTGGACAGCATTTCGAATACCACTTTACCAGTTTCATCATGTTATAAACTCACTCTATACTTCGTAAACTAAGAAGCCAAAACTGGCTGTCAATAACTTTCTTTTCCAATAAATGTTATCTTAGTCTAGAAAAGTATCATTTATTTAAAATTCCCCAAGCGTGTTTTAGAGATAGGTGCGTATTGTATGGTCTCAGACATAAACCATGGTTTCCATGAAGATGAATACAACAGCTGAACATTCAATAAGCAAATTAATTGACAATGGAAATCTTTAAATTGCTTTCAAGGTTTACAGTACGAAACTATAGATACGATATTTTTGAAATTGTTTTACTAAAACAAATTATACTTATTACTTAATAAGAGAGCAAAAAAGTAGTTCCAAATATTAATAAAATTATATATAGATTCTCTCCACTTGGTTGGGGGAATATCGAAGGAATTTCATTTCTAATAAAAGCACTGAATTGAATTACAAATGTATTTCATAGTACAGTGTTGCAATACTAGAGACGTGCCTTGGGATACAAATTAGACACCAGTTAGAATAAAAAAAATCAAGGGAAAGAGGTAAGTTTTAAGTTATGTTATGCATTTTAAAATTGGAATAAATGGTCCGACAAAACTAATTTTTGATTTGTTTTTGTTACGATTTGCAATTTTTTCTTGTGACGCAAGTCGGTTTGTTCCACCAAAATCCATCATGATTGTTATTATTTAAATCATAATAAATCTCTCGAAAAATTATGGTTTGATGATGATGCACCCACAGAAACATTACAAATTTAAAACAATAGAAAAGAATTTACTAACAAAAAATGTAATTAAAATTCCAAGTCCAATGGGTGAAAACTAACCTAACCTAACCTAACCTAACCTAACCTAACCTAACCTAACCTACCCTACCCTACCCTACCCTACCCTAACCTAACCTAACCTAACCTATCCTACCTACCCTAACCTAACCTAACCTAACCTACCCTACCCTAACCTAACCTAACCTACCCTACCCTAACCTAACCTAACCTAACCTAACCTAACCTAACCTAACCTAACCAACCAACACCATCAACCATCAACTTCCACTCAAGTTAACCACCGTTGTTTTATAGTGGGCCCACCCTCTACCATTCCACAGTTAGGAAAAGAACAAAACTGCTCAGAATAAACCTTGAGTTCTGGATTGGATTCGTATCCATGATCGAAAATGCCACTCTTGGCCAGAGAAGTGACGCCCTTAACCACTGAACTACCTTGTATATACCCAGTTTTTTTTTTTTCACAATATTTGAGTAATAAGATTCTATTCTAGTAGAATCAAACAACCTAACCTAACCTAACCTAACCTAACCTAACCTAACCTAACCTAACCTAATCTAACCTAACCTAACCTAACCTAACCTAACCTAATCATTCCACAGTTAGGAAGAATCAAACTGCACAGAATAAACCTTGAGTTCTGGATTGGATTCGTATCCATGATCGAAAATGCCACTCTTGGCCAGAGAAGTGACGCCCTTAACCACTGAACTACCTTGTATATACCCAGTTTTTTTTTTTTTCACAATATTTGAGTAATAAGATTCTATTCTAGTAGAATCAAACAACCTAACCTAACCTAACCTAACCTAACCTAACCTAACCTAACCTAATCTAACCTAACCTAACCTAACCTAACCTAAGCTAACCTAACCTAACCTAACCTAACCTAACCTAATCATTCCACAGTTAGGAAGAATCAAACTGCACAGAATAAACCTTGAGTCTGGATTGGATTCGTATCCATGATCGAAAATGCCACTCTTGGCCAGAGAAGTGACGCCTTTAACCACTGAACTACCTTGTATATACCCAGTTTTTTCACAATATTTGAGTAATAAGATTCTATTCTAGTATAATCAAACAACAGAGTAGTTTCATAAAGTGTAATAAATATCAGTGCAAGTTGCCTAACTTTTAGGCTGTAAAGCAAATAAGTTCTACTCAACATATTGAAATAAAATTTGTTTAAAATTAAATTTTAAAATATATATGTTTACGTTAAGCTTTCTTTTCTTTTTTTACCGGCTATTAAATAAGATATATTATTCCATTAGAGGGAAGATTATCTTTAACTAAATTTATTTTATTATCATATAATACTAAAAATGTTACTTCAATGATGCTTCATAACAAACAACCGAGGTTGTTACAGTTGACTGAACCGTGTTACATTGTCTGAATCTAAAGGAACGTTGTAAAATCTGTGTCATGTGATATCAATCAAAGTTGTCAAAGTTTGCACAATCAATAATCCGCCCCGTCTCAGCTATCAATCTCGCAAGTATTGTTGAAGCTGCGAGGATCAGTCTTCTTAATATGAATACATCGCATTGTATTCAACTACGTCTACCATGTGTAATACCTGAAGGGTGTACGATATACTGAAAGAGAAAAATGTAAATACAAAATAAGATTAAATTTTTTTTGATAAATTTCATTTACTAGAAGAGTATTTAGAAACGGGAAAGCACACGTGAAATGTTGCTGAAGATTGATGTCGACGCGATGCTTGACAAGTTGGCAATATAAACCAACTGGGTTTCTATTCCGTCGGCATAGTTGTTTTTGGTTTGTTTTTTGTAGGTTCTAAAATCTAAAAAGTAGTTGCACCTTCTGATGTAGTCTCTTCGGTAAACCAAGCACTGGTTCCTCCTGCACTTTGATATGGATCATATCATGGACCTCTTTATCAACACACCTCCTACACAACTCTGCAAAAACTACTATGCTGCCAAATTCAACTTGACAGGAACATATTTGGAACAAATTATTATAAAATATTTCTACCGGAAACACTGAATTTTTCATTTAAAACTTAACTCTCTGTGTAAATATTGTCCCTCCAGGCTCTAAGGATATGGCCTCCAGTAACCCGGAGAAGAGGCTTTTACCAGATGTATCCTCTAAGCAGAAAGTGTTCCCCACATAGCTCACCTTATGCAGTTACATTTTCCGCTGGTAGACTTGCCCGGGAGTAATCGCGTTATACAGAAGTATTTTCCAGTGATAAATTAGCCACCTGAGCCAGGGAGTAGCAAGCTTACGCAGACGTACACTCTGGTGATGAAATATTCGCCCCAGAAATCATCTCATGCGGACTGCCAATCTTGAGTTCAAAATCGTTTGTCCTGAAAACCTACAAATCCAAATCAGATCTCTTCTCATGACTGCGGCAACTTTAACAATCATGGAGCAGAGGAATTCAATCTGTCTCGACTAACAGTTTCCTAATCACACAGTGGCTTTTTTAGAATCACACTAAATTCCCCCTACCCCATACATCAGCGCCTACGATTCATTTCGCCAAAGAAGCTCCGACTTCTCGTCCCTCGTGTGAAGTAAATACTCAGCTCTACAGACAATTAAAAACAAACACTACTATTTACGATTAAAACATTTTAATAAATAAATTTAACATTTTTTTATAAAAATGAATTGAATATTTAGTTTATAACTTCGATTATCGGGTCAGAAAAAAGATGAGATAATTTTGTATTATTTCTCCATTTATGACCAAAGAGAACAACAGCGGGTGGTGAGGGGGGGGGGAGCTTAGTAATCGAAAACTTTCACCCTCGTAATTTAGATGGGTAAAGCGTGCCAAATTTTATTGAAGCTTTGATAAGCTTTTAATGGTGGGACAAAGTGAGAAGAAGGGAGGAACAAAAACAACAATTTGCGCATCTCCAGGCTTAATTTTTTTGTGGTTGAAACATATAACTATAAAAACAAACTATACTGTATCAAAACATAGGTTATTTTTAAATAAAAAGAAGGCATCCAAAAATCGAATCCATTATTCGTCCAAATTGTAAATTAATTTCACTGAAATCGTGTTTTCAATGACGACAGTATACAGATTCATGTTCGTTTTTTTGCAGATAATTTACGAACAATAATTTTATTTAAATAGCGATTTAACCCCTGTTTGGGTAAATAATTGTCAAGGGTTATCACAATTCAATCAAAATCGGTAGAGCACATTAAAAAAACCGCTATAAATCTACCTGGATCATTTTTTACAGATCCGACATTTGGAGGGGGGGGAATTGCGTTACGTTTGCGTTCCTAAAGGGTCATTTTACGAAAATTTGATCGAAATCGTTGGAGCCGGAATTTTTTGTTTTGATTTTATGGCAGGTACACCGGAATTTGAGTTATAGAAAAATATTTAAAAAACTTTCCAAAATACGCCCACTTATAAACATTAAAACTGTTACATTTCTTTGGGCACTGCAAAAGCTATAAACAGACATTATTCTAAGAGCGACTATTTTTGGGCCATGGGACCTCAAAACGGTTATATTCACAAAAAACTCGACACTCATTTTTTGACCAATCACATAACGTTCCTATATCACGTATATACAGAAAGTAAAAAACAAAATCAATGAAACCCAATCAAGGAACGGAAATATAGTTGTAGGCTTACTTACTTGAAACTTCTGCAAATCAGAACATCAAACCAAACGGCAAATTTAAAATAAACACTAATTTAAATACACTTTACCCGTAAAAATATATACTTCAATTTAATTTACATGAGTCTAATTTGAATAACATAAACATAACCTACAGATTTTTTCCATTGTTTTTTAAAGCCAAAAAACCTCTAGGTTACCCATCGCCTTATAAAAAAAAAAAAAATAACACAAAATAAAAACCCCTAGCAACTGAATATTCTAACAGAGTAAGGGTCGGAAGAGATCAAGAGTTCGTCAAGAGAGACCGGATAAGAATAATGAAAGAAAGGGATTTAACCCAAGACTAAAAAAGTTTAGATCCACCCAGGTCCGCTAGGGATTGCCAAGCACATAAAGGCAGTAGCTAGAAGCCACGATGTCGTAATTAAGTGAAATCAAAATTTGGCAGTTTATTGTAGTACTACTAATAAAACAAGTTATGAAAACCATCATAGTACTTACCCAGCGGTATCATACGACTTAATATAAGTGTACAAAAGTTGGTAGGACATGTTAGGGTAAGTTTGTTTAAACAGTTATAACCAAGATTTTCTGAACACAGCTACGAGCTGTGAGCTGTGTTAATATTATAAAGCATTCACTCGCTTCGCTCGTGTCGGTGTCTTCGCGCTAGCTGTACATAATATTTGAAGGAACCTCTACTTGCTATGCTCGTGTCAGTGATGCAACCTTCGTAACTCTACGAATATCATATTTTCTTGGGAGGTTAGGGTCAATACATTTTTATAAATTAATAAAGAAATTACAAGTTGTCGTTGTGACTTTGGCATATTTACATGCAAAGTTGAAATTTAACTTAATGTGTTATACATTGAATGAACACATGAGATATGAACAAAAAACAGTTTAAAATGGGGCTTCCAATTGGATTTTGTATGAATTTCTATAGGGTTCTATATAAGCAAACTATTTTTAGTCCCTATTTGAATTGTTGTGGCTACTATCTTGTTGACATACAGACGACGGACGGACGGTAAGTCAAAAATATCTTTTTTGGTTTCCTGAGGCAATGAAACGTGAAGAACAGTCGAAAAACAGAGGTAGACATTTCTGAAGATTACCAAGCTATCCAATACTTTGTAGACTGGTGATATGTAAAATACACGTACAATGAAGTTCTGCATAAACAAAGGGATAATTTTAAGGTTATGATGGGAGTAGACGACTTGGTGTATATAAACGTAACGAAAACATTGCACTAACTTTCTCTTTCACACAAAACTCAAACATATCAATCACTCAAACAATCAAAATCAATTCCCAATTTGTAAGTTTTTAACTACAACTAAATACAATTGTTTAAACACATTTTCCGCTGCTGTGAAATTGTTGTGAATGTCTAAAATTTCCAAAAAAAACTTGCGTTTGTGTAATTAACAAATCCGTTAAAACATTGCACAAACTTTCTCATGGACTCATATTCGGTAAACAACAGTTTTCGTAGTCTGCCAGAAACGCTAGTCAAGAAGTGAAAATGAATCATTGTTCAATATTTCAAAATAGATTCACGCTATTTCAATCAAACTTTAGAGATAGTATGATAAGTACCAAGAAGCTTTGTTCACATGTAACAACTGAGGATGATGATATTTATGACAGTTTAATCAGACATTTGTGTATATGAAAACAAGTCCACGATCCCGACGACTCGACAATATAAATCAAGGCTAGAAGATAAATCGAAAATAGTCGAACATATTTCCTCCAAAAAATGTAAATTAAATTAGGGATTATTTTCTTGTTGTTTAAAGGCGAAAAACTTCTCCATCATCGCCTCATGAAAAGAGAGGAAGAAAGGAACATAAAATAAAGATCCCTAACCCATGAATAGCGTCAGGGTCGGAAGAGAACAAGAACTGATTAAGAGAACTTGATAGGAAAGATTAAATAGTGGGATCTAACAGAAAACTACTGTACATGAAACAAAGGTGTAGATCTAGCTATAATCTCTCGGGATTGCTACGTCCTTACACACAGTAGTGAGCTCTTCATATATATATATATATATTAGGCTAGGCAGAGACACATCAGTTGAAGTCCGTGTTTTTTAAAGTGTTTTTAAGTGTTTTATTTGTTAAGTATACAGGGCATAATTTGTAATTATATACATGGTGATTCAAAATTGAACGGTGATATATTGGGAATTGATTTTAGAGCTAAAAACTAGAAAAAAAGTTTATATAAATGAAGGTACAAATCTCCATCTGTCGACAATTTTGTGTTTTCACGAAAGAAAAAATTGTATCGTAAAAAAGACATGGAGTGAAAATTTGGAATACCCTATCCATTATTTATGTAACCTATTACCAGTATATCAGAAAACTAAGACTTTATTTTATACATTTTCAAAATTGCAGACGTTTAATGTAATTAATGTCGAATATTTGGAAAATCATTAAAATCACAAAAATAATTACAACACATTATCTCCCTCCCCCCTTCAATTAATACAACCCAAAGTGTAAAAATATGTAATGTAATTCAATTGTTATGAGTACGTTATTTTGTGTTGGAAACTTAGAGCACCATTTCGTTTTGTTATATGTGATGAAATCATTCTTCGTACAGTTTCCCATTTCGATAAAGAAGGGAATATTTAGTCAGTGACACTGGGATTTACAATATATACGAGTTGGGGGTCGATTGAAGCATTCAAATATTGGACAAAACGAAACAAATCAATAGAAGGTTAAGAAAACACGAGGGTGTGGTTAAAGCAGGGGCAAGAGACGCGAGTTGAATCATAACAAAGAGAGAGAGAGAGAGAGAGAGAGAGAGAGAGAGAGAGAGAGAGAGAGAGAGAGAGAGAGAGAGAGAGAGAGAGAGAGACCGTCACGTGACCCTCATCCTAATGACCCTCTCTTACAATTTGTCCATCGTCTACGTCTTAATCGAACTGTTCCGGTACCCTCGTGACAGAAATGGCGACAAACTCAGCATTTTAAGCGTCTACTACAGGTTCATGGTTAACAAAATAAACGAATAACTCCAGTTTGGAAAGAAAAGTGGATTCACTTTATTCATATTATGGATATGAAAAGTGGAAAAAAAGAAATACAATCAAGTGACGAACCGGATAATATATTCACTTAAAAATACTGAGCAAAATTTGTTGAACATTAGTGATAAATAAAATAAAAACTCTAGGTTTAACACTTGATAACGGAGGTTGATTAATATTCTCGAAACGTCGTGTGTTTTATATACACAAATAACGGCAAAAGTTTAATTGAAATTAAGCCATCGTTATACAATAACTTTAAAACCAGAATAATAACACGTTTTAATGACAAAGATGTCATTACTTATTTTTTAATTGTTGTTTAAATGTGAAAAAACCTCTGGATATAATGAAAAAAAGGAAGAAAAAAAACATAAAATATAATCTATCACTAGAATTCTTTAATAGCGTCACGGTGGAAAGAGAGGAAGAGATGGTCAAGAGAAACCTGATAGGAAAGATGAAAGAGAGGGATTTACCCAAGACTAAATTTAAAAAGTGTTGATCTAGGTAGGGACTTCAGGAATCCCACATATGTACCCACCGAGTACTCCCCCCTGAGTGTTCTAGATATTACAAAAAATGCCCCACATACCAAATTTGAACAAATAGATCCAATCATTCGGTTTTAAAAGCGTCAGAAAAACAACTTTTCAAACACTTTTGTTAAGATTTGGGGGGGGGGGGATTTTATAACCTAAAATTCAAAATAGATTTTTCAATCTATAATATAACATTCTGTGAGTATTAATACAAATTAATCTAACTATACCAACAACTAACTATATAAACTTGCTCTCACGTACACGTATCTCATGACATGATAATACGTAAAGCTGATGTTACCAAATTTGTTTTGACGTTTCTCTTGTAACTAAAAACCTTTTCAACCGTTCCACTGAACGAGTTTAACTTCACGTACAAGAAGTTTCACTGCACTGTTTTGTATTACTGTTATCAAAATGAATTACGGCTACCGTCTAACGTGCGACTTGGTTTACAACACTATTCAATATTGTCACAATATTGAACTTTCCTTTACTACAAAGTGATTTACTTTAGGAAATAACCCCCAACGAATGGGCCATGATATTAATAAAGTAAAGCATCAGCCTGAGGACACGCTTAGAAAAGTAAATAATACGGGATCTGCAGCCGAAAATCCCATTCCTCAATATTACAAGGAATCAAACTTTATTATAATTAAATTGTTTCATTAGCAGAGTGACAGGTAGTAGCCTCGCTTCGGTCGCTATGTTTATAGTGCTATATTAAATATTCGGATTAAACTTTGACTAATACCTTTCCCCCTTTGGGATTACAGCTGTTTTAGGACAAAAAAACAATTAAAAGGTCACCTACATTACTTAAATAGTTCATTACCAGTGGAGGTCGTTAATTTGTTTAAATAATTCTTGAACATGTACACACACACACACACACACACACACACACACACATACACATATATATATATAGCTTTAATTTAGACCAATGCAATGCAATATGAAGCCTGCAAGAGAAAATGACCGCCGTTCTTTGCTCTGCGAGTGAGTCGGGTACTCCACACAGTGTTCAATAATATGTGTCGTTTCAGGTGTGTCGTCTATTGACATTCTAAATGGCAGAGGCAGCCAGAATATCCGAAATCCTAACATGGATATTTACCGAGCTACATCTGAAACCTCAGCGTAGTGGTAAAAGAGATAGCACAGATGGAATCACAGAGAAAAGAAGATGGACCTAACGTCTTTATTGAGATATGTGTACAAAGGGTACATTTCGTCGAGGTTGACTTCTAACCGAGTCAGTTTCTCACAGAGCATGGATGTTTTTTTAACTTAAGCTAGAGGATACCTCCAACTACCCTGCCTATCAAGGAATACGCCAAGACGTATATATATATATATATATATATATATTTTATTGGACACATTTCTTTAATGAAAAAGACACAAATCTCGAACGATATTCGAACTGCTGCCAACTCCCGAGAAGAGTATTGGTCAATACTGCTTCCACATGATATATGGAATCGGAAAGGTACCAGAGAAAGTTGAACGATTAGAACAGCAGATAACGAAGGATATGATGAAGATGTCCAATTTCGAGGGAAATACAAAAAAGGCAGGTGGTTTTATTGGGGGCAAATCCCACATGCAGTGGAACCCGGCCTCTTCAGTGTCTTTAGATACCCACTTACCTTCGAAAAAAAAACACGCATGTATCATATATACATACATCTTCGGTACTTCAGTTCGGTCCGGGTCCTGGCCTCCAAAAAAAATTCTCTCCAGGCGTCCCCTATTTTTTGCCAGTGTTCACCAATTCGGACACCTCACTTATCCCCTCTCCACCAACCTGGTCTAGCAATCTTTTACGAGGTTTTCTATTCTTTTTTTACCCATTGGTACAAAATTAAATACCCTTTTGTGTTATTCAATTTTCTGAGATTCTCCGAAAATGTCCAGCCCATCGCCGTCTGTTAACTTGTGTGTATTGTACCACCAGAACATCATTAAACTTTGTGTGTACAGTTCTTGGTTATATATCAGTAGCACAAGGTAAAATACATTTAAAACAACAACAGTCTTAGAACGTACATTGTGTAGGGCCATCTGAACGTATATATTCCAATATAGACGTTTCTTCACCATGTACAGATGTTAAATTAATTAATCGAACACTTCAGCTGAATTTACAATTAATGTAATTCAACAATATATATTAACAATTGAATAGCTTACGAACAATAATTCTCCAGTCCGCCACCAATTTCATCTATTAGGATAATTGAATTGGTTTTTTTTTGTTATCTTGGCAGTTGGACAATCCTTGATTTGATTTTTTGTTCCTTTTTATATTTTCATGTGTGGTTATGAAAAGCAATGATAGAAATAAATAAAACGGACATGACTCTCACATATAAAAGTTAATAGATTTTCTCAAGGTCTAATTATAGTGAATACGAGAGTGACAATCCCAAAATATCCTTGCTGGATTTATACTTTTTTACTGTAATCTTGTATCATATCCTTCCCAATCAGGTATTCCTTGACCAAATCTTGTTCTCTTCCACTATTAGAGTATTCGAGAGGTCGGTCTTTATGTTATGATCTTTTTTTTTATTAAGGGCATGGTGACAGATAGATTTTTTTGAAAGTTAATGCATTTATAAATTGTACTTTAACTTCAAATGAAATTTGGTTTTCATTTTAATTAATCATGGAGTTATCATAGTTCTTATCAATTAAACTAAATGTTGAACTAATCTAAAATGTAACTTTCCATAACAGAGACGACTATTGATATAAATATATTCCATTTCATTGTACCTTAACGAATTTCAATTCAGTTGAATCAATCAGCACTAATTTAATTAAAACAGATAATCACACAAATGTCGAATTGTCCGTATTGTTTGATGGATATTAATCATTATATTTGTATGTAAAGCTAATGTGAGATAGTTTAATATTCATAAATATCTGGTGGTAAAATAGCAATGTTTATTAATAAATAACAATAAGTTTTAACTAATTGAAAATCTATATCTGCTAATTACTGCAAAATAAAGCAGTCATAAGTGATTTTAATATTTAACGGTGTACAAATATTTTACACACAAAAGAAAATAATAATCAAGTTGATATTTTGAAGAAAGGGGTGAAAACTAAAAAAGGAAATTCAGATTATTCAAAATCGTTATCATTTTAATAATATTTGTGCCTTAAGAGCCAAGACATTAGTCTCGTTCATGTCGGAATTTTTTCAGATTTTTTTTTCTGCAATCAACAGTTTATTTGTGGTTTCACACGATGTTTTCTGTTATAAATAATCACATTTTACCGAAATTCGATCCAAACGATTTGAAACGATTTTAAGATACTCCAACTTTTACGCCAGCGTTTAGAGTTAATGTTTTCTATTAAATGTTGAGCTTGACCTATGAGAAAAATTATATAGGATGACAAACAAACAGAACACAATTCTCATAAAAAATAAATAACAAGTTATAGTGAGTTATAGTTTGATTGGTGTAGCTCGTGAATCGCTGGGGAGGACGGCCTTGTCGTTGAAACGCGTCTGATACTTAGGCGTATTTTTTATGAGAATTGTGTTCTGTTTGTTTGTCATTCTGTTAAATGTTTTCTAATTCACGATCGCAATTTTTGAGGAACAGCGACTGACTCTATTTATCTTTAGGCGTTACATTTTAGCGAAATCTTATAAAAATCGTTCGATAAGATTTTATGAAAATTAGACTTATGAAATTAACCCAAATTTTAAACTAATAACTACAAAAAATTAAAACCTACCTAAGTTAATAATACATACAAAGTTTAATCTAAATCGGTCCACTGGTTTAAACAGTAAAGCACTGTACAGACGACAGATAACTTTCTAGACTCCTTGCGAGTCTGACGATATTACAGTTTTCGACTATTTAGCTCAGTTTTTTTTTCCACCAATACAAGACAAATAAAAAATAAAATAAATCCACAAGAGTTTAAACCTTGTGATTTTATTTAAAATGGAATATAATTTGCAAGTTATTTATAAATTATACGTGAATTATTAACAGTTGATTGCTTACTTTTCCCGGGACTCTATGCTCATCAGTGGTGAGGTTAAAGGTTTGTTTTTCAATTAAAACTGTCAGCATTCAAGTATGGTAAATCAAAATACAAGCTATTCCAAGTTGTGTTATGTTCAAGTGTACAGTACCTACCTTTAATATTATTAACCGTTACTTAAGCTATATAAACAATGTATCGAGTGCTAAACAGTGTCCACATTGGGTTTACATGAACGAAATATTGAATGTAAAAGCGAGGTGTACTATTCAGGAAAACATTAGTTTAATTTTGTAAAAGATAAACGCGGAAATTAAATTACATAACTAACAGGGTTTGAATTACAATTTTTTTTTCGACAAACTGTGTAAAAGTCTGCATAATGTACGTATAGAGGCAGTGGATTACTCAGCCTTCTGTATATATACTTCAGCTGATCTGATCCTTCTATACAGGCTTTTTCCTTTCACCTGTAAATCGGATTAAACAAAGTCTTTCTGTGAAGTAGTTTCAAAGCAGACTACATCAAACTGGATCTCTCTCTCTCTCTCTCTCTCTCTCTCTCTCTCTCTCTCTCTCTCTCTGCGTGTCTCTTTTAACTCGCTTTACATTTATAAATTTTCTCTACATTTTATACAGTTTAATTTAACTTTGGTTGGAGATTGTTTTATTCAAATTCTCATAATATGAGCGTCTAGTACGTAACAGATTCCATAACATATTTATATATATATATATATATATATATATATATATATATATATATATATATATATATATATAGTAATATTTCCTAAGCACGTATTTTACTCTTCATTATTTTATTTTAATTAAGTATATACAATTAATTACTCACTCGCTGAGCAATAAACTGTGTAATTCATGAATTTTATGTTTTCTTTTGGTTTTATCTTGTTTTGCAAAGGAGAAAAACCTCTCGGTCATCATCGCCTTGTAAATAATATATAAAATAAAGTATCAATAATTTGAAGTCAAACCACGTGTTTTTTAAAAATCTTATTGACAACCGTTAGACTAATGAAAAGAGAAGAGTAGAGTCTTCTTCGTCTAATGGCTCCTTTTGGGGTTTCATCATCTTGGATCTTATCTCCCAATAAAGACCAGGAAAGTCCCTTCGTCCTCGTTTCTCCCGATCTAGACATTATCAGACCAGTAGGTGATCCTTGATTATAATACACAAATTGAGTTGTCCGGCGAGACAATCATGGCCTGTTCGCTACAGAGACATTTATTGGAAGGATCTCATTTTCTTTGAACAACTCAAAAAGATAATAAGATCTGTCCTTCAGCTTATTTCAATTCATTAACATCTGTTATGAAAATATTTTTAGGTTTCTCGTTATTCCTTGTAAAGTTAGAGAACTCTTGTTGGTTTTTAGACTATTTTTGTTTCCTTCTTCTCCAAGTTGTCGCAGTTTCCATTATCCTACAATGGGAAAAAACTTCCTAAATCAGCTATTGAAGAGGCTTATTATGGTTAATAATTCTGCTTATAAAATTGTCGAATTATTACTTAATAGAAGAAGTGACTAGAATGTATCTCCGCTCTCGTTTCTTCCCATCACTCTAAGGAAAGGTTTTAGCAACTTGACTCAATCTTTGCGATGCCAAGTACGAGTTACAATGAACTAGTGGTGCTTATGCAAAGTTTTCCACGCCGTTCCATCGATTCATATTTTATTAGTTGATTTACGTCTTGTTGTTTCAAATTCAAATCTGTTACAAAAAATACATTTAAAACACATTTGAAACTATACGGATTAGGAGATTTATCTCAGCAATGAAAACCGCCTCGCGGTTTCCAATATAAATTACTTCTGCTTAAATGCATAAATATTGAGTAACGGTTTAAATATAGTCACCAAAAATAATACAATTTAAAATGTATTGAAATGAAAAACCAATGATGTAGGATAAAGTGAAATGGTGGTGATATTTAATTAAAGAAATGAAATATCATCTTAGAGGTTATATTAAAACTTGGAATAAATCGATTGCTTGCGGGGGCGATGCTGAGATGATTAAAGTTAAACAGAGGCAGTTGAGGTGGGCGTGGGATCGATTATTTAAAATTGACAACAATTTCTGTTCACGTTGCTATATTTTTCGTAATATTTTTAATGAATTTTATTTAACGAATTTTTGAAAGATACATTTTTATTTGACGTAAAATGAGGTCTTTAAAATGAGAAGTGAAAAACGTTCATCCATTATTCTAAAATTTTAAAACAACAATAACACCTAGGAAAATAAAATATAGATAAAAAAGAAATTAATCCGTTAGAAATTTTCTATTAGAATGGAAAAAGAAGGGAAAACCCGAACAAATAATTATTACAGGATTACAAATATCATGGAAATACTGAATATTATAAAAATAACTAAAAATATAAATAACTTTTCTTCTTCTTTATATTTATTATGAGAGAAAACCAAGTATTTTTGGGACTTAAAAATTGGGCCTTTTAGAGCACTAAAACGGGATAAAAATTTATCCAGCCTTATTTGGTATTTGGTAGATTTGATCTTGAAAATAATTATTACAGGATTACAAATATCATGGAAATACTGAATATTATAAAAATAACTAAAAATATAAATAACTTTTCTTCTTCTTTATATTTATTATGAGAGAAAACCAGGTATTTTTGGGACTTAAAAATTGGGCCTTTTAGAGCACTAAAACGGGATAAAAATTTATCCAGCCTTATTTGGTATTTGGTAGATTTGATCTTGAAAATAATTATTACAGGATTACAAATATCATGGAAATACTGAATATTATAAAAATAACTAAAAATATAAATAACTTTTCTTTTTCTTTATATTTCTTATGAGAGAAAACCAGGTATGTTTGGGACTTAAAAATTGGGCCTTTTAGAGCACTAAAACGGGATAAAAATTGATCCAGCCGTTTTGGTATTTGGTAGATTTGATCTTGAAAATAATTATTACAGGATTACAAATATCATGGAAATACTGAATATTATAAAAATAACTAAAAATATAAATAACTTTTCTTTTTCTTTATATTTCTTATGAGAGAAAACCAGGTATGTTTGGGACTTAAAAATTGGGCCTTTTAGAGCACTAAAACGGGATAAAAATTGATCCAGCCGTTTTGGTATTTGGTAGATTTGATCTTGAAAATAATTATTACAGGATTACAAATATCATGGAAATACTGAATATTATAAAAATAACTAAAAATATAAATAACTTTTCTTTTTCTTATGAGAGAAAACCAGGTATTTTGGGGACTTAAAAATTGGGCCTTTTAGAGCACTAAAACGGGATAAAAATTTATCCAGCCTTATTTGGTATTTGGTAGATTTGATCTTGAAAATAATTATTACAGGATTACAAATATCATGGAAATACTGAATATTATAAAAATAACTAAAAATATAAATAACTTTTCTTTTTCTTTATATTTCTTATGAGAGAAAACCAGGTATGTTTGGGACTTAAAAATTGGGCCTTTTAGAGCACTAAAACGGGATAAAAATTGATCCAGCCGTTTTGGTATTTGGTAGATTTGATCTTGAAAATAATTATTACAGGATTACAAATATCATGGAAATACTGAATATTATAAAAATAACTAAAAATATAAATAACTTTTCTTTTTCTTATGAGAGAAAACCAGGTATGTTTGGGACTTAAAAATTGGGCCTTTTAGAGCACTAAAACGGGATAAAAATTGATCCAGCCGTTTTGGTATTTGGTAGATTTGATCTTAAAAATAATTATTACAGGATTACAAATATCATGGAAATACTGAATATTATAAAAATAACTAAAAATATAAATAACTTTTCTTTTTCTTATGAGAGAAAACCAGGTATTTTGGGGACTTAAAAATTGGGCCTTTTAGAGCACTAAAACGGGATAAAAATTGATCCAGCCGTTTTGGTATTTGGTAGATTTGATCTTGAAAAAATGTAATTACCTTTTCTTCGATCTGAACTTCGATTTTAATTTAAAAAGTAGGAAATCTTGACTTAAGAGTTACATATTAAAATGAATCTTGATACTTAACTCGGGTTTAAGATATAATATAACTTCGATACAAATTGTATTATATTTAGACGCATTATTATTAAAAATAAAAATTTCAGATCAGTTATTACCAATATTTAATACAGCAAGAGAACAAAACTAAAGATAAAAGCGTTATAATAGTTTTTTTTCCAGAAATCTATATTACAATATTAGATTCACTTCAATGTGATATAACTGCCAATTCCAGGCGTTGTTTATGCAAAAGCGTTCCTTCAGGTGTATCGTTATTGCATAACTTACGCCGGATTAACAAAAACTGCTTTCACTTCTAGTTACAGCCTTCAAAATAAATGTTCTTATACAGAATTTTATTTTTTATTTCTTAAGGCTCTGCAGGAGTGAATAGCAACTATACGATGTAAATTCTCCCATTTGCAAATTTAGAACAGATATGCTTCCATAATAAAACAGATTCTTTCGTCATATTTAAAATAATTGAAAAACACCTTCATTTGAAGAGTAATTAAATACAGAACGTTGACTAGTTTTTACATTTCTAAATCTTCATTGCATAAATGAATATAAAATCGGAACTTTACTTAATGCCTACCTTCAGATAATAAAATTGAACTGTTTTCAAAAAGGGTTTTTAAATTCCATCAATGAGTGACGAAGGGATCAATATATTACGAGATGGTTAACACGATAAATTGATCATGATACAGTGGTGGTGACCTGCCTACTGAACTGATATAACCTAACATTCGCAATGAATCATGCTGACCATATTAACAGTAAATGGAAACCTCTCGGAAAGTTTCAAAGTTTATGTTTGAATGAACCCCACGTGTAAAACGCAGATTACCAGTATAAGAATAGGGAAGGCTAGCAGACTCCATTTTATGATCACGTGACACTCATACTAACGAGCCCTTATAGTTTCGTCCCCTCACATTATAAGTTCCCCTGGGATCTATTTACCGCACTGCAGTTGCCTGTTATCATACAATATTATTTCTTTTCTTACCTTTGAACTTTGGACACATTGTAAAACCAAGGTTTTAAATAATGACTATTTTTATCTTTTGAAAAATATAAAATAAAGTAAAATAAATTTTTTTTTATGTAAAGCGAAAAATGTAAATTGAAAAATATTTTGCATATTAAAATTACTTTTATTTTAATATTAGTATTGATTGTATTGACACTGTCCAATTGATTTCCACTGCACTGTAAGTTAGATTCCAATAAAAACAACCCTTCTATAATGCACGTACATACGCACACACATATAAAGATAAACAGAAATACATAGTGATATATACATATTCACTTTCATAAAATCCACTCATATCAGATACATAAAAATTCTTCTACCAATCAATCCCTAATGATTGAATACCATTTCAAAATATTCCAATTTAAATAACAAATTCATTAAATGTTTCATAAAACAAATTATATCGGTTGCATTTTGTATTTCTGAAGTTACTTTATAAATCCCCGGGTACTTTAAAACCACGTGTTGAAACAACAAACTGAAAACAAAAAACCTAAGTTTCATAACTTGGTGTATATTGCAAAATTGATTTGTAGTATCATAGTTATAAGGATATAGTATTTTATTATCGTTTAGGCAATAATAAGAAATTTACACACATAAATACGCATACCAAGTTGAGGCAAAATATAAAAACGCAAAAAAAGCTAAAACATAGCTTAGATAAAATATATGTTGATATAATGAACTCGAATAACACTAGATGAATATAACATCAAAACCGCTTTGTCTAGCAGAGAGATACCTGATTAATCTTTTTCTATATTAACGACATTTAGGTTAATTATATTAATTTGTTTACTGTTTAATTCAAAATTATCTTATTTTGCAATCTACAAAGAAAAAGAAATTATTATACATGATTAGAGTACTGTAGGATGTTTCTATCAATGTTAGAATAACGAAGACGTTATCCAGGTTGTTTGATGTTATTAAATCCTGATTTAATTAAACATAATCCCTCAGGACATCGTAGACAAGCTGGGTATTAGATCTCCTTTTATAGGAAAGGAAATGTTAAAGAGATGTAATATACGTTACAAGACAGATTATTGGATAATAAGTTAATATAATCTCTCTTATGACAACCACCTAGATAATACAATATCTCTCAGCTCCCTTTTGTTAATGATTTTATTTTTAAAATATAAACTTTGAATCTTATTGATTTTTCTTGATGAAAAATAATAAAAGTAAAATTCAATTACGTCTAGACAATACAAAGTGACGGCTGATCAAATTTTAAAACAGAGCTGTGCTATTAAATTGTTCGTACATAAAACCATTTATAAAAACAAATTATTGTGGTTTAACGCTATTTTTGGAATATATTGCGATATACAATACTGTATTTAAAGTACAGCCTTAATTGTCTTAAGAATGGTGTTAAATGAGTAGATTGTCTATTTTTGTTCAGGAGCATCCAGTGTGTACACAGACAATCTTAGCACTTTTTGTGGTGGATCTTCAAATACACAAATAGTATTTCATCGCTAGGACCAAAAGTGAAGCTTTTCAATACAAGCTTAAGTTTAACTTTCGGAAAATGAGCGAGGATAAAAAAAATTCCTTCGGTTCAAGTGATGAACTATATTTTTCATTATACTGCAAATAATACAAGGAAATAATTTCACAAAAACTAAATGTTATAACCTATATACATTCAAATCGATGGTAACAGCTGTTTTAACGGTTATTTACAATCGAGAGTATCGGTTGTTTTTATAGATGCTTTACAATCGTTAATTAATTCGTATACGAAGTAACAGCTTATGACCTCGAAATCAGCTGATGTTTTTAGGTCCTAGGACTAAAAAGAACAACTTTAGCCTTAAATGCATGTATTGAAAACAGCTGTTTTTGAAGCAGTATGACGAAAATGAGTATTTATTGTACATAGTAAAATATTTTCTAAAAAATGAGCAATGGACGTAGTAACCATTCTATTTAACATTTTCTCCTCTGTCAAGACCTGACAGCTTCACACACAAATGCTGCATTCCACTACGATGTAGCACCATGGTCTCCCGTAAACTTTCCTGGAATCTTTGACGAACATCATGTGTGTATTCGTCAATACATTCTACACTAGAAACTCCTCGAAAGATAACTTTATATCACAACGTACATCTTTATTTATTTAACAATTTGTAATGTTTGGCAGCCAACCACCAAGGCCAGGCGACAGCAATACCAACTGTTATCCCTAATTAATTGTAAAAATGTGATACATATTCCAACTAGTAGTACGCCGTATTATACAAAACTAAAAGTTTTATTTATCCAGGATACAAAGTAAAAAAAAACAGAACTCCGTTTTTTGACTGACCATCATATTTAACGGCCTCAGGAAACCCAAAAAGTTATTTTCGACATGGCGTCTGTCAATCGTCGTTGTTATGTAATACGATAACATACACAAAAATTAAGATAGGAACATGAAATTTGACAAAGAAGATAATAATCTGTTGATATAGAACACTATTAAAATTCAGAAAAATCGAATTGAAAATGTCAAAATGGTGACCATTTTTATTTATTTATTTTTACATCTCGTATTTTAAACACACTAAATTACTAAATTAAATACAAGTTTTCAGATTTAAATTCTTCATCCGACAGAGAT
Source organism: Aphrophora alni (assembly GCA_963513935.1). Taxonomy (NCBI): domain Eukaryota; kingdom Metazoa; phylum Arthropoda; class Insecta; order Hemiptera; family Aphrophoridae; genus Aphrophora; species Aphrophora alni. The sequence continues at coordinate 109,483,702 of OY740772.1, read as the reverse complement.
ACTCTACATCTTAAAGATAAGTAATTGCTAATTCGTTATAAATGTAATTTAAAACCCTAACCTCCATAGAAAATATGATATTCGTATAGTTAGGAGATCCAGCAGGACACGAGCGTAGCGAGTGGAGCTTCCTTCACATATGTACACCTTCGAGGCTATTCGAAAGTATCTTTATTGGGACATATTGACTAAAACATTTAAAATTTTGAATAAAAATACCAAAATACTTATTTTTAACGACACAGTATTAAACATGAACATTAGACAATTTTGAATTGTTTTAGTATAAAAAGCTAAGAAAAAGTATTTTGTATTATTTCAATCATAATAATATGAATTAGTTGATACGGGTACCAAAATACTACTCAATTCTTGAACGTACTAAGGCCTAATATAAAGTCTTAATATCAACATCTGTCTACATCAATACTAAGATTTGTTGGTAGAGTTGATGACATACTTTGTATGTTAATTTAGGATTAAAAGGAATAGCAAGATCTCGAGTGTATTCTACCAGTTCTAACTTCTCACCATTAAATTATATAATTAAATAATTAACTTAAATCACCTGGGTAGTAATATAAATTTACATTTATTTATCATTTACCTCCAGCTTGTTATGTGCAACTTGTCCCCTAAAGGCTAGAACAAAAAGAATTCGACTTTTTAAGGTCTGTAGATAAAACCAAGAAACTTTATTTCACGCTCGTGTCTCTTCGTCTATATGTCTGTTAGTCACACTCGGTCTACATAGATAAGATAATAAATCCTATATATTTCAAACTTTTCATTTAGCGGTAACCAAAAAAAAAAAAAGACCTTGGGATACTTAAGGGGCAAAATGTTTATTTGACGATGTAGACGCTAAGGCTGCGACTTTATAAAAATAACTGTCCCTATAAGCCTAAGTCGTGGGGTTGTAGCACACCCTTGAACCCTTCATTTATTTTCTTAGTTCTTTTAACTTTTGGTTTTTTTTAACAATAGTTTAGATAAAGGATATTAAAAATTATATTACTTCCAAGTTTGGATTAGTTGTGATGAAATCTGCTTAAAAAACATTTCAGCATGGCATTTGTATGTAGTTGGATGGAAGAACTGACGTCAACTGAGAATTCATCAAAATATGTTGAATGTTCTGTTCACTATTGCAGAAATCATCCTAATTTTGTGTTCACTATTGCAGAATTCATCCTAACATGTTGAAAGTTCTGTTCACTATTGTAGAAATTCATACTAGCATGTTAAAAGTTCTGTTCACTATTGCAGAATTCATCCTAACATGTTGAAAGTTCTGTTCACTATTGTAGAAATTCATCCTAACATGTTGAAAGTTCTGTTCACTATTGTAGAAATTCATACTAGCATGTTGAAAGTTCTGTTCACTATTGCAGAATTCATCCTAACATGTTGAAAGTTCTGTTCACTATTGTAGAAATTCATACTAGCATGTTAAGAGTTCTGTTCAATATTGCAAAATTCATCGTAACATGTTGAAATTTCTGTTCACTATTGTAGAAATTCATCCTAACATGTTGAAAGTTCTGTTCACTATTGTAGAAATTCATCCTAACATGTTGAAAGTTCTGTTCACTATTGTAGAAATTCATACTAGCATGTTAAAAGTTCTGTTCAATATTGCAAAATTCATCCTAACATGTTGAAATTTCTGTTCACTTATGCAGAATTCATCCTAACATGTTGAAAGTTCTGTTCACTATTGTAGAAATTCATCCTAAAATGTTAAAAGTTCTGTTCACTATTGCAAAATTCAACCTAACATATTAAAAGCTCTATTCACTATTGCAAAATTCGTCCTAACTTGTTGAAAGTTCTGTTCACTATTGCAGAATTCATCCTAACATATTAAAAGTTCTGTTCACTACTGTAGAAATTCATCCTAACATATAAAAAGTTCTTTTCACTATAACAGAATTCACCCTAACATGTTGAAAGTTCTGTTCACTACTGTAGAAATTCATACTAGCATGATAAAAGTTCTGTTCACTATTGCAAAATTCGTCCTAACATATAAAAAGTTCTGTTCACTATAACAGAATTCACCCTAACATGTTGAAAGTTCTGTTCACTATTGTAGAAATTTATCCTAACATGTTAAAAGTTCTGTTCACTATTGCAAAATTCGTCCTAACATGTTGAAAGTTCAGTTCACTATTGGAGAGACTTACCTGTTTCGTATTTCCGTTCAGTTTTAAATATTCGTTTTTGTAAGTAATATTTGTTGAAAACCACTTAAAGAAAAACGATTTCTGAATATGTATAAACTAGTTATTCATTTTTTAATAAAAAGATTTGAAACTGATAATTAAAGAAACTTATTGGTTTCAATGTTGTGACTATAACTTAAATAAAAGACCCCTGGCTTCGTGTCTCTAAGCTGATTGAATTCACCAACTTGATCCGATATCTGTTGTTATCATTTAAAGTGAATCGTTCTCACCACACTTCACGTACGTAGTTCAGCCTTTTCCATTTATTTCTTCAAAGTGACCTCTGAACCAACACTACGAAATTAAATCAATTCTAAACTGTATTGTAGATTTTTAATTTAACGTGTAAGATGACAGTTCTTGCATCAACCAATCTCAGGTTTATATAGAACAAATTATTTATAATTTTTTTAAAGTTTTAAAACACATTATTAACTGCTGTGTCATCTGTAACTTATCTGAGATTCAGAAATAATGTTGAATAATTGTACAAACACAATTCAGTAATCTGTATTTTTTGTCATGAAATGAATTTGTATTTTTCTGTTGACAAAGTCGAATAGACCAAATATAAATATGCTAAATCCCGAAGGAAATTTCCAAATTCAACCACAGTTGTTGTTTTAGAGCTTTAAAACTTATTTTGATTACATTTGTAGATTGCACGTGTATAAGATTTCGTTTCATAGCTATTAGTTGTTTAAACATCATTATTTGGATGTTTTCTTCCCAATCCAATAGTTCTTCAAATTGATTGTTATTTAATATGGGTCATCTTCTACTACACGAAACAGGACCAAAGATTCTTCTCGTAACTTTTCGTACCCTCAGGGGCTCCCTATAGAGACATGGCAATCTGGAGTGAGAATAACTGGATCTACATTTTTCATGTAGCATTAGATTAAATCCCTTTCTTTCATCTTAACTATCAGGGTCTTTCTTGACCAACCTTATTCTCATCCAACTCTGACACAATTAGAGTATTCGAGGCCTAAGAGTTTTTACTGTACGTTCTTTTTTCTTTTTTTTTATAAGGCGACGATGACAAAAAGAGAAAAATGGAATGGTCGTTAAACTTTATATACTTTAAGGTACAAATTTTATCAGAATTTATTTAAATTCATGACCTAATACAATTTCCTATTAAAACTTTTTGTTGACCAAACGTACCTTAGTATATTAAGCTTCTTTGAAGTGTATAACATGTATATCAGGTGGAAAAAATACACAAATAATATCTTTGTTAGGACGATATGATATTGTATACTTTGATGCTGCTTCTCAGATATAGTTTCATTTAATCTACTTTAACAGAGTACAGAAAAGCTAATATATGCAGGAGTATTACTTAAAACTAAGTCTTTTATCGTGGACAGATATAAGTCTATGAAGCTTATATTTAATATACTTGTATCAACATATCGGACAAGACGTAACAGATTGTGTCTCAGACAAGCATTATCTTCGTCCAGCTCAATATATTTAAAGAACAGTTACGTACTCGATAGCTTTTAAACCCTTAATAAACTAAATGAAGGTTTTACATTGCACTTATTTCTCACAGTTGTGGGTCAAAAAGAAAAACAAAGAGTCGTGATTGGATGAAACGAATTTCAAAATTGTAGAACTACTTTTAAAAATCTTGGAGTATTTCAAGTATTTATACGTTTACTGAACAAGCATATACACATTATAGCACCAGAAATGTTTGTCTATCACCCTTAGCCCTGGGATACTCTAATAGCGTCACGGCCAGAAAAGAACGTTAGTTAAGAAAAACCTGAAAGTAAAGATGAAAGAGAGGGATCTAATCCAATACTACATGAAAAAAGCTGTAAATTGACTAGGATCTGTAGGAATTGCTACGTCTATACTCACTATGGATGAACCCCTGAAGGTAGGATACAAACAAACAAACAATATTTGTCACCATCTAGCCCAAAATGTAGTAGGTATTTACCTGAAAAAATTAAATCTATTTAAAATAGTACTTTAGAACAATTTAATGGCACAAAAAAGCAAGCTAAAATTCTATTTTTAAACACGATACTAATATTAATTTTAGGAAAGAATAAGTAGTACAAACAATTTTCAGATATATGGTGACAAATATTTTTTATTTGAGTCGATTTAGAATAAATCATGTTAGAAATTTGAATCAATGTGTACTTATTTATTTGCGAAACTGTGAATATTACAAAAATATATTTCTATTGTTTAACTGTATTGTTTAAATAAACAGCTGATGAATAAACTACCAATTATTGAAAGCCAATATCATAAGATGAATACTTAGTTCGTTTTAATGAAAGTAGAAGTTGAATGATGAATTTCCATTTTAAATTAAAGGATATGGTAGAAAACTAACTTGAAATCGATCTAATACGGTTGGATGAAGACGAAATGTTCGTTTTGGAGGACTGTGTTGAGGAAATTAAATGCAAACAGAGGGACCTCGATAGAGCAAAGGATGTGGGCGAGATCGATTCCCTACTGCTGGTCACTATGCCAAAAGCTAAGGTAATGCAATTAATGAGTAAATATTTTGTTTATTTTATTTATTTAAAGTTCAATAATATTCAATGAGTAAAATGTATTAGTGATAGACAATACAACAGTAAATAAATAAATAAATTAAAGATTGCATAACAATGGAAGCAACACATAAATTGAATTAACAAAATATTTATTTGACTTTCGAAGGTAGGGTATAAAAGAAATTCCTTATTTTATATGATTAAAGAGCTAATAGGATTTTACCAAACTGAAAAAGTAAAATATCAAAATACATTCTTCATCTGCGATTAGATCCAATGTATATTACTTTACATGAAGGATAGGATAAGTTTGGTTAACGCAAAACACTTCTACCTTTGTGTTTTACTAATCTTCACGTCTCGTGGTCTCATGAAACCAAAAAAAAAAAATTTTCGATATCCCGTCCGTCCGTCTTTGTTGTCGTACATAAACACGACAGCAGGCACAAAAATTAAGAAAGAAACGAGCAATTTGGTATTTGATAGTATAGTGTCCTCATATAGGCCTCAAATAAAATTTTTATAAATCTAATGTAAAATGTGGAATTATGGCCGTTAGCAACAGGTTTTTGTTCATATCTAGTGCGTTATTCAACTTATAACAAACTGAATTACATTAAAAGTTGCAGATTTCAATTGTATCAACACCAAATTTCTACGATGGCATATAGTGATATTATTGTCAAAAACGTAATTTCAAATAATCATCTTCGAAGAAAATGTGATATTCGTTAACTTATAATATCCGGCAGAGCTCGTATTAGCTACGCTCCAATACGAGCGCAGCGAGTGGAGGCTCCTTCACCTATGTATAGCTTACGAGAATAATAAAACAACTGTTTTAAACAAACTTACCCTACTGGATAAGACCCCTCCTCGATCTAACAATACAATTTTACATTTCCTACAATGTCTAAGAAAATTACTTTTTTGCATTCGATTTTATGAATCTGCTTGTTTTAAGTATAGAAGCGACGGGCAGTCGACCCAAAATTGACGAGTGTAATCCAGATAATTTTGTGTAATTTTGTGGTAAGACGAGGAACTGCGGAGGAAGGCCGAACCTTCAAGAGGTGGAGAAAAGCCATTATTCATATAAATAGAAACCTAACAATATAATTGTCATACGAGTATTGTCATATATATATATATATATATATATATATATATATATATATATAACCTAACCTAATCGGTTCGTAGTGACTCTTGCAACCAATAATCCAATATACATTATTGTTTACCAATAACTCCACTTCCTCTCGCGTCTCGACCTCTGTCTATCGGCTGTCCATCCTTGGTCTTTTTATGAAGATGGGGGCTGGGTTACTACCATGATGGCTCCCATCAACTAATTTATTAAACATTTGATTGGTTGTATCAATTATAGCACAGCAACTTCTAACGTAAAATTGACAACAGAGAGTAAAAATAACAAAATAACACTTAGCCTATAATCCACTAAAATTAAGCTCTAAGTTAAACAAAATAATGGACGGATCTACGTCTCCCCCCCCCTTAAGATTCTGAGTGCTATTTGAGTTTCTCAAGTAATTGATTTAATCAATAACAGAACGATGTAGGCTGCTACATCTACAGAACGTTCCCCGTGCGAATTCCTCTCTTCCCCGACATTGATAAATGAAAGAGAATACATTGCATTCCTTTGTTTTCATTCAGACTCTCTAATGTTCTATAATTTATCAGGTGATTCTACCGCGTAGAGTGTAATGCTGTTTTATTAAAATCCAGTCCTCGATTTTTGTACCTGTATATAATATTTTTTAAACTCAATGTGGCGCACGACGCGATTCACACTAACAGTAAATACTGCCATGATGAGCAAAACGTTATTCTCACCTAAAAATAATAAGATTTCAATCATTTATTGAGATTAAAAGTACTCATCGATGCATATAAACCCTAGAATCCTGACTATCTTAACTAAATAATTCATCAATACCCCCACCACTGATGAGTGTGGGTGGCTGCTGATGACTACAATCGATGGAAGAGTAAAATAATCTGACTATAGTTTATATTTTATTTTAATTCATATCGATGCACGTTTACATATAAAGTTTAAGAGTAACTGTCAGGTAATAAACAGTGTAATTGTTGTTTATATGATAGTGTATATTTGTGTAACCCTATAAAACTTGTAAATATTTTAATTAGTGGTAATTATTTTTTAATAGTGAGTTAATTTTGATTTGTTTAACGGTAGAAATCGTTCGAATTTTATTCTTAACTTGCAATTTTGTTGTTTTTTGTTCGGCTGCAATCAGGGGCTCACTTAAAATAATTACTAGCGGTGCAATTCTTAGCTACACTGCTTTTCATGTAGTCTTGGGTTGGATACATTTCTTCCATCTTTCCTATCAGTTTGCTTTTGACCAACTCTTATTCTTTTCAGACTCTGATCTTATTAAAGTATTTAGAAGGCTTAGAGTCTTCATTTTTATCCTCTCTTTTTTGATAATAACTGAAAGGTTTTATTTTTAAAGGTTTTGGTTTTTGATATTAAAGGTTTTTTGCTTTAAATAACAAGAAGAAGTGTACCACAGTTTGTTTTGTACAAATTACAATCAAGTAGTAGTCATCCAAGAACTGTTTTAGTTACCATAAACGGAATTTTTTTTTTAAACCTTGTACATAACTCCATTCGTCATAGTTGTGAAGAACTTTGTTCCTAAATTGTATAACAATTCAGAGACAAAATGGCCGTAACTGCATAACGCACAAAAAACAGGCGTAAAACCTATCAGTCAACATACACTTATATAAAAAAGAAGATAAAATAAAAACCACGAGCCCTAAATACAAGAACAAGAGTTGGTTAAGAGAAATGTAATAACAAAGACGAAGGAGAGGCATCTAAGCCAAGACTACCAAGTAGAAAAGAAAGACTAACAAGATCTAAGAAAAAACTGTAGATCCAGCTAGAGTCCCTCGGAATTGCCACTGATGAGTAACAAGACCAATCTTTACTCAGTTTACTATTTAAATTAAATTCCATTAGAAGTCTTCCATAACACTAGAGATCAAGGAGTTTTTATCTCGACAGCACATCTCATTACTGATAATGATGGACTACCTCTCCTTGAAGCTACGCTATCTAAATATTTAAGCCCTCTCAGTTGAGGATTCCAGGTATAAAATTCAAAATGTATTGAATTAATTTTAACAACACCTTTGTGAAATTTTGTGAACAAGGTTATAAAACACATACAAAAATAAATTATTAATTTTTTCCCGGATACAAAGTATAGGTTGTTGGGAATCGGAATAAATTTTGAGCTTCTTCTTTTTACTGATCTTCACGTTTAAAGACCTCAGGAAAACGGAAAAGTAATATTCGACATGCTGTCCTTACGTCGCGTCGTCGTGGTCCGTCTATACGTAAACACGAAAGATGCCACAAAAATTAAGATAAAAACATGAAATTTGGTGTAGTGTTCTCGCATGACCCGATTGAAATTCAGAAAAATCTAATTAAAATACAGTCATTTTAAACCTTTTTTTGGTTAATATATCGTGTGTTGTACAACTTATAACATACTAAAGTATATAAACATTTGTAAATTTTAATTCCGCATGTAATGTTAGGAACACCAACTCTTTAGTATGATACGTTGCGAAGTAATTGCCAAAAATAAAACCTGACCTGCCAGGAAGACGTGATTTTCGAACGAATAGTTACGAGATCCCGCAAGGCCGAGTCACCAAAACGTGCGTAGCGAGTGAAGACTTCTAAAATAAACGCCTACGAGACTTTTGGCTTATAAAGTGATATACACATTACGAGGTTCAGAAAACCTGTGTAACAACTGTTTTAAACAAACTTACCTTACTGGGTGACATCCTTTGTTCTACCAATACAATTTAACATTTCCTACAAGGCTCAAGAAAACAACTTTTGGGGTACTACATTTATTCTACTTGTATAAGAACCATTATGGTGCCCCATGAACTTGTTTTTAAACTGAAATAATGTAACATAAATGGTATCAAAATATGTATACATTTTATGTGAAAGGGAATACAGAATAACAAGTTTCGTTAGAATTATTATTTCCGAAGAAACGTTCCTAACAATTCCTGTTTGTTTATCATCTTTGCTGTTTCTCGTTCATTTATAATTCTCTTAGAATATATCTAAATTTTAAAATATAAACGAGCATCCAGCATTTTACTATGAGCTAAAGCTATTACGTATATTAAGTTGCATATAATACACACAGAAAAATTTTATCTTTATGTAATCATGGGTTGATATTTCAAGTCTCTCTTGACCAACTCTTGTTCTCTTCTGTGCGTGACGCTAGAGTATTCTAGGACTAGGGATATTTATTTTATAGTCTCTGTTTTTATAAAGTGATGATGACCTGGAGGTTTTTCGACTTTAAACACAAGAAACAACTACAAATTTAAAAACAAATGATATTTCCATTTTCTCCCCTAACTTTTTTTAGCGAATATTTAAATTTTTTGCAGCGTCTCCGCATTAGAAAAATGTCGGACGGCCGTTCTTTGGTAGAACCGGGGTAACGGGAGATGGTTTTATTGAGTAAAAATATCAGACATGCTAGTTAGTACGAACTGTTCAGTCTCTTTGTAGGCAACTACCCAAGAAACAGAAAACAATTATATAATATATTAAACTCAGAGCTGGGGTTGGAAAGTATACTCAGATCCTAACTAAAGAGGAAGTTTTAATAGTAATTTCAACCCGCTTAAGCCAGATCTCTCTAATAGTTATTTCCCAAAAAGGAAATGTGATAAAAGCCTAATATAATTTAGCCTTTTTCAAATATTAAACTTTTACATTAAACGAGAGTTTTATTCCGCTTGGATGATTTAACAATTTGAACTTTTAAATTGAGCTTTATAAAGTAAATTTATGTTGTAGAAAAAGGATGGTTATAAGGATAAAAAAGGCGAGGATAGAGGAATCGAGAAAACAATTAATAGGCAAAAAGAGGATCTGTTTTAACTTAACCATTTAGTATTTTCTCAGTTAAGTAAGTTTGTGTGCTAGTGACGCAGTTACGGCCAAACAGGGAAGCACAAGCTCAGAATAGGAAAGTATTGACATAATGATGTGAAATAGTCAAAATGAGTAGTCTATAATTTAATGAAATATAAAATTTAAAACTATTTTCTGAACTCTTCACAGGATGTTTTACCTGACAATACAATAAAACAACCTTATTAACATTTTATTATTTACAAACTTTTTATTTTCATAAGGTTACAAAAAAATATGAAACAAATGATTATTTACATAACAGTTATACTATTTCGTTCCCTAAGATTTTCTTTAAAACCTGATATAACGATCATGCAACCTTGCAGATAAACATTAAAATTATTATAACTATGTAGTGTATCCCCCACCTTAAATTTTGTATGAACTTAAATAGAATGAAACCCTTTCGGGACTGTTAACGAAGTCACTCCAAATTTCTTTTATGATAGTTTGGAATTTTGTTCTTCTCCTTAAAATGGTGAATTGGGGGGGGGGGAGCTGAAAATTCTCAAATGGGAACTCGCTTCTTATAACATGCCAAATTAAAGGGTATAATTAATGGAGCTTACGAAATATTATTTTTGTTAGACCTAACCAAAATGGCGGTACAAAATTATTTAAGATTTTAAAGTTATGAAATCGCTAAATATGTGAAATCAGAACACTAAACAATTTTTTAAATGTTGACTAGAGTAATCTGAGAGAAGCAATCAACATTAAACTGAATAATACCTGTCTCCCAAAAGTGTGGTACGTATTGTTAGGGACATTCAAAATATGAAAGAAAAAAACCACATCATGTGACATATCAAAGGCAAAACTAATGACACCAACAAATTTCAATTTTCACTTAATTAGAAATGTGGATGATATTTTCATAAAATTGTATTGGATTTTTGTTGAGTTATTTCACCTGCAGATGAAAATGAATGATTATGATTTTGTCAAAACTCTTTAAAATAATTTTGTTATTTGATACCAATAAAAATCGCAAACACATTTTCTGTCACCATTTTAGTTACATTCATACAAAAAATATTTCGTGAAACAGATTACTTTGTCTTTTTATACCATAATTATTTGTCCATGTCTCAAGAAGCAAGTGCCCATTTGGAAATTTTGAGTACCTCCCAAAATATCCCATTTTAGCGAGAGGAGCGAATTCCAAACTATCAATAAAGAAACCTCAAGACCAAATTAACAAATATAAAAGGGTTGCGATCTATTTAATTTCATACAAAAGTTAAGATAGGGGTACTCTAATAACAAACTGTACATATACGATAGCTACTGCACGTTTCGACACCAATGTTGCCATCTTCAGTAATCCATGAGTTACAATAATCAAATAACTGTGCCACGCCCTGTATTTATACAATATGCTAGACAGCTAGAGGATGGGCGTGGCCTAAACCTATTTCACAACTTTCTAAATTGCTTTACGCTTCCGACGAATTAGTGACACCCACCGAGGCCCAATCAGTGGCAGAGAGGTAAATCTATGTATTTCAGGTATACAAGATGTATGGATAAATCACAGGAATAGTAAATTACAATCATAATACAAGGAATAAACCACCTATAAAGCGTTTGACTTTTATTATTTCCTTTTTATTGTAGGTGTTTTGTTCAAGTGTACGGTGGTGGTATTTACTTGATCTATGAATATATTTGTACGTCATGTCGTGCGCTAATAAACATCCAAAGAGGGGATCTACCGTTCACAAAAGCACTACTTTAAAAACCAAATCCTTGTGAGAGTTACACGTTTCCATATTACTTACTCTACAGAACATACAATATAAAACATATAGAAATGGAAATATGGAAGTAGAGCAAACCACGTAGCAATTCTACGTTGCAAAGTGATTCATTATTCAAAGCTTTACAGGATGAAATCATAACGCGTTGACAGTTTGATGTGCTGCAGTGTATACACACAGCAAGACAATTAAAATATTCAAAGGGAAGAATCTATAACAAGAAATCAATCTATAGGGAAAGGAACTTCGTAGCAATAACATAACTATGCAAACGGTTTATTCTAAGAGATGAATACTTTTGTGTCCGTAAAATAACAAGTTGACGGCCGCCATCATGGTACAGACTCAGCCCCAACAAACACTAACACGAGAAGGTCCTCTAAATTTAATGCGGAAAATTTGGTTTATTGAAGCAATGTAAGAAATGTTAAATTGTATTGGTAAATCAAATGGTCAAGTTTGTATAAAACAGTTGTTACACAGTCTACATCACTACTTTCTTGAAGTCGAAAGTCTCCACTCGCTTCGCTTGTATCAATATCCCGACTCTGAAAGCTGTAGTTATGTAAAGGTGCCGCAACTCGCTACGCTCGTAACGGTGATTCACCCCTGCCAGATTTCCTAACTAAATCAATATCACATTTATTTTGGTGAGGACAGAGTTAGAAATAACGTTTTTGAAAATAACTTCGCTATTTGTCATCGTAGAGATGTGGGGTAGGTACCACTACATCCAGAATTAAATTCTTCACATTTTATATCTAATTTAGTGTTCTCTGTTTGAAATTATTTGTTAATGATGGAAGTTCAATTTTATTATTATGCATTTTTCTGACATTTGCCATCATTCGTGTGTTAAAAATCAAAACACGACGTTTCGGGAATAAGAATCAATTCCCGTTATCAAGTGAATAAAAACTAAAGAAACATGAAACTAGAAACTAAGCCTATGTAAGAAGTAATCAAGTTTCTTTAGTTTTTAATCACTTGATAACGGGAATTGATTCTTATTCCCGAAACGTCGTGTTTTGATTTTTAACACACAAATGATGGCAAATGTCCGAAAAATGCATAATAATAAAATAATTGAGTGTGTTACAAGTTGAATAACCCACGAGATATAAACTTAAAGCTCTTTAATTTATCCGCCATTTTTAATGTTGATTGAGATATATCTGAATTTCAATAGGGTTCTATATGAACACACCTTAGTCTCCTAAACCAAATTTCATCTTTCTATGTATATTTGTGTGGCCGCTATCGTCTTCACATACATACAGACAACGGCGAAGACGGACACCATTTCTAAAAAAAACTTTTTCAGTTTCTCCGAGGTCAGTAAATAGTAAATATCCGTAAAAAAAAAAAGAGGTAGAAATTTGTGACGAATACAAAACTTACTTTATAGTTCGTATACTGGGTAAGTAAAATGACGTATAAAAAACTGTCGAAAATTAAACCCAAGTATACTTTTTTTTTTTTTTAATATTAGTCGTACAACGTAAACAGTGTTTAAGTAATTGCATCACAGGCGTGGAACTTTCAAAATTAAATATTTTAAAAATATAAGGTGATCAAGGTATTTTATGTGGAAGGTTAAATGTTACGTTAAAGAGAGTTTCTCTAAGAAACTGCAGAGTTGCAAATTCACCAAATATTTTCAGAGTGAGAAGATGTTTTAATTTACTTTTGTAATTAACAGAAGCAAGACGTTGCTCGTGAAATATTAATGCAAGAGGTCTAACAACTTCACAGCATCTTCAGACGAAATTTATTGCATAAACGTGATATTCTAACAATATTGTAGTGACTTCATTATCTCCAAAGAAACAAGGATAGCCGTTATCAAATTATATAAGCTGAGAGGAGGCAAGCAAGTTGCAAATAAACAATTTACTTTATACAAAACATATGCAGGGTGATTCGCGAAGAAATTATCAGGACGTGGTAAAAATAAAGGAAAAAGTTGATATATTCTGTCAATCCGCCATTTTGTTTTTTAATCAAAACTATTGCAACTTTGGAAATAAATAAGATATTTAATTCAGATGTGGTAGTCTAGTCGCTTTATTCTCTTTTTATACAAGTGTACCAAAAACAAAAAAAATATTCTATATATTTTCAAAATGGCCGTTTAAACCTTTTACCGTCGAATATCTTGAAAACTTTATAAGAGATTAAACGTGTTTTTTTTTAATGATGAATAAAAAATGGTATTTTTTATGTAGGTCAAAGAATAACAAAGTTATGAAACAAAAAGAAAAAATTTAATTTCTTGATAATTGTTTAAATCACCTAAGATTAACCACAAACTAAACTTTTTAGAATTCTGATAATCTCCAAATTTTGTTTATTATAGACCTTATAAATCGCGGCATAAAAGAGAAGAAGTATGAAAATACTAAACCAAACCAAATATCGCTAGGGAAAATAATTTTAAAAAGAAATTAGGTCTGTAGTTTTTTGATAACAAGTCGGTTATCCATTGAACAATAAAAAAAATCCCCCATTTTGTTTGTCGTTAAAAAAGGAGAATATTTTGTCTCGTGTAATTTTTTGTAAAGTTTCCGAGATATTAGAAATTACATCATTTAAACGGCTGCTATTTGAAAATATACAAAATAATGTCTTTGTTTTTGGTACCCTTGTAAATAGTAATATAAAAAAATATGGGAACCAAATTTGAACTCAATATCTTAACTATTTCCAAAATCAGGTTTTTTTTTGTTTTTTGTAAAAAAAAAAGTGGATAAACGGGAAACTAAACATTTTCGGACCTATGTTTAAATGGTCTTTAAACTTTTTAAAAATCACCCTATATTTTAAATTTTGAACTGTTGAATAGAAAAAGAAATAAGCCCACTTCGAAAACTGCAATTACATTTACAGTGTGAATTTTTATAGATTTCCTATCGTATTTAACGAAAATTAAACAAACTTAAATGATATTTATGAGTTTATTGCATTTGAATTATTTGACGAAACAAAACGTTTGTAGATTTAAGCAAAAAAGAGCCTAATCATGGCCTTTATCAAATTCCCAATCCGTGAAATCGTTTTTCAGATAGGCTACTTCCTTTTTGAGATTTCTACTCTACCAAATATCGGTCTAACTATACAAACATATCCTTTGTCGAGAAAATTCTTCTGCCATTTCAAGGATTGATTTCTATGGATTGAATAATTTGTGCAGACCTTTGCCTGGACTGAATAGTAAAAAATATTAAAAAATTTCAACTTCAAACATTTTTAAAAAACATCTCAGTATTGGCATTTTAATAACAACAACAAACTATATTTATTTGTTATATGTGGTTTGGCTGTTTTTTCTTTAAATTCTAGCATTTCTCATTTAATTTGAAATGCATTTTAGTAACTGAACGGAATAATAACAGTTAAGAAATATATGTTTTTTCAGCGCTATAAGTTGTATTATTATTAGCATACAATATACACCTTAGTTCTACATCCATAGAGGAGTACGCTTCCACATTCTTATTGTTGTCCTTGAGTATTTCTACAACAATCAGTTTAATACAGAACATCACATTCATTATACATGTTCGTGTTGTGCTGTGAGGGATCAGAACAGATATTTGCTTTTCAATTCAGCACAAATTCAAATGTTACAACTGTGATCTAAAGCTATGTGTTTATAGTCAAGCAGAATACGTAATGCATTGCATGCTAAGTGCTGCTCTCTGTGATTTACAATTACTTAATTCAAAATGTAGATTCTAAGTGCACGCTCACTGAGCGAAAAGAAATGACCATAATGAGTCTGGACTTTTGCGTCGTCGAGAAGGTAAATTTTAAAAACCTACAATGTGTTGCCGAAGTTTATTATTTAACAAACCGCGTTTTGGGCTACTTCCGTCAGCTATAATCGGACTGGTACTACAGCTTTCTTACTGGGCCTGGACTTACTTTTTACAACCGCCAGGGCTCACTATAGTAAATACGTGCTCGAAAAACCCAAGGGAATCTATAGCTGGATTACCTTTTTCATGTAGTCTTGGATTAGATACCGCTCTTTCATCTTTCCTATTAGGTCTCTCTTAACCAAACATTGTTATTTTCCGAACCTGATGCTATTAGACTATTCGAAAGTTAAAGTTTTTATGTTCTTTTCTTCTTTTTTTATAAGGTGATGATGACTGAAAAGGTTTTTCGCCTTAAAACAACAAGTAACATATATAACGTAAGCTATATTTTAAAATTTTAAACTACCCCCTTCGTCCTCTCTTATGAATACGTACTCTTTAGACGACGCAATAAAAAAGATTTGAATGTTTCTCCCTCCATTCACACGTACTACACTTATATTTATAAAATCGACAAAACATGTTTTCTACGTGAGTTTGGAAATTATTGATAAAACTGTATATTAAATTCATCCATAAACTAGAACGTTTAAACACAAAGTTACGTTTTACACAAACACTCACACATAAAGACACGCCACATACAAACAGAAAATCAATCTCAATCACCTCGGTGTCATGTAAGAAAGTAGGTTGGCTGGTCTCCAAGGAAGAACTCTGCCACACTTCGAGGCTGCTTTAGAGAACAATTTACAGAACTGTATTACATCAACAATTCATAAGTCAGGTCAAAGTTTAGAGGTAACCCAATGCGATTGTTTTCAAAGCAAAATCGAGTAAGAAATGATACTAGCGTGTAGTTTGTGTAGTGTTCTCCTACCAAAATAAGTGGACAAATATAAATACAATTTTAATGTAGGTATATTTTGATCTTATCTCAGAACTTATTTTCTATTTTCTAGGTAACTCGAAATTTAGAGTTAAACTATCATAAGATAAAACACAAATTTGGTGTCTTCTCAAATCGACTCTTACGATGTTGATATAATTGTCCTCAAGGGTAGTATTTAAAAAAAAACAAAAAAAAACGTATTACTATATTCCTCCAAAAATGCCAGTTTGTTATCGGTAACACAGGGAAAAAATGGTCGAAATGTTGTTAAAAAGAAATCGTCGTTTTTACGCCAACATGGGTGGAGTCTTTGATTTCTGTAAATATTCCTCTATTAAATGCTGAATATTATACTTAATTAAAAATATTCCTCAATTACACTTTTCAAAGGTTGCCAATTAAATTGACTGAATGCGAGAAAAGTTTTCATTTGGTTTTTTTTCATCTTTCATAGACAAAATATTATGTATTTGACTTTTCACTCGAATATAAATCAAATGAATGAACAATTTAAAGAATTTTTCTGAAGTAAAATTTATTTACATGAATAAACCTTATTATAAAAAAAATCCATTCATATAGTCACCCCCAAATATTTAAATTTAAGTTTGTAAATCTGAAATATTCATTAAATTATAATAGCATTAAAAGAGTATTCATGTACGGTTGTAAATTTCCTTTTGAAAACGTGCACAACGATTTTGATAATACAGAGTGAATCTACGTTTGTGGATGCAAGAAAGCGATTAGCAAAGTTTCGAATTTGGGCAAATTCATTAAACATTGATTTTTATTCTTGTTCTTTAAAAAGACAAAAAAAATGTCGGTCGCCTTATAAAAAAGGAAGAAAAGAATATAAAATACGGACCCATAGCCATCAATCCTCTTCAGGGTCAGAAGAAAACAAGAGTTGGTCAAGAGATCTGATAGGAAAGATAAAAGATAGTCTTGTAATCAAAGAATACATGATAAAAAGTGTGGATCCAGCTAGGTACCTCGGGGTTGCCAAATATAGTAAGAATTCAGAATGGGTTGCCATATATACCTGAAAGAATAACAATATCGATAAAGTTTAAAAAACTCACTTTCACATTCAAACAATTATTTTTAATGTTAAAAATGAAATAAATCTAAAAACCATCCTTGCAAATCGTAAAAAAAACGAAGTACTAATAGAAGAACTAATCTATGTTTGACCTTAACCCCCCTCCTCCACACTCTTAGATTTTAAATTGCGTAAGCAACTCCTTTGCCCAAATAAATGTAAGAAGAGCCATTACTTATCAATGATTACAAATAAAATGTAAAGGTTGAAATTTAAAGATTTTATTATTGAACTTTGTAGTTGGCGTGGTCTGCTACAATTCGCCGAACATGGCTGTCTTAGCGATAGAAACGTCCCTCGTAGTGAGTAAGAGTATGACAAACCTAAAGCATCCAAGTTGGATCTACCCTTCTCTTCATGAAGTCTTGGGTTTAGACCTTATACTATCAGGTCTCTCTTGACCAATTATTGTTCTTTTCCGATCTGATGTTACAGTGTTTTCAAAGACTATCTTTATTTTATGTTCTTTACTCCGTTTTTTGTATAAGGTTATGACGACCAAAAAGTTTTTAGCCTCTAAACAAGTCTCTTGTTTTCTATTCCTCTCACTTATATAGCGACATTTTCTGAGATATAGTAAAGTATATTTATACGGTAAAAGAAGAATAAAATTGAGAAATAAATATAATTAAACCGAAGGTCCATGAAGTTGTTACTGTACAAACATAACATAATAAGACATACCAACGTATTAGTATTAAATAGGGACAATATTAATTATAACAGTTTATTAATAAAGCAATTGTTACGAACATATATGTTTCTATAATTTAAAAATATGCCTTCTATATAATATTTACTTCACAATATTAGTGAGATGTTTTTATGAGAAAGTTAAAGCAGAAATGTTTCTCCACAGTTTATAAATGATCAATATCCTTATTCTGTACAAATTCTGTTTTTATAATAAAATCACACATAATATGTAACTCTAGTTATATAGGTCACAAAAACTAATTAAAGAAGCAATGTAAATGTAAATTTTAAAATTTACAATTTTATTTATACCAGCTTTTTTAAAAAAAGAGAGACAAGATCTATAGTCGCATATTAACCGAAAAATTACCTCAAACTAAGGAGACTTGTAATGCTCTTGTTGGTAATTAAGTAGAGAACAGGGTTGCTTCTGAAATATTAATTCAGGAAGCCTAACAACTTTTCACCACAAGAGCTCAGCACACAAAAAGGTTTTCTACATCAAACCGTGCCGCAGTAGCTTTCAACACCTCCTCCTCCCTCTAGATCTACTTCAAACAAGTCATATCTAGTAAATCTATACCTACTATATTTTAACGTGTGGATTTTTTTTTTACCGCAAACTTCAAACTGAAATACAAATTTTAAACCCAAAAGAAAGTCATTAAATTGTGATACCGATTCATGTATCAAAATTTTCAGTTATTTTTGTTTGTTTATAACCAACAGTTAAAAAAAAGTATTTAAACTAATTTGTTGTAAAATTAGAAGGATGTTTAACAATTGCACAATAAAATGAAAGTTTTACCACTATTTGAAAGAGTTTTCGTTTATAAGTTTTTTACTACATTTGGAGACATTCACAATTGTTGGCCGTCATATCTGATCCTCCATCTTGAAACTAGCAAATATTAATTTAATAGCTATTTTAATTGTAAAGATGATTTGGTGAAAAATACAATAATGACACCGTTTCTTTATCAAAATAATGTCACAGTTTTGTATTATCGTTATTTTGATGTCACTTCTCCCTATATTTCTTTGTACATTTTATATCATACTGTTTTTTAACCAATATTACACATTATAAATGTAAAATCTAACTCTTTTAGTGTTAGGAAATTTTGTGTGACCACTCTACGTCTAAGATGAAGGAGCCAACTTTAAAAATCTTAATAGGAAGAGAGTCATGCGACATATCGTTTAACACAGTTGTTTATTGTTTTTTCTAAAAACATTGGTTGAAAAAGGTTTTAGTTTTTGAGATAACAATAGGTTTAAGATTTAGTCGTCAACTTGCAAGTTGTAATGAAGAGGAGGCCATGCGACATATTATTTAAAGCCGTATTTTTTTCTTTTTCAAATAACAGTTGTGGAATCAAAACTTTAAAAGGTTTTACCGTTTTCGTGATAACCTAACCTAACCAAATTCTACTGATATTTTAAAAACTTTAAAGCCTTTTTTTAGTTTTGATTCAACCACTGTTTTTAGACAAAAAAGACGGTGTTAAACGATTTGCCACATGACCATCTTCTCGTTTAATGTAGCATGCATTATGATTTTTGAAGCATACTCCTACACCTTGGACCTAGAGTGGTCTCCTAAAACTAAAGTTAGTTTTTACAATTTTATAATTGGCATTATTGGTTGTAAAACAATGTGATATAAAATAAACAAAAAAATAGAGACAGGGACTTTAAAACCACATTGTATATAACTTAAATTTTCTTTAATATTGTTTATACTGATGACCGACGGTACTTGATAGAATTCCATTTAAACAAATAAAACACAATTTTTCTTTTGTAAATTCTATAATTTATTTGGTCCATTGTGAATAATAGTTCTTGTGTGTATCGCTTTAGTCTTGTCAATGCCGTAACTGGCGAAACAATGGTCGGCAAGACCAAAGAAATTATAGAACTTACAAAAGAAAAATTGTGTTTTATTTGGTAAATTTTCTTTCTTGAAAACTCTTCAAATAGTAAAGTACGGGCTTGGCAATCCCGAGGGAACCTAGCGACATCTACAGTTCCATTTATCATTGGGTTAGATTCCCTTCAATCATTCCTATCAAATTTCTTTCAACCTATTCGGACCCTGACGGTAGTCGAGGGCTACGGGCTTTATTTTATGATCCTTTCTCCCTTTTTTATTATGCGATGATGACCGAAAAGTTTTCGCATTTAATAAGCAACAAGGCAAACAAATTATTAAAATAAATAAAATATTATAAGAGTTAAATTTTTTAAATTTCATTCCAATTAGTTGTATTAATATTATCTTGTGGTTTCATCTTCAAATATAAAGGGCGTGGCAATCTCGAAGGTATATCTAGCTTGATCTACGCCTCTTTTCATTTTGTCTTGGGTTAGATCTCTCTATCTTTTATCATCCCTAACAGGTTTCTCTTGATCATCTCTTCTTTTCTTCCTACCCTGACCATATTAAAATATACTATATTCAAGGGCTAAAGGTCTTTATTTTATGTTCTTTTCTTCCTCCTTTTATAAGGCGATGATAACCAAGAAATTTTCCGACTTTAAGCAACAAGAAACAAACAAAAATGTATTCGGACATGTAGAGAGTAATATTTTGTATTCTTACAACACGTTAATCAACCGCTATCAAGTTACTGACAGTAGTGCATCGAGTCATGTGTAAAGAATCTAATTATAAACCGCAATCTTACCAAAGGTTGATTAATTTTGCTCAGCACGTAGATTAACTAAATTACAGCAAGACACAAAGGAGGCAGTGTCGAGTATGAGTTTTGTAACATAGTCATGTTTTGAATATTGTTAAACTTGAAGACAACAACACTGGTTTTAATTTAATTAGGCTACTTTACTTTTATTAGAGTTCAGTTTTATTATCTTATTGTATATTATTAAATTATAGAGTCCATGTCTGGAAGAAAATACAGGATTCCTAAGATAAAGATCATGCTCTGACAATGAAATTCTGTTTTCAGTTGATCAGTATATTGTATAAAATAGTGCAGATAAATTACAAATATCTATTCATAAATTACAATTATTACGTTCCACTTACAACTTGGAAATAACGCTATTAAAGACCAAAGTTTTGGAAATTATTCACCAAGATCCAAAATTGTCCATCAGGGAATTCATTTAGAACAGGTGTCATATTTTCAGTATTTGAACTGTGATATTTCTTATGACACGGATCGTGACATTGTCAACAAAATAAGTTGTCAGTGAGTTTGTGGAACGATTTGTAAGACTGAAAACGAAAGGAGAAAAAGAAACTCAAATTTTATAAAGTTATGGCAGTTCCTCTACTGCGGAATGTTGGGCACCACGAAGGCAGCTATGGGTGATTTGGAAGCTTATGAAATGAGGTTTCTTAAGTTAATAGCTACACAGAGAGGGACCAAAACAATGATATT
Organism: Aphrophora alni; assembly: GCA_963513935.1. Lineage (NCBI taxonomy): Eukaryota > Metazoa > Arthropoda > Insecta > Hemiptera > Aphrophoridae > Aphrophora > Aphrophora alni. Next base: position 109,462,209 of record OY740772.1, on the reverse strand, counting down.
AGAAAAGAATTAAAATGTGTCTGTATAAAGATAAATGGAGGGATTAGGTAATGAGAATGTAAGATGAAAGGCTTCTAAAGTAGGCGATGACGTATAAACCTAGATGCAAGAGAAGTTTAGGAAGACCGAGGACAATATTGTGAAACCAGAACAGGCATGTCTAAACCTGGAATGATGAACAATGATGATGTATTTATATTTCATTAAAATAAATATTATATATCAATATAATTTATTCGACAGTTGAATTGAAAAATATTTAAGACGTTTCGGGAGAACGCATTAACTGTCGTTATCAATTGATAAAACTAGAACATATAACAAACGTAAAGGTTCAAGATGCCCGAGGACTATTCAAACTAAAATAAATACCTTAAGTAAAGACCTTATTTAGCATAACACTACTTTGTTCCCTGCGATTTCTTATAAAACTTGATGTAACTTTTTTTTCTTGTTTGAAGGCAAAAAACCTCTAGGACATCATCGCCTTATAAAAAAAAGAAAGCAACATCAAATACTCCTACCCCTCAAATACTCCTACCCCTCAAATACTCCTACCCCTCAAATACTCTTACAGCGCCTGGGTCCAAAGAAACAAGAGTTGATCAAGAGAGACCCATAGGTATTATAAACACCATTAGACAAATTCGTTAATAAGATAATAGGGCCTAAGCATATTTTTAAGAATAGCTTGTTTTGTAGCTTTCCTATAAGGTTCCGTAATAGGTGATTGTGAAATGTGCATTCAATGACTCACAAATAATGTAGCTATGATAAATAAAATCATGAGAGATGTAACTAAAGAACGAAATTGTTGAATACATAACCTCAAACATTTACGAATACCAGCAATATTAGCTCTAGTAGTTGGAATTGTAGTTAAATTTCAGTCATATTTAGTTAGTAAGTTAGAATTAATTGATCATTGAGTATGATTTGAAAAAAAAAATTGTAAAATGGCGGCTGATTGAAACAATATTTCAACTCATTTATAAATGTAATAAGTGATTTTAGGATATTAGATTTATTTTTTTTTTTTAAGAAAAACTTGTTGGTTATCCTCTTTATAAAAAAGAGAAACAATAACATAGAATAAAGGCGCTCGAATAGCGTTAAGATCGTAAGAGAACAAGAGTTGATCAAGAGAGACCAAATAAGAAAGATGAAAGACAAGGATGTAACCAAGGAATAATTAAATGAAAAAAAGTGTATATCCAACTTGTATCATTTCAGCCTCGTAATTAACGTCATGCTTAGATACTTTGATCAACTGACATATAAATTTGTTTTTAAATTAATAATAATTGTTAATAATTTTATTATTTTAATTCTTAAAATTAACAAGGGAAGTTTAATCACTTCATTTTATCCTCCATTTTTGTACTCCAAATTATTAATAGTTATTTGTAGGTGTGGTATGTTCAGCACTCCCATATACCACTAGGATACTAGATCATCGACAAAGGTAGCCCATAACTACATCCTCACATCGAATATCTCTATATACAATATTGGTTCCAAGACACTTAATTGTGGAACTCTTGTTGATATTTCTTTCCATCTTCATATCTTACTCTGAAGTACAAATTAATTCCCTGTTGACAGTATTACCGATAACAACTCGTTACCAGTTGATGTATTAATCATGTCCCTTCCTTTTGATGTACGTATGACGTCATCTTACCACCACAAACATCGGAAGGGAGGTTGACAAAATTGCATTTCCGTTACGTTTTCAGTAATTGAATCTCGTTGGTTTCCCCTCAGCGACCGGTCGTTTATCACTCCCAATACAAACAAATCTTGTGTAATCCAGGGAAGGAGAAGAAGAATAGTCCCTTGGTAGTAATATAGTTTACTTACAACCTTATTGAAACACTGTTAGCTATAAGTCATGTGAATGAGAAGCATTTACAAAATATTCATTCAAAATAAATTAAATAGGAAACCAGTCTTTTTAAACAGTATGGTTTGTTATTTCTTCTTTTTTAAAGGAGTAAAACCTCTCATAAATCATCACCGTATAAAAAAAAAATTAAAAAAAGGAAGTGAAGAACATAAAATAAAAACCTCTAACCCTCAAATACTCTAATAGTGTCATGGTCGGAAAAATAACACGCGTTGGTCAAGAGAGATTGAAGAGAAAGATCTACCCCAAGACTGAAAACAACTTTACATCCAGCTAGTATCTGTAGGGATTACCCGGGTTTAATAGTATGACAGTAAACTAAATAAATGTTTTAAAGAGTACATTTTCTAAAAATATTAAAATTATTGTTTGAGTTTTTAGGAACAAATTGTCATCTACATCAGTTTATTTTTAGAATTTGATAAGATTAATTGTTGGTATTTCGTCTAAGTATTTGCACACACTTAAGATGAGCAGCAGATACGCATATTAAATAATATCAAAAGATTATTATACAGGTTATTATTTATAATATCACATAAATAAATTTTAAAAATATTACAAATAAAATGTTGTTATTTGTAAAGTTGAATAAGTGTAGGGAAATGTGAAGAGTCCACAGCTTTAAATATCTGGGAGAGATCATCACTCCGAACAACCACGATAGACTAGCGTTCTACCAGAAATATGGAAACAGGATTTACAGCGTGTCAGAAAGTCTACAAAATACAAATCCCTCTCATACAATACAAAGTCGGGATGTTTTGTGCAGCAGAAACAATCGCAAGTCTGACTAAGTTCTGGAAAGATAACACATACATACAGAAAAGAATCAACAAGGAACTCAGTGAGAAGTACGAAAATATAGGAACGACAATCAAAAATAAAATATTGACCTTCTATGGAAACCTGAAAATAATGATCTTTTAAAGAGGCAAGCAAAGAAAGCACTGACCTACGAGGAAAGCAGATATAAATTTCGTAGTTTAAAGAAGTGCACCACTACCTTAAAAGACGTCGGAGTACAAGAAAAAGAAACGGACTATACAAAATGGTTCTGGGGATAAGTTGCAGAGGTGAAGACTCTGACGGCAAAGAAACACAAAAGAAAAATAAGATGGTTACATCCTAAAAGGAAAGGCAGAGACGAAGTTAGAAGATGGGGTTCTGGTGGAAGAAAAATTGAGGTAGTCCATAATAGGCTGGAAAGTTTAGTTAAAGTTGAATAATTTCTTAAACTTTGATTAAAAGTGACAATCTAAAAAACGTTTAAATGTAATTATTTAAGCAATTCAATTACATTACTTTTCAGATTAGAATTATACTCTGTTTCGGTTCCATTGAATCATAATTAAGCGTTGCCAAATGTTAAGAGAAAATTAAAAGTTAAGTTTCAGGACGAAAATGGGATTAATTTTAAACATATTTAATTTATAGTCGATGAAATATGTACAAAAGTTTTCCCCCCGTCGTAGGCTGCAATGAGAATAATGATTTAAACTGTGAAAGTTTAAAATATATTGAAACCAAGAAATCAACTATAAATCAAATTTTATCTTAACTTCTTTTCAACTAATTTTAAAATAATTTAGTTTTATTGAACTCCATATTTTAAAAAAAATTTAATCACAGAGCTTCAGATGGTTCTTACGCTAAAATGGGAAATCGCATTATGTTCCAGTGATCTTGCGAGGTTGTCAGGAATGAAAAAACAGATGAAATCGCAAAAAGGCTGCAGTCATAGGTCTTGTTCAGCCAAACCGATATTTCCTTGCAAAATGTAGGAGAGCGACGACCACAGCAATCCGTGCTAAATGTTCTCCTTGAATGAAGGAGAACCGGGGGTAGCAACAGACATGTTTATAGATTTCAGTCAACACCTGCTGATCCACATCAATACGACATTGCAAAACCTATATCTAGTTCGTAGACAAGGCAAGAAGTGAACGTATTGTGAAGAAATATTACCTTCACTGATTCAACCTAAGTGACTGCACGGTCTAACAGGTAGAAACTTAGAAGTATATACTGTTAACATGTACAACGGAAACCACGGCGAGGGAGTTCCTGAGGACCTCGGTTTACCCAGAAAATGTGATTGAAATTGATGACGTTGTACTCTGGTTTAAAATGATGGATAAAGTGTTTTTGGACTATGAAAACATTTTTTACCACCCGCCATACAACCTTGACTTAGCACCAAACAATTTCCACTTTTGTTGGAATATGAAGGCCTAGCTCGCAACTCAAAATTTTGAAATAAATAGAGCTAATGAATACGAGCTAATATCTCGACGCCTTATTTGAGGCCACAGTTTTTTCACCAGGGAATAAAAAACTGCATCACTGTACAAACGTAGGAGGTGAGAATTCCGAAAAATAATGAAGATATATATGTAAATTTTGTATATAATAATCAATTTTGATCTGTATTTAGTTTCATTTACTGCTCAAATGGAAGTTAATTTCTTAACAGCCCTCGTAATTTTAGATACATGTATGCAAAGATATTTTTAAGAAAGGTTTAACTTGCAATTCGTAGAAAACAGAACATCATTATGACAGGCTGTTTCTAAGCAGTACATCTTAAAGTATTGTTTCTCTTCCTAAGCATATATAAATATTACTAAGTATTTGACAATTTAAAAATTGTATTTTCTAAAAATGATAGTTCCACCCATCAGTTTATCATTACATTTCGATAACAAAACAATTAAGATTTTAGATCTGATATTGATCCGATATTGTGCATCACAACAGTTGTTAATCCGAATGCTTTAATTATTGAATTTTGTTTGCATAGTACTTTTATCACGTATGGTTTAAACGATTTTCCTAAGCGAATATGAGAAATAAAGTTGATTAAAAGATACCTTTCATAAACGACGAGAGAATACGTAAAGGAGAAGAAGAAAAACGTGGATTAAACTGGGTCGCAGGAAGTTTGTAAAGGAAGCGATCACAATGTACAAGTCTTGTAAACTAAATGGAAGGGAAGGCAACGACAGAAATGTATTGTGGTTAACTATCCTGGGACTGTATTCACTCCAAACATTTCTCCATTTCCCTTGAGATTAAGTCTGAACTTAAGATGGCAACGTCTGACAGCTAGAGTCTCTTTAATTGCTTTCTGTTTGCATAGTGACTGGGTCGAGTGTAACCACTTTCACAACTTATGATTAACAACCGTTCTTATTTCCATTGTACAATAACAGAATTAATTAATGAATTTTAAAATATTATGAGGTGCGTGTTACAAAGAAAGGTGTATCACTTAACCTCTTTACGAAGTACAAGGTAAGCGCAAAACATTTTAACCTCCATTTATTTACTGATCTTCCATTTTACTGCTTCAGGAAAACGTTATTTTCAACATGCGGTCCGTCCGTCGTTGTTGTCGACCGTTTCTAAGCACGATAACAACCACAAACATTACGGTAGGAATATGAAATTTGGTATAGGGGACTATTGCATGAACGTACTATGTAACCCTATTTAAATTCAAATTAAATATGTCAAAATGGCGGCCATTTTGAACCGTTTTTGTTTATATCACGTAAGTTAACCAACTCATAACACACTAAATTTAAAAAAAGTTTATTTATTTCAATTATATATGCAATGACACCAACCCTATCTCTCTACGATCATAAACAGGGAAATTATTGTCAAAAATCTAATTTTGTTCCTAACCTCCATCTTGAATATGTATGCTTCTCGTACACTTACTTCTTGAATGCATACTTCTAGTATACTTATGAAATCCGAAACATCCCATCCGAGATACCAACACGAGCGCAGTGAGTGACAACGTCTTCACATTATTTTCAAAGCCTGCTAGAACTGAGCTGAGCGAGTGGAGAATTTTTAATATCTCGTTAGGACCTAGCTGTTATGTCAAAAAAGTAGTGATATACACATTGTGATGTTGAGAAATCTCTTCAAACATACCCTACTGGATAAGTCCCCTTGATCTACCAATACAATTTAACATTTCCTACAAGGCTTAAGAAATCAACTTTTGGACATTACATTTAGATCTGATTGTATGATGGGGCTGGGCAAATACCGTGATGGTGACCATCGCCTTCTTTTAAAATGTCTTTGGTATTGATTCTGGTATGAGGTTAGTTTTACGTTCTACTTCATTATTTGTTCACTTATATCTGTTAAAACGAAATGATAACTGTTTTAGTAAAATACGCAAGAAACTGAGCCATTGAAATACTGTCTATTGAATTTAACATGTAAAGAACAAATTGTATAATAATCGAGAAATTTTTGTATATTTGTAAATTTTATCGTGAAACTGTGTCAAAGGATTTGTTGAAATAGTGCGCTTTCAGGTGGAGGAAAACGCTTTAGTTTGGTCGGATCTTGGGGGGAAAACATATTTAAGGATAAAATAAAGCAATAAAGTTTACAGTTTCAAAATATTTTAATAATATAAATGAGCTACAATTGTTTCGCCTTGCGGAATCATCGGGCAACTGGTGATTAAAATATTTTGAAACTTTAAGCTTTATTGCTTTATTTTATCCTTGAATATGGAGTTTCAACAAGAAATATCTGCTGTTACATTAAAATTGAAAACATATTTAGTGTCAATAAACTAAATATTTGGTCCTTCTAATAAAGTTTGTCGCTCAATTATTTTGAGGAAAACTGGGGTAAGGAATTTGTTGTTTACAGTTTCGGGTGCGATAATATACGACATAGTTGGTACAGGTAACGGCTTTTGGAAAACTCATTGTGATAACATTTTGGTTAATTACACAATCCTTTAGAACGTATATCCCGATGGAAATTCTCTCACCATTTTGCATTGTTTGAGAGAAGCGGGGTGGTTTTCTTTGAGATTCGAGAGTTTACTTCGCTATAGTGTTGAAAAGGTTACGCAGGTTCGACTACTGGCATAAACTTCCCGTCTATATTAATTTAACTGGCATAAATGTAAATGTAACATTAAACAAAAAAAAAGAAACAACAAAATCTAATCTTTGATAGGTAAAGTAAAAACTATATTTTACTATTAATGTCTAATTTTTAAAACAAAATTTTTACAAAGCCCCGTTAATTTGTTTCATATTTTTTTTCTGAATAAAACGTTATAGATATTGTTACGTAAATAATTTTTCAAAACTCGGTTCATTAAAAAAAAAAAAGCTAATTAAAATCAACCTGATACATTTTATCAATTAAAAACAAAACGTAATTTCGATTCACCCTTGAACGCATTCATCTACGACGCGCATTCAATTCACTTTTGAAGCGAAGAAAGTTATCCAATTTATAATGATGTTCTTTTTTCGCGGTTGGTTTATTTCCCAACGTAAAAGCTTGTGAAAGGCAATTTACGGCGGTAACCACTAAGAGAGGGAAATACTGCTTTCTTGGAAGGTTTTGAAGCGGAAACACCTCAAAGTGTTCAATAAATATATGAGCGACAGAACGAACTTATTTGTCACAGAAAACTAATCTGAATATAAATTTAAGTTCGTAACAACTTATAACTATATATTTCATACAACACCACTCAGGCAAATTAGACTCACTTTTTTTACACCAATGATTTTTTTCTAAACGACGTGACAGAGAAAGAAAATCGTGTCAAAAAATTGTTTTAAACTTTCATTCTATTAAAGTTAGCTTTACCTTATTTTTAGGTTTTATTTAATTCAAATTAGGTTCTTTTTAAAGTTATTTGATAATGATGAATTGTTGGAATGTATAAATTGCACTGTAGATCAAGGGGCCTTATACAGTAGGGTGGGTTTTTAAAAATATGTTTTCCGAACTTCCTAATTGCGTATATAACTTTTTTGACACAGATGACGCCCTAACCGGTATCGTAGATGTGGAATTAATAAAAAAGTCTCATTCTCTGCATTACATGTCAGTGGGATGTCGGATCTCAACTCTACGAATCTTCTTGGGAGATCAGTGTTCAATATATTATATTTTTGACAATAACTTCGCTATTTGTTATCGTAGAGGTCAACCATTACATGTAGAATAGAAAACGTTTTGATCTAATTTAGTGTGTTGTAAGTTGAACTAAAACTGTTTAAAATGGATTTCTATTATTTGAATTTTAACAGGGTTTTATATTGAACATTCTCTACCAAATTTCATGTTTCTATCTTTATTTTGTGGCCGTTATCTTGCTTTTAGCCATAGAATCTTATGGTATGTACTCGAAGACTATGGAATACCGCAGAAGATAATTAATATAATAAAAGATCTGTATGACGGGTATCAATGCCAGGTACTTCATCAAGGAAAGTTGACGCAGCCCATCTCCATTGGAGCGGGTGTTCGTCAGGGATGCATCTTGTCCCCAATCCTTTTTCTTTTGATGTTGGATGCAGCTATGAGGAGGACAACTGGTGATAGAAGACGAGGAATTCAATGGAGATTACACAGACGTCTTGAAGATCTGGATTACGCAGATGATGTGTGCCTGCTTTTGCAGAGATACACGGATATGCAGTTTAAGTTGAATGCGCTGAAGGAAGTAGCTGAAGCGGCATGACTCAAGATAAATCATCGGAAAACTAAAGTTATGAAGATGAATGCAGAAAACAGACAAGCTCTAAACTGCGATGGAGAAGAAATAGAGGAGGTCAACACTTTTTCTTACTTGGGAAGTGTTGTTTCAACAAGTGGAGGAGCTGATGATGATGTGAAGACTCGCATTAAAAAAGCAAACGCCGCCTTTGTACAACTGTACCCGATTTGGCGAAATCGAAACATCTCAAAGAAAACGAAGCTTCGCATCTTCAACACAAATGTTAAGTCTGTTTTGCTGTACGCAAGTGAGACGTGGAAAGTTACAAGTTTAATTACGTCTCGGCTGCAAGTTTTCATCAATAGGTGTCTTCGCCGTGTCATGAACATTCATTGGCCTGAGATAATTACAAACGAGTATATATGGAGAGAAACAGGTCAAATTCGGGTCAAACTGCAGATTCGAGAGAGGAAGTTGAGGTGGTTAGGACATACACTGAGGAAGCCAGACGGAACCATTGAGAAAGAGGCCCTAGATTGGAACCCGCAAGATGAGAAACCTGGAAGAGGACCATTATTAAAGAAGCAAAGGAGGTTAACAAGACTTGGGGAGAAGTGAAGGCACTTGCTGGAGACAGGGACAGATGGAGAGCTCTTCTGGACGCCCTATGCTCCAATAGGACAATAGGAGATAAAAAGAAATAAGTCAAGTAAGTCAAGTTATCGTGCTTACGTACAGTTGACAACAACAACGACGACGGACGGACGGCATGTCGAGAATCACTTTTCTGTTTACTGAAGTCATGAAACGTTACCAAACATAACCTATACTTTGTATATTGAGGTAATATAAATTTAGATACGTAAGTTTTCATGTATATTCTCTGGAGGCACTTGAAAAAGCAGTTCAATTTGATTAATAGGTGTATCCCAACTTGTTTTTTTCTGCTGTTATTCATCAAACAGTTTCCATATTGTTTCTAACAATTTTATGTTTACATAGTATTTAGGCAAACGATGACTTTGATACGGACATTATGTAATGATTGGATATAAAATTGTAATAGAACTGTACACACAACCAAATATAAATAGCAAGTTGAAGGTGACAGTGAATATCTCAGACATAAAATCAATACAGGCTGTTGCTCTAGGCACGTCACGCACAAGTTTAACTTTCAGAATCCACGTGGCGGTGTGTACAGGTCAATGAATTAACATCTTGGGTCAAAGATAGAGAACTAGTATGTAAGAATCTCTTCATATCAAATGGTATTATTCAAATCATAAAACAACACAAAATATTCAACATGCGACTGTTTTGCTGTTTAGACCTAAACATAAAACAAAATAAGTTCCAAGTCCGTCATTTTGATTTTAAACTATTAATTATTTATAATTATTATATAACAAATTTACAGTTATAATACAGTACTTGTTAATATAAAAAGTTTCACAGGCATCTAATATAACTAAGGATTCACACCATTCACCTGCGCATAAAAGAGCAGCTTTCTTAGATCCAGTAGTGTTAATTTGTTTTAAAACAGGTTTTCTGAGCCTCATAATTGGTTATGTCCCATTTGCGGTCAATCCTATTGGCGGTCGAGGGTAAAATCGTCCAGTTTGCGCTCACCCCAAAAATATCTTGGGCTACCCTAATTATATTTTTCCAAATTTCGGTCATATATATATATATATATATATATATATATATATATATATATATATAACCTAACCTAACCTTACCTAACCTAACCTATATAACTAGACATGATTTGTGATTAGAGTCAAATCATTCTGTTATATATTTAGTGGCTAGGTATGCAAAGGACGGGAAGAAATTAACTACATCTCAAGACGTGACCGCAAACTGGAAACCCTTCCACCCCAGGACCTTGATCATCCCCTCATAAAACTGCACTTGACCCATATAGGACTGACCGCAAACAGGACTGACCGCAAATAGGATGACACCTCATAATTGACGTCGGCTAGGCCCTAACGAGCCTCGTAGGTGTGTATATGTTAAACAGTCTCCACTCGCTTCGCTCTAGCGGACCACGTAGCGGTACATATGTGAAGGAGCCTCAACTCGCTATGCACGTCCCTTGTAACTTAACTATATTAATAACACATTTTCTTAGAAGCTCATAGTTCCGAATTAAATTTCCGACAATAACTTATCGCTATTTGTCATCGTAATTTAAGAGATATGAACATAAAACTGTTTAAATTGGCTGCCATTTTTAATTCTATTTTTTCTGAATTTTAATAGGGTTCTATATACTATAGTCCCCTATACCAAATGTCCCTGTCTTAATTTTTGTGGCCGCTATCGTGCTTACGTACAGACGACAACTACAACGGCGATGGACGGACGCTATGTTGAAAATCACTTTTTCGGTTTCCTGAGGACATGAAACACGAAGATCAGTTTCAAAATGGAGAACGAATTCATTTCCGATTATCAAACTTACCCTAAAGTTCGTATAAAGCACAACAAAATACACATTTGTTTTTGTTTAAAAACATAATTTGACATATTCAAACCGATCTACAGGGCCGACTCTTAAAATTGGTAAAAGCCATTTCTAAAATTGTTATAAATAAACTACCTTTCGAAGCTGTTTTCTTTTAAATCAATTTTATAGAGCAGTAGGTATAATTAGTTCAAAAAAAAAATCTCATTGAAATCTGAATTCAAAATACTTTACCACAAATATTCTTTATTATTTAATAATAATTGTAATTGAAGAATCGTTTACAAAACTTATTCTAAAAATAATGTATACTTAAAAATTTTAATAACGTAAGTTATTCGAAGAAAAGCTTCGAGAATAGACTTAAATATTTGGACGCGGCTCACAATATGTGACAAGTCTGAGCTAATAGTGGTATTATCTGAATGAAGGCATTACGACAACAATGGAGAGAGAAGCCTTTGATCTGAACAGTGACGAGAGAACAATGCTACTAAGGCATGCTGCCAGTACTCCATGCTTTCATCAGATGGTGTCCAACAAGTTTAAGTCAAAAGTAAATTTATATCTTTTATAATACTTCTCTATATGAAAACAGGATTTTTAAAGAAACAAATAAGTGAGGTAATTAAAAAAGAAGAAGAGAATATATAGTGTAAAGGTAAATATGAAATAGCAGATAAGCAAGAGTCACTATCTGCGTTTTCGTGGATTAAGAAATATAAATGGGTTGTTATTGATTATTGTTTATTGTTAATATTATTATTTTTATGAATAATATTAATTATTAATAATTAAAATTTATTATTTATTAAATCATTGTTTATTGATTATGGTGTATTATAACGAAATAACTCTAATAAAATAAAAATATTTTACTAACCAAAGGATGGATTTTTTTACAAGTACCTACAGAAAATAAATATTAAACAGTTATAAAGCATTACCGAAATCATTTTTAATTTATATCCAGACGGTGTTTATCATTAAACTAAATAAACCCAAATTTTCAAATTAAATATTTTAAATCTAATAATTTTTTTTTTAACGTAGGTTAATGTATTTTATCAAGCAAAGCGTGACTGCCAACAGATACGATCTGTTAAATTGAATTTTGTTTTATATCCGAAGGAAAGAAACATTTCAGTTATTACCAGAACATATTACACTCTACATTAACTGTAAGAAATAGTCCAAGTATACCACATAAAAGCAGTAGAGAACAAATCGAGCTATAAATAGCCAGCGGTGATTTGGCGAAACCAGATTTATATTTAACGAGACTGTACTTAATAAATGACTGTACTGCACGATTCAATCGCTAAAGTTCTCCATGGTTTTTAGGTAAAGAAGGATGACAGCAATAAAGGGATAGAGGTTCCCAGATATTTTTAAGATGTCCTTTATTTTGTATTGACCTGTTCATGATTTGATTACATTTTTTCCCCACAAAATATATATAGTATATTAGTTACATTAATGAACTTGATGGGCTACATTCATTATTGTAATTAACCAACCCCTATCATGCAATGTAATACATGCAGATTCTCTAAATATAATGACCAAAAGTTGGTTTCTTTAGTCGTGTAGGAATTTTTAAATAGTACTGGGCTATAGGGTTAGGGTAAGTTTGTTTAAAACAGTTGTTAGACAGGTTTTATGAACCTGGTAATTGACTACTTTCTTAACATCCACGTAGTTTTATATAAATCATCATCATGCCGGTGTCTCGACCCTGCGGACCTCGAAGCTGACAGATTCCACTCGCTAAGCCCATGTATGTGGCTCTGCTCAATCTCTTAATTATCTATATATTTAATACACAAGCAAGATAACGTTGATATCTTAGACACTACTGAACCGATATGCTTGAAGTAGACACAATAATGTCTAAAAGCGTAGATTTTCTGAAATTCTTCATTATTTTGCGAGATATTCATCAAAGGACAGGGATCGCCTTTATTGGTCAATTTTTCTCCGTTTTAAATTGCCAAATATTATTTTGTATATCACAGATGAGTATATATCACAGCTGATAAACATCAAAATATTATTGTTTAATCTGTATTATTATTACTGAGTTCTGAAGTCCATTTCGTAATAAAAGCAAAGATAATTTGGCTAGTTTTAAACATCTTTAATATTACATGAAGTTGTGCTCAATGTCGAGATATTATACTAACAAAATTAAGTAATATCGTAGAAAATATTGAGCTAGGGTTTACATATACTGATTTGTAGCCATTTTTACATTTATTACCATAGCAACAATTCGCATAAACTAACAGATATAACAGCTGATTAGGTTCATCAGCATCAATAATCAAATTAATCTGATAATTTTAGATTAGGGCGTAGCCTGGAGTAATGTAAATAATTTGTAACAATATGTAAAACAAAGTTTGGGTCTAAAATGTAACAGATTATTACGTCCATCAGCTTCAATAATTTAACAATTCAAGAGAGTTTTAGGTTAAGCCTAGCCAGACATTATGAATAATTTGGTAGTAAAAACAAAGATTTGGCCTAAAATATGATTTACTTAATTCAATAAAGGAATCAAGCCCAAACCTAGAGCTAGTATGACGTGTATCCTATCTCATACCGAAAACCAAATAACAACAAAGGTAGTTGCTCATGAACAAAACAAGACTACAAAGGTTTCTTTCAAAATGAAGTAAAGATTATATTGCACAAATCATAAAGGATTTATTTAGATTAATGTTAATGAATTAATGTTACACATTAAAGTCATAATTCCTGTAATTGTATTTTGTATTGCATATCCCGGCATGGCCCTAACGGTTTATTATTACGAATATATATCACTTTTTCTTTTTGGTAGGTCAGGATTCAAAATAAGTTATTTTACGATGACTTCGCCACGTATGATAGGGTTGACACGTATGATAGGGTTGATTTATTACATCCAGAACTGAAATAAGCAATTTACTGTGTTTATACGTTGAACACACGAGATATGAACAAACAAAAAACTGTTTAAACTGTCCATTTTGTCATTTTCAATTCGATTGTTCAAAATTTAAACAGATTTTTATACGAGCATAATATAGTTCCCAAAACCAAATTTCATGTTCCTATCTTATTTTTTGTGGCCGCTATCGTGCTTACGTACGTACGCCCAGGACAACTACTACGGAAGGAAGGCATGTCGAAAATACCTGGTAACGTAAAAACCAGTCAAAAACGGAGGTCGAATATTTTTGCAATTACCAAACTTACCCTATACTTCGTATAATGAACAACTTAAGATTCTTTATACTCATTAAGATAACCCAAACCGAAGTAAACAATTTTGAAACCATTTGAACTTTCATAAAAATTAAAAAAATAATAATATGTACAATCAAACAAGATCTATCATTACACTATAATTAAACCTATCTTGCCAATGGATAGTTTTGAATAATAATATTTGTGTTTTTCAAATTTGGAATTGGGGAATTTTTGAAAACTGTTAAATTTTACATACTTTTTTAATAATAAAAGCATAATCAAAATGAATTCAAAATTATATTTTTTTAAACCGCCATTTGCTAAAACATTCAGACTTATAAAATGAATTTTTACTTAACATATGTTTATCTGTACGAACAAACACCCCTCCCTCTCGAAAATTAGAAGAAAAAATGTTTTCCCTATATTCTTCAAATACAAAATAAGTTAAAACAACAAGTTTTTAGGTCAAACCGTTTTACTATGGATGCGGGTAATCTGAAACACAAAATAATTTCATTGTCTCCGCTGATGAAGTTATCATTGACCTAGACTCTATATAAGAAGTTTCCTAATAATAACATGACTGTCTTGTTACTCGGATATAAGAAGAAATTTCCCAGCAGAGTTGTCCTGCAATAACGTAATGAAAAGCGATCAATACAAGTAGAGTCATAAAACACAGGTTGAAGGTTAATTACAAACAGAGGTGGTGCGGGGTCCCAAAGGGATCCTAACCCCCCCCTTCTCCTCCTCCCACGTCAGAGTTTGTTCAATAAAATTAAACCACAAGTAATAATGATTGAGAAGAACAAGTTTATAGGCACCATCCCAGCGCAATACAAGCGGATCTTCAAACAGATGTTTTCTTAAGAATTGTAGGATCCAGTTGAATAACTTCGTTTAGAACAGTTGCTACAAGTTTTTTGCATTTCGTAATTCTGTACATTATGTTCACTCGCTACGCTCGTATTTTAACCTGCCGGATCTCGTATTTAGACGAATTTAATATTTTCTAGGCGGGTCAGAATTTATTGACAATACTGTAACTTCGCTACACATATTGTAGAGAAGTGGGGTTGATGCCATTTTATGTTGGATTGAAATCGACAAGTTATTATCTATTTTAGTGTGTTATAAGTTGAATGACACACGACATATTCGATTTTCTGAATTCTATTGGGTTTCTATATTTAAAAAAACGTCACTCATACGTTTCATGTTTCTATTTTAAATTTGATGGCCACTCTCATACTTACGTACTCGTTACAAATCACAAATTTTAATGTGGGTACATTATTGAGAAACCTTAAGAAGGAAGGAAAGCGTTTCGTGCTACAATAGACACCAACACACAAATACACAATTTGGAAATAAATTGGCGGATGAAATAGCGAAAAGGTTGCCCAGCATACAGAGAAGAGTGGACGCTGAAGAACGAAATACACAGGTCGTCAATTTTTCCACATCAATCATCTCCGACGGATCCTTCGCTGTACCACGATGTTTGACGTACAACAGCGTTCTTTGCAGCAAGTCCAGAATGGGATATAAACTGAGCAATATCCACATCGATTTCCTTTTGTCTTTTGTTGTTTAAAGGTGAAAGATGATGATGACGATATATGTA
This sequence comes from Aphrophora alni, assembly GCA_963513935.1. Classification (NCBI taxonomy): domain Eukaryota; kingdom Metazoa; phylum Arthropoda; class Insecta; order Hemiptera; family Aphrophoridae; genus Aphrophora; species Aphrophora alni. Next base: position 109,446,437 of record OY740772.1, on the reverse strand, counting down.
AAGGAAATGGAATTAAAATTAAAAACCCCTTAAATATTCTAATAGCGTCAGGTTCGGAAAAGTACAAGAGTTGGTCCAGAGAGACTTTGATGGGAATGATGAAAAAGAAGAGTCTAAAACAAGATTACGTAAAAAACTATGTAGATACAGCTAAGTTCTATCGAGATTGCCAAGCCCCACTAAGGTTACAGTACTCGATCTAACTCGAGTGACACTGCGACCGGGCAGAAAAAATGCCACACGGAGATAGAAACGCTGGAATGTAAACTTTGTTAGAGATTTTCTGAGGACATTGTTTGGTGAAGAGATCAAACGATAATTCCTGGGTACAGGCGAAGACAGTGTATCCTGGACATGACGGATGCCTGTGTTTAGATTTACTTTCCCATCTTAATAATTACAATTAACTTTGCTGTTTTCATTAAATCGTCGTTTGTTAAACTGCTCTGCTTCTTATATGAAAACTGTGTTATAAACTCTTGTCCAGTTGTCATTTTGGATTGATTCGATGGAATTAGGTTTACGTTTTTCGCTAATCACCCAAAATCCTTTAGATGTGAGGGGGTTATATTGCCTAAATTCAGCAAGGATTGGTTACCAAATCATATCTGAGCAATTCTAGCACACCAAACTCATACTGGAAGCAAAGCTAGCCTTGCTGATGTTATTTCTAATTAATAATTACCCAAATGACTACTATGCATTAATATAACGTTATTAATTTACCGTGTTGTTACTCACCAAATTGTGAATGGGATCTATCCCAACTAAACCTCACCAAATGCGTGTCATTAATCAAATCAAATTAACACCTACCACACCAAGAATTATCAAAACTCTACACCTATCAAATTGTTCCTACCTTTATTTTACACTCGAAATAGTACAAATAAAAGATTCTGGAACTAGTAACCATTAGTCCTGAGTATTTAAATTTCTCAGATTCGCTATTTTTGTAACCAATCGTTCAAGAAGCTAAGAAACCCGAAAGGTTACGAAATCTCTGACTACACCAGTAAAGCCTCGAGATCGCCTATTACTTGGGTCTTATAAAGATATATATGCGATCGTAGGGTTCACCCTTCCCCCTAGCGTTCACAAAGGGTGAACCCTAGGAACGCATAGTTTACTGGTAGGGAGAACACTGGCAGAAAGAACTGGTTACCGCCAAAAAGGGTGGACATCAGGTCTGAAAACTGCAATTACCAAAGCAAAAATAAAATCCAATCGTCCCAGGAGTGAAATGATGTATTGCATGATACCGCTCCCCCCCCCTTATTATTTAAGATATCCAAGATGACACAACCCTCGTTAAGAGGGGGATGAAAAAACGTTATTGTAGTCAAAAGCAGTAAACCAAGCTGTACTAAAAATGGACTTAAAAGTATACAATTATTCAATAAAAATGTGTTATTACAATAACATCAAATATTTAACAGCTTAAATTATTAACTAAGATTAATCAAAACACGTGTTACTAAATAAATGTCGATGCCAACAAAATAATGTAAAAGGTTTTAGAAATAAAACGATGAAAGGAGTTTACTCATCTTTACAGATTACTGAAATTATTCAAAAAGGATAAAACACCGCTGAAGTGAAAAGCACGTATAAGTGAATAATCGTTGGTGAATTGATGAAGCCTAATTTACTTTTTTTAAAGTTGAAGTATTTCATATCAAAAGCTTCTTTTGTGAATTTTCCCCGCTTTATATCAAAGGCCAGTTTAAATAGACGTTCTATCTTTTTATATTCGCTGGTACAAAATATAATAATTACTTGTCCAGCTTCTAGCCTCAATAACGTATCAACATAGTTTGTACAATTTAAACATGTTGGTTGGGAGTGTCATAGTACTTACCCAGGCCCATCCTACAGTGTAATACATTACAAATCCTCTATATATAATGCTTTGGGCCTTGTAGGAAATATTAAATTCCATTGGTAGATTAAAGCGCCTTACCTACTAGAGTAAATTTATTTAAAACAGTTGTTACCCGGGTTTTATGAATCTTGTAATTGTGTATATCATTACTTTCTGGACGTGGGCCCTCTCTACAAGCGTCGTGCCCTGGCCGGCCTTGAAACTGTATGTAAGAAGCCTTCACTCGCTACGCTCGTATTGGTAACTCGATCCTAGACCTCGTAAATATTCTAATATCACATTTTTTTTGGAGGTCATTAAAATCGTTGTAAAAAAAACTGCAATGTATTTCTGTAAGCTGAGATAAGTTTAGGACGAAATGTAAGTCATTCAACTAAAAGCAAGTATTTGTAGAACTTAAAAGCTAGCCGTGTCCATACGATGGCACTCACCTGTTGCTGACAAAGAGGACGGACAAAGGTTGTTGTATTGATTGTCTTATTGTTGAGGGATGGCATACATTACCATCACAATGGCATGTTGCTCTATTGGTGTATCTTAGACAGGTTGATGTACAGTGTAGTTTAACATTAGAATATATCATTCTTTACAACAAATCATAAATTCAACAGGGAAGAGGCATAAATCCACTGTGAAGCTATAAACGAATAATAATTGAAGCTTCATATACAGGATGTTTTCAAACTACGTTTCAAAACTTGAGGTTATGGTTCCTTGGATCAAAATAAGTAAAAAGTTCCTATAAGCATGTAAAAATGCATAGTTTTCCGTTGTCAGTCATTTTGTGTTTTTTACAAAAAAAAAAAATTTGAAATAAATTAAATACAGAGTCCAAATTCGGTACACACATAATAAATTTGAACTACTGCTGGGGGAATTCGATATGCTGACCCTATAAACTATCGGTTATCATCGCCTTATAACATAAAAAGCATAAAATAAAGACACCTAGCCCTCGATAATCTAATAGCATTAAGGTCGAAAAAGAACAGCAGTTGGTTAAGAGGGACCTGATTGGAAAGATCAAATGAGGGATCTAGATCAAATGAAGGATCTAGATCAAATGAGGGATCTAGATCAAATGAGGGATCTAGATCAAATGAGGGATCTAGATCAAATGAAGGATCTAGATCAAATGAGGGATCTAGATCAAATGAGGGATCTAGATCAAATGAGGGATCTAGATCAAATGAGGGATCTAGATCAAATGAAGGATCTAGATCAAATGAGGGGTCTAGATCAAATGAGGGATGAAAACAGGTGTAGATAAAGCTAGGATCCCTCGGGATTACCACGCCCGTACTCACAATAGTGAAACCCTGAGGGTCCGATAAAACGTTTACAACGGGGAATAACGCTAAGGATATATTTTTATTTATTAATTTATCTTTTTCCTTTGCTTTTTTCCTCGTTCTTATATGGTATAAAGAATGGACGTAAATACAAAATTTTGAATCGCGGATTTTTCAGCGGTATTTATTTCTATGAATTAAATTTGGGTGTGATTGTAGTATTCTGTATGTATGTAAGCGCGCATGTGCGTGCGTGAATGATCGCGTGTGTGAGTTTGTGTTTGAAAGAGAGTAAGAAGGATTAAAGTTAAATATATCTGAAACTCGTAACATATCTTTTATAGGCGAGTATAAGGTTAAACGATCTTCCGGGATTCAAAATTACGTTTGGAAATGATAACAATATACATTGTTTTTCCCTCACAAGACTATTAAGGCCAAGAAAGTAACTACACAAGCGCCAAACGTTCAAACGTTTTCTCTTCTTTACTAACAGCTTGTTCAAATCTTTCCCTTCAAGATTCCCTTTTCAAAGATTTTGAAATATCCGTTTCCGAATATTGTTTAGATTTGTTTATTTTTAGATTAGTACGTTCATAAAATTTTATTAAAAATTTTATAATGTTTTCTTTATACAAGATTGTAGTTTGTTCTAACAATTTCCGAACGACATTTATTGAGAATCGACAAACAAATTAAACTGTCACAAAAATTCAAATTTTCAAGTTATTAAATTCGCTTAGTCACTTAGATATCAATTTTTTAAAAAAAAGACGAAAAAACAGTGTTAATATTCCTAATACATAAACGAAATTTTCAAAAAGAAAACACTTTTTTAAGTGCAAAAAAATTAGTTTTTTAAATTTATAGGGTGGAAGTTAAATAAAAATAAAATTACAAAAAACAAAAAAAATAAAAGCAATTGAAAAAAAAACAACTTTCATTTTAAAGGGATCATTTCGTTAACCGTATCAAGCCAAAAATCTAAATATAACTATCCTACACACATTAAATTCAACAAAAAATAATCTGTAACGCAAAAACAACAAATTAGAATTCTTTACTATATTTATTTGCAATTATTTCTTTTATAATATATTTTAAACGTTGTTATCTTAATATTTAAGAAATATTAAAATGAGCTAAGCGAAGTCCTGCTTAATTTGTTATTGGTATTGTGTTTGTTGTGGTTTGTTACGTTGAAACAATGAACTAATCGTTTGTAATTTAGGAATAAGGTTTGCACTGTTTTTGTCCTATAAAACTGAATAAAACTTTCATCTAACTTGTATGCACGAAGGTGAATTAAAGTAAAATATAAAGTGTAATAGGTTAGCTTACGATTGCAATGAAATAGATCACCGGCCACCCAAGTCCACCAGTGGGGGGGGGGATAAAATTTAGTTTTTTCAGTTGAAGCAGGCTTTATTTCAAGGGTTATAAACATAGTAATATTTACTAATAAATAACAATGAAACAACCCCCAATTTGCATGGTGTTTTGTTTAAATGTACCCTAACCATGGAATTATTTCCTGTTATTTTGTGGTTTATAAATGTTATCACATATTACGTAGAGCGACATACAAGAGCTATATTGTGTTTACAAGAACGATTGTTTCACTGGCTGCCTTTAGTAGATACTTGGCAACTCCGAAGGAGCCTAGCTGGATCTACACTTGTTACCATGTAGTGTTAAAATCCCTATCTTTCTTCTTATGTATCAGGTCACTCTATCAACTCTTGTTCTTTTTCAACTTTGATGCTATTAGAGTATTCGATAACTTGGAGTATTTATTTTATACTCTTGTCTTCATTTTAAAGATAAATACATAAATAAATTCTTCAAGGAAAAAATACAAGAATGATTTATTGAATGTGTCAACTTCCAGGGAGGATATCATTCACAGATCTGTTAGTAAATGATTTGTTAAGCGACCAGGTTTAAAAGATTTTTATTTATATATATGTAGGCCTATCTCATGATAGGTTGTAATCGAAAGAGTTTTGCATGAAACATTGAGACGGTTTCGCGTGTTGAACGTTAATTCTAAAAATAAGCAACCTATTTATAAATCTGATAATAGTTAACTAGCGATAATTCATGATATTATCTCATAATAATTTAAAAGTATTATAAAAAAAAACTTTATTCTTGTTTTATATTTTGAATTCGTTTTTCATTGAACATAGTTTTTCATTTGATCAGGAAATACAAATGTAAATGTGAGAAGTGCACACATTATTTTATCCTAATATCAGGATATTTACTGAAGAAAATGATTTTGTCATGTTTAGGGTTTCATAAAAATTATTATTTCATGATAATGTTCCATTTCTTAGATAGAAATGATGAAAAAGTTATTCGTCCAAGCCGATAGCTAAAGTGCAACCCTCAGTAGGCTTGACAATCCCTAGCTGAATCTAAATCTTTCTTTATATAGTCTTGGATTAGATCCATTTTTTTCATCTTTCCGACTAAATCTTCTCTTCTGACTCTTGAGGGCTTGAGGGGGTGGGTTGTTTTATGTTATATTTTTACTTGTTTTATAAGATGATGATGATGGTGTTGATGACCGAGAGATTTTTCTCATTTAAACAAAAAGCTACAAATCTTGTATTTTTTCTGTTTTTCCCCTTCTTTTAAAGACGTAAGCTATAATTTTTGTATAGATATTTGTGTTATTACATTTTAGTATTTACTGGGGGGGGGGTTGAGTCCAAATTATTTTTGAAAACCTGTTTTTATAATTGTTCTGATGATGGTCTAGGTATCTCAGACAAATGACAGAATAAATTATATCAATAATAGAAGTGATTGTTATGAAACAACGTAAGCCTCAGAGCTTCACTTTAGTGAGTACAGGAGTGTGACCCCCACTGTCAAAAATTCAGCGCTCCTTGTTGAGATTTAACAGAAATTTGTCAGCTTAAAGGATCTGTTAGGGGAATACTGACGTGGCAATCCCGAGAAAGCCTTGCTGGATCGACCCTTTTTCGTGGATTAAATCCCTACTCTTTTATCTTTCCTATCACGTATAATCTAGACCAACTCTTGCTTTCTTCTGACCCTGATGCTATTAGAGTATCTTAGGATCTTATATGTACTTTTCTTTTGGTAATGACCGGGAGGTTTTTTGCCTTTAAAACAAAAAAAAAACGTAACTGATTGTGGTTTCTCTGAAACATTCGTGTATAAAGTTATCTATTTAGCTTGCTTAGTTATTTAACTACAAAGTTATTATTTATAAACAACTCTTCTTATACGTATTGTTTAATATAGGGGAACATTATGTTAAAATATAAAATATTATAGCCAAAGCTTGATATCTCCTCTGTGGATTTGAACTTAAATTATCTCTGTTATTAAATAACGTTGAATACTCTGCGACGTCGGCGCACAGAAAATAACGTACAAATACTTTTATAGACATTTTTTTGTTTTACATACACTGGAGGTATCTGATTGATTGCGGGCAGGTTTTTTAGAAAGCAAATAATGAACGCGGTATGAATAGGGTGAGAATAAAAAGTTATTCCTTTCTCTTTGTTCTCAAGCAAAGCAATGTAGTGCCTTGTTCTTGAGATACGAGAGTACTAATTTGTTGAGTAATGAGAGCCTTTCTTGTGTCATATTTTACACTTGAATTATTTTTCTACTGAAAATCTTTCTGTGTCTTTCTATACAGGTTTTTATGTACAGATTATAAAAAAATTCTCGGTTAAATAACTTTTAAGCTAGGATAGACAGAAAGCTAAATCGTAATAAACAATTTTTTTTTATTAAACTCTTTTTGGGCATTGGCCTAAATAAGGTAAAATCTCTTCCATGCAAAATAGAGACAGCTAAAAAATGTTTAATGTAAAGCCCCATAATGTAATATCTTATTTCAAAAGTCTTGATTAATACAAAATAACTGTGCAAACTACATATCACTATCTTCACTCCATTCCAAAATATTGGCTAATCCAATATTCAAAAAATTGAATTTACTTTAGCACTTACTCTAAGAAAAATAATAAGGAAACAAAATTATTATACCAAAAACTTTACTGTTCTTTTAATCAAGTTTGACCAGGAAAGTTCCTTTAATTAAAAAATTTAAAGTACAATACGAAAAATTAATTTTGGTATTATTGGTTGAATGGTGTAGAAGCTTTTAAAATTCAACCGATTTAACCGGCCGCAATTTTGGTTTGGAGTAAGATATTTTACAGTTATTTTGTATCAAACAAGACCTTGAAAATGAGGTATGTAGCTTTAAATTTTAAAATTGTACGTTGTTCCCTAAAAACTCCATTTTGAGGTGGATGTGAAATTACCTTATAATGCCAAAAACGTTTTACACATCAAAAAATATTTCTAAAGTTTCCGCTTCCTTTTCAAGATTAAGTTATTTAACCGTCTCGCGACTTTTTTACGCCCTGTATATAAGATAGTTAATTGTCATATAGTTTAAAAAAACTATATTAAATAGAAAAATACAACCTATAGTATAAAGGAGCAATTATATTGTATGCTATGTTTGTAAATTTTATCTTAAAACGGGCTAAAGCTTTTTGTTAAAACTAATCAAATTAACCGATTTGTGTGGGGAGGGGACTGATTTAGCTAGGTTTCCACTTTGAAATATCTAATTTAGGGTGTTTAATATAACTACCCTTTCTAAGGACCAACAGAAAGTTTCACATTATATTATTTTGAGGTTTTTCTACTCTCGACTTATACAACGCTTCTATTTATAAACGAGCATTTCTCGTACATTTAAAAATTTTATCTAGTAAACTGGCCTAAGGGTTTTGTTGAATCTACCCTTTTCAGATGCCAGAATAAGTCAAATACTCAGATAGATATCAAAGAAATAATAATTTACTAATCTCGAATAAAAAGGTGCTTTACGAATGACCAATACAACACTTAATCTACGTTTAGTCACTCGACCGTACCTCCTCACTCCCGAGCCGTTGTGAGCAACTCATCCCTCAATCCTGCACCTTCAGACAAATTTAAAAGATTGAAAATAAATAATTTAATAATTAAACATCGTACCTGAGGTCTACCATTCCCCCAAACTTCATTTGATTATCTTGGCGATAGAGAAGTTACTATTCTTAATTTGTGTTCTGTGCATTTTACATAAATGTTTTACCTGCTTGTGTCTCTGATTCGTTTTAAATTATTAATTTTGGTAGTATTTAGTAAATATTACAATCAGACAAATTATTATCTCTTCCTCTTTCCCGGTCGAAGCCAAGTCTCCCAGGTACTAACTACATACAGACAGGTTGAGTTATTATTCACATGGTTACCTACCAATTGTATAATTAAATATAATAGTTTCCTTTCCTTTCAGCGCTATATCCTTTGGTCTCAGACACAACCACATATAAAGCTATCCTACATACCAATTTATTCACAACACAAACCCCATAAGTCTATTACGAAGGATGAATAACAGAACTAATTTTGTAATAACAGTCTTCCGTGATTATGACTCCAAATTTGATTTGAAAAATATAAAGGTATTCAGTTCAGACTGTATAATTATAATTAGGATATTATAATATTTTTTAATGCAACTAAAACAATAAATTATGTAATTTAAGGCTAGGATGATGACCGAAAGTTGTTTCGCCGGTAAATAACAAGAAAAAAATCTTTATTTTCTACAGATACTAGCCTATATTGTATCAAATATTTGAAAAATAATTGAATATTTAAAAAAAATTTTAACCTTATATTATGTTTACCCTTAAAATATTTATGAATATTATTATATCTAGAATACTAATTATACAAATTTCAATGAAACATTTGATCTTATTAATTTAACTATTATACTACATCAACTCAATGTCCATTTTAAACGTAGGTTCTAAGATGCATGTATATATTTACATCCTGCTATCATTATGAGAACCGTACATTGCCATTTTTACATTTAAAGTGGCAGCCGAGTGTTTGTGGCAGCAGTATACGGCTGCCACTTTGAATTCCCAGTGTTTCTCATTACCAAAAGGATCTATAAAAGAAAAATGTTCATGAAATACTAAAGCAGACCTTAATATCACCCTGTCAGTAGTTATTTCAATAACTCATCATAAAATAACCAAATAAAATGATGTATTAAAAACCAGCTCTGCTGCCATAATGATGTTATAATGAAAAAAGTGTATATTATAGAAGTTTCAGCTTTTTCCGCTTAGAGCGCTTCAATCGCCCTGTGTATATTTAGATACTGAATAATTTCACCTTTGGACAATCATTGTGGCAGCTGTAGATCTGGCAACATTGCCGTATTTCACATTGATAGCTTTTTTTAAAACTTCTGAGCCATTTTTAACAAATGGTTAATTAGATTTTTTTATGACAACATAAAGAGAAGCTTCAGAAACAAGTACACGTTTAAAGTTTTTTGCTTCTTAAGTATAGGGTTTATTTAGGTTTTTTTTAATGTTATTGTAAGGTGTAGTAAATTTCATGAAAAAATATTTTATTTTATAACTCACAACTCTACTGCTTAGCATCCCTACATGTTTTAAAAAAATTGTTTTATATTTTTTTGTGGGAAGTTGGTTTTAAAAGAGTAACTGTGATAAATTTCACGTTTTAGAATCTATTTATCACTGTGAATTTAATAAAACTCAACTATGTTTGTAAATGAAACTTTAGAAGAATGGTACAACCATTCACCTATCCGTAATCACAACAATGCTCCCATAAAAATTCTTTAATACAATACTTAACAGAATAAGTAAACATTTTAGCTTTACTCAAGTGTAGTAAATTATAAATAGTTTCCGAAAGATCATTAGGCATTTTTAGAACTACATAGAAAATAGAATTTCCTACCTCTCAAATATCCTTGCAAAGAGTTTTTCTATTTAAGTTTCAAACAAAGTTTTTTTTTCTTCCTAAAAGTATTACATGGGATTTCGTTATAAAAATAATTAAAATAAATTTTGAAAAAGTACATAAACTACAAAAATGGTTCGTGTCTCAAAACGGTACCTGTAGTTACCAATTTTTATCATACTTTTTACCATTATCACAAAAATGTATTTTATGACTGACAAAAAAAATATAAAATTTGAATTCGCTGTTTCTAAGAAAATTCAATTAAGAATATTTATTATAAAAGCAATATTTTTTCCGCTTTACACAGGCAAAAAGAAGTAAATTTTTCTTAACATTTAATTTTGAATTATCTACAATTAATTGTAGTTAATTCATTTAAAATCTCACGACTTATCCTTTTTCAGGCGAAAAAAGGTAAATTTATCTGTATTTTATGTAATTATGTATTATAATTAATACTAAATAATGTTTATTTACTATTTGTTTCCTCCTTCACGTGATTTCCTTTTCTTAATTATTCACGACCGGTTTCGGAGATTTACTCCATCTTCAGACTAATTAATTACTTGTATATAAGTATAAAATTCTTTCTCTATATTCAACAGAATTAATGCAGCCAGCTTAAAATCGGTCCAATTTAAAATTTTGTTTTTATTAAGATAAAAAACCTCTAAGAATACCATCATAGAATTTGTTTTACTACTTTAAAAAAACATTACATTTTTTGTACATTCGTACAGAACAGTTCAAACAAGGACATTTCATATGGAGGAGATAATGAACTATAAACTTTTAGAGATCTCATAGGAAAATATAAATGTCCTCTTGATTTTTTTCTTTAGGATGTTTTTACAATACTTTTAAATTATTAATATTATATATTTAAAAAAACACATTGTGGAAAACAATAACAAAATCAATTTTATATAAAATGTTATTTTAATCAATTAAAATAAAAACAGTTTCAAAATTCTTTAAATTTGTTTTGTTATAACAAATGAAAGTAACCCTAAATATATAACTAAAATTTAGTTATGTATCATATAATTGTAAAGGTTTATAAACTCATCAAATAGACCATAATATATATATATATATATATATATATATATATATTTTTAACAGATCATGAACCTAACCTAAAAATGTGACATTACTGAAACCTATAACATAAAAAATAAAAGTCTAATTAAAATTAACTTAACACTACAGTAATTAATAATGAAATTTACTTTATACGTTAGTACCAATTAAGCCAGTAAAATTAAGTTCAATTTAAGTTTGTTTTTCATTATGTTAACATCTCCTTCAATTGATTATTACGACTATTCAGTACAATTAATCCTTTAGTTAAAACTAATTTAAGTGTTAATTATCTTGCAAGAAGTTTTATTTGTATAAAAATTCTGAACTAGAACTTTTATTTTCAGCCAAGTTTTACTTTGAAATGTGTTTGGGTATTGAGACATCAACTGATCACATTCTTGTTTTTTGGGTGGTTTGCATTTTTTTATATGAGTTTTGAAAAAATTTAAAACAATATTTTTTCTTCTTCAGTCCATTTAGAAAATATTCTTTTTTCCCCTTTCTTTTGGGTTGCAATATTCTTGTTCATCTGAAGGTGTGAACTAGATGATGGTTTATTTTACTCAATTAGATCATTTAAAGGTAATAAATCTGTATTATCTTCATTTGATGTTTGACTGTTTTTATCATCTTCATTTCCATCAACAGTTTGTAGTAAATCTTCGTCAATATTTCCTTCTATTTCATCAAGCGATTTACCCTTATGGCTAGCTCCTTCACCGCTTTCCATTGCTAACAACAACTTAGCAATTTTGGCTATTTGGAAAACATCGTCCGGTAGCCTATATTCGCTTCGATGGATTGAGGATGTATGGCCCATAAAAGTAGCTAGCTGCTCTATATCTTGGTCATTCAATTGAAATAACTGAGAGATTGTTGCTAAATGTTTTCTAAGTGTTCTTGAAGATATCGCTTCCGGATGTTTTAGCTTAGCCATTTTTGCGTGTTTCTGTAATACCTTGTAGCCGATTGGATTATTAGTATTTATATTAGCAAAAATAAATATGCTTTCTGATGGAACAAATCTTTTTCTTGATTTAATTAACAGATCTATATGTTGTTGCACGTCAAAGCTAAATAAAACAGGGGTCACCTTCCTTTTTCCCTGAATGACAACACGTTTGAATTTTTGTATAAGCATCATTTCAATTGGCCTTATTACGTCCTTGAATTCTTCATAAATTTGATTATCTGCAGTTTTCTCGTATAGATTTAGAGGAAGCCTTTGAAGTTCCCCTACTCGTTTTCTGCACAGTATGTAATCTCAACTAATTTTCGGAAAGCATGTGCATTACACTCATTACTGTTTAACAATAACGCTGCCTCACTGCCTTCTTTTATAAGGTATTCTCTAAATAATTTGATATTACTTGCTAGTGGAACAATTGTAATTTTATTCATCTTATTAAAATGAAGATTGTTCGCAGCTTGGTGTGATATTTCGAACTTCAAATTCGACTTTAATAAAAGAATAGTTGTACGAAGCTCGGCTTCAGCCTCAGATGCAGATTTACCTTCAAAGCTGTATTTCTTCTTTATTGCATAAGTAATTCCAATTTCACAACATTCTTTTAAAGAAGTGCTTATATTCATAGCGAAGGAGGGCGCATTATATTTTTCTGTTTCAGCATCATAGCTAGCACATACTTTTACCTTTTCAACAAAAATATCGAAATATTCCGGTTTTAAAACCTGTAAAAGATTTGATATTTTTGGTTGTATCTTTTTCACTTCTAACAAAACTTTAGCCAACTCTCTCATTTTCCTGGAAGTTACGTTAATTTGATGTTTATCTCTGTGGGTTAAAAGACAACGTGATCCGTATGAGCATATTAAGGGATCTTTATTTGCAGTTAAAGATATTAAATCTGCTCTCATTCTTGGAAAAACTGTTTCGTACAGTTTTGAATGACATTTCATTTCTTTCAAAAGATAATTTTGTCCCAAAATCTGTGTAGGATCCTGGTTCTAGGATTTTGAGAACATTTTTTTCTATGTCTCCAAAGTTGTTTTCTGGAATAAAATCCAAGACACTATGTACAAAGCAATACCGATGTGTTTGATAAAATTGAAGTTCTTACAGCTTTTACAGTATTTACAGTACTATATTGATCGTTAATCGTGGTAATTCTTTGTTCGCTTCGCTCACGATATCTCGAGATCGGTTATACTCAGCGACATAATAATTTGAATTGGCCGAAGATGACCCAACAAAGTCCGCCAAGCTATTTTGAAATTTTCCGTTGACGTTCACGGGATATTCCAAATTTGAATTGGCCGAAGATGACCCAACAAAGTCCGCCAAGCTATTTTGAAACTTCCCGTTGACGTTCACGGGAGATTCCAAATTTGAATTGGCCGAAGATGACCCAACAAAGTCCGCCAAGATATTTTGAAACTTCCCGTTGACGTTCACGGGAGATTCCAAATTTGAATTGGCCGAAGATGACCCAACAAAGTCCGCCAAGCTATACTGAAACTTCCCGTTGACGTTCACGGGAGATTACAATTTGAATTGGCCGAAGATGACCCATCAAAGTCCGCCAAGCTATTTTGATACTTCCCGTTGTCGTTCACGGGAGATTCCAAATTTGAATTGGCCGAAGATGACCTTCAAAGTCCGCCAAGCTATTTTGAAACTTCCCGTTGACGTTCAAGGGAGGTTCCAAATCTAAATTGGCCGAAGATGACCCAACAAAGTCCGATAAACTATTTGAAATTTTCTGTTGACGTTCACGGGAGATTCCAAATTTGAATTGGTCGAAGATGACCCAACAAAGTCCGCCAAGCTATACTGAAATTTTCCGTTGACGTTCACGGGAGATTCCAAATTTGAATTGGCCGAAGATGACCCAACAAAGTCCGCCAAGCTATACTGAAACTTCCAGTTGACGTTCACGGGAGATTCCAAATTTGAATTGGCCGAAGATGACCCAACAAAGTCCGCCAAGCTATTTTGAAACTTCCCGTCGACGTTCACGGGAGATTCCAATTTGAATTGGCCGAAGATGACCCATCAAAGTCCGCCAAGCTATTTTGATACTTCCCGTTGTCGTTCACGGGAGATTCCAAATTTGAATTGGCCGAAGATGACCTTCAAAGTCCGCCAAGCTATTTTGAAACTTCCCGTTGACGTTCAAGGGAGGTTCCAAATCTAAATTGGCCGAAGATGACCCAACAAAGTCCGATAAACTATTTGAAATTTTCTGTTGACGTTCACGGGAGATTCCAAATTTGAATTGGTCGAAGATGACCCAACAAAGTCCGCCAAGCTATACTGAAATTTTCCGTTGACGTTCACGGGAGATTCCAAATTTGAATTGGCCGAAGATGACCCAACAAAGTCCGCCAAGCTATACTGAAACTTCCAGTTGACGTTCACGGGAGATTCCAAATTTGAATTGGCCGAAGATGACCCAACAAAGTCCGCCAAGCTATTTTGAAACTTCCCGTCGACGTTCACGGGAGATTCCAAATTTGAATTGACCGAAGATGACCCAACAAAGTCCGCCAAGCTATTTTGAAACTTCCAGTTGACGTTCACGGGAGATTCCAAATCTGAATTGGCCGAAAATGACCCAACAAAGTCCGCCAAGCTATTTTAATACTTCCCGCTGACGTTCACGGGAGATTACAAATTTGAATTGGCCGAAGATGACCCAACAAAGTCCGCCAAGCTATTTTGAAACTTCCCGTTGACGTTCACGGGAGATTCCAAATTTGAATTGGCCGAAGATGACCCAACAAAGTCCGCCAAGCTATTTTGAAACTTCCCGTGACGTTCACGGGAGATTCCAAATTTGATTTGGCCGAAGATGACCCAACAAAGTCCGCCAAGCTATACTGAAACTTCTCGTTGACGTTCACGGGAGATTCCAAATTTGAATAGGCCGAAGAAGACCCAACAAAGTCCGCCAAGCTATTTTGATACTTCCCGTTGACGTTCACGGGAGATTCCAAATTTAAATTGTACGAAGATGACCCAACAAAGTCCGCCAAGCTATTTTGAAACTTCCCGTTGACGTTCACGGGAATTTCCAAATCTGAATTGGCCGAAAATGACCCAACAAAGTCCGCCAAGCTATTTTGAAACTTCCCGTTGACGTTCACGGGAGATTCCAAATTTGAATTGGCCGAAGATGACCCAATAAAGTCCGCCAAGCTAATTTGAAACTTCCCGTGACGTTCACGGGAGATTCCAAATTTGAATTGGTCGAAGATGACCCAACAATGTCCGCCAAGCTATTTTGAAACTTCCCGTGACGTTCACGGGAGATTCCAAATTTGAATTGGTCGAAGATGACCCAACAATGTCCGCCAAGCTATACTGAAACTTCCCGTTGACGTTCACGGGAGATTCCAAATTTGAAATGGCCGAAGATGACCCAACAAAGTCCGCCAAGCTATTTTGATACTTCCCGTTGACGTTCACGGGAGATTCCAAATCTGAATTGGCCGAAGATGACCCAACAAAGTCCGCCAAGCTATTTGAAATTTTCCGTTGACGTTCACGGGAGATTCCAAATTTGAATTGGCCGAAGATGACCCAACAAAGTCCGCCAAGCTATTTTGAAAATTTCCGTTGACGTTCATGGGAGATTCCAAATTTGAATTGGCCGAAGATGACCCAACAAAGTCCGCCAAGCTATTTTGATACTTCCCGTTGACGTTCACGGGAGATTCCAAATTTGAATTGGCCGAAGATGACCCAACAAAGTCCGCCAAGCTCATTTGAAACTTCCCGTTGTCGTTCACGGGAGATTCCAAATTTGAATTGGCCGAAGATGACCCAACAAAGTCCGCCAAGCTATACTGAAACTTCCCGTTGACGTTCACGGGAGATTCCAAATTTGAATTGGCCGAAGATGACCCAACAAAGTCCGCCAAGCTATTTTGATACTTCCCGTTGACGTTCACGGGAGTATCCAAATTTGAATTGGCCGAAGATGACCCAACAAAGTCCGCCAAGCTATTTTGATACTTCCCGTTGACGTTCACGGGAGGTTCCAAATCTAAATTGGCCAAAGATGACCCAACAAAGTCCGCCAAGCTATTTGAAATTTTCCGTTGACTTTCACGGGAGATTCAAAATTTGAATTGGCCGAAGATGACCCAACAAAGTCCGCCAAGCTATTTTGATACTTCCCGTTGACGTTCACGGGAGATTCCAAATTTGAATTGGCCGAAGATGACCCAACAAAGTCCGCCAAGCTATTTTGAAACTTCCCTTGACGTTCACGGGAGATTCCAAATTTGAATTGGCCGAAGATGACCCAACAAAGTCCGCCAAGCTATACTGAAACTTCCCGTTGACGTTCACGGGAGATTCCAAATTTGATTTGGCCGAAGATGACCGAACAAAGTCCGCCTAGCTATTTTGATACTTCCCGTTGACGTTCACGGGAGATTCCAAATTTGAAATGGCCGAAGATGACCCAACAAAGTCCGCCTAGCTATTTTGATACTTCCCGTTGACGTTCACGGGAGATTCCAAATTTGAATTGGCCGAAGATGACCCAACAAAGTCCGCCAAGCTATACTGAAACTTCCCGTTGACGTTCACGGGAGATTCCAAATTTGAATTGGCCGAAGATGACCCATCAAAGTCCGCCAAGCTATTTTGATACTTTCCGTTGACGTTCACGGGAGATTCCAAATTTGAATTGGCCGAAGATGACCCAACAAAGTCCGCCAAGCTATTTTAAAACTTCCCGTTGACGTTTACGCGAGATTCCAAATTTGAATTGGCCGAAGATGACCCAACAAAGTCCGCCAAGCTATTTTGATACTTCCCGTTGACGTTCACGGGAGGTTCCAAATGTGAATTGGCCGAAGATGACCCAACAAAGTCCGCCAAGCTATTTTGAAACTTCCCGTTGAAGTTCACGGGAGATTCCAAATTTGAATTGGCCGAAGATGACCCAACAAAGTCCGCCTAGCTATTTTGATACTTCCCGTTGACGTTCACGGGAGATTCCAAATTTGAATTGGCCGAAGATGACCCAACAAAGTCCGCCAAGCTATTTTGAAACTTCACGTTGACGTTCACGGGAGATTCCAAATCTGAATTGGCCGAAAATGACCCAAAAAAGTCCGCCAAGCTATTTTGAAATTTTCCGTTGACGTTCATGGGAGATTCCAAATTTGAATTGGCCGAAGATGACCCAACAAAGTCCGCCAAGCTATTTTGATACTTCCCGTTGACGTTCATGGGAGATTCCAAATTTGAATTGGCCGAAGATGACCCATCAAAGTCCGCCAAGCTATTTTGAAATTTCCCGTCGACGTTCACGGGAGATTCCAAATTTGAATTGACCGAAGATGACCCTACAAAGTCCGCCAAGCTATTTGAAATTTTCCGTTGAAGTTCACCGGAGATTCCAAATTTGAATTGGCCGAAGATGACCCAACAAAGTCCGCCAAGCTATACTGAAACTTCCCGTTGACATTCACGGGAGATTCCAAATTTGAATTGGCCGAAGATGACCCAACAAAGTCCGCCAAGCTATACTGAAACTTCCCGTTGACGTTCACGGGAGATTCCAAATTTGAATAGGCCGAAGATGACCGAACAAAGTCCGCCTAGCTATTTTGATACTTCCCGTTGTCGTTCACGGTAGATTCCAAATTTGAATTGGCCGAAGATGACCCAACAAAGTCCGCCAAGCTATTTTGATTTTTTCCGTTGACGTTCATGGGAGATTCCAAATTTGAATTGGCCGAAGATGACCCAACAAAGTCCGCCTAGCTATTTTGATACTTCCCGTTGACGTTCACGGGAGATTCCAAATTTGAATTGGGCGAAGATGACCCATCAAAGTCCGCCAAGCTATTTTGATACTTCCCGTTGACGTTCACGGGAGATTCCAAATTTGAATTGGCCGAAGATGACCCAACAAAGTCCGCCAAGCTATTTTGATACTTCCCGTTGACGTTCACGGCAGGTGCCAAATCTGAATTGGCCGAAGATGACCCAACAAAGTCCGCCAAACTATTTTGAAACTTCCCGTTGACGTTCACGGGAGGTTCCCAATCTGAATTGGCCGAAGATGACCCAACAAAGTCCGCCAAGCTATTTGAAATTTTCCGTTGACTTTCACGGGAGATTCCAAATTTGAATTGGCCGAAGATGACCCAACAAAGTCCGCCAAGCTATTTTGAATCTTCCCGTTGAAGTTAACGGGAGATTCCAAATTTGAATTGGCCGAAGATGACCCAACAAAGTCCGCCAAGCTATTTTGAAACTTCCCGTTGACGTTCACGGGAGATTCCAAATTTGAATTGGCAGAAGTTGACCCAACAAAGTCCGCCAAGCTATTTTGAAATGTTCCGTAGACGTTCATGGGAGATTCCAAATTTGAATTGGCCGAAGATGACCCAACAAAGTCCGCCAAGCTATTTTGATACTTCCCGTTGACGTTCACGGGAGATTCCAAATTTGAATTGGCCGAAGATGACCCAACAAAGTCCGCCAAGCTATTTTGATACTTCCCGTTGTCGTTCACGGGAGATTCCAAATTTGAATTGGCCGAAGATGACCCAACAAAGTCCGCCAAGCTATTTTGATACTTCCCGTTGACGTTCACGGGAGATTCTAAATTTGAATTGGCCGAAGATGACCCAACAAAGTCCGCCTAGCTATTTTGATTCTTTCCGTTGACGTACACGGGAGATTCCATTTTGAATTGGCCGAAGATGACCCAACAAAGTCCGCCTAGCTATTTTGATACTTCCCGTTGACGTTCACGGGAGATTCAAAATTATAATTGGCCGAAGATGACCCAACAAAGTCCGCCAAGCTATTTTGATACTTCCCGTTGACGTTCACGGGAGATTCCAAATTTGAATTGGCCGAAGATGACCCAACAAAGTCCGCCTAGCTATTTTGATACTTCCCGTTGACGTTCACGGGAAATTCTCAATTTGAATTGGCCGAAGATGACCCAACAAAGTCCGCCAAGCTATTTTGATACTTCCCGTTGACGTTCACGGGAGGTTCCTAATCTGAATTGGCATAAGATGACCCAACAAAGTCCGCCAAGTTATTTTGAAACTTCCCGTTGAAATTCACGGGAGATTCCAAATTTGAATTGGCCGAAGATGACCCAACAAAGTCCGCCTAGCTATTTTGATACTTCCCGTTGACGTTCACGGGAGATTCCAAATTTGAATTGGCCGAAGATGACCCAACAAAGTCGCCAAGCTGTACTGAAACTTCCCGTTGACGTTCACGGGAGATTCCAAATTTGAATTGGCCGAAGATGACCCAACAAAGTCCGCCAAGCTATTTTGAAACTTCCCGTTGAAGTTCACGGTAGATTCCAAATTTGAATTGGCAGAAGATGACCCAACAAAGTCCGCCAAGCTATTTTCAAACTTCCCGTTTAGGTTCACGGGAGATTCCAAATTTGAATTGGCCGAAGATGACCCAACAAAGTACGCCAAGCTATTTTGATACTTCCCGTTGACGTTCACGGGAGATTCCAAATTTGAATAGGCCGAAGACGACCCAACAAAGTCCGCCTAGCTATTTTGATACTTCTTGTTGACGTTCACGGGAGATACCAAATTTGAATTGGCCGAAGATGACCCATCAAAGTCCGCCAAGCTATTTTGATACTTCCCGTTGACGTTCACCGGAGATTCCATATGTGAATTGGCCGAAGATGACCCAACAAAGTCCGCCAAGCTATTTTGATACTTCCCGTTGACGTTCACGGGAGTATCCAAATTTGAATTGGCCGAAGATGACCCAACAAAGTCCGCCAAGCTATTTTGATACTTCCCGTTGACGTTCACGGGAGGTTCCAAATCTAAATTGGCCAAAGATGACCCAACATGGTCCGCCAAGCTATTTGAAATTTTCCGTTGACGTTCACGGGATATTCCAAATTTGAATTGGCCGAAGATGACCCAACAAAGTCCGCCAAGCTATTTTGATACTTCCCGTTGACGTTCACGGGAGATTCCAAATATGAATTGGCCGAAGATGAACCAACAAAGTCCGCCAAGCTATTTTGAAACTTCACGTTGACGTTCACGGGAGATTCCAAATCTGAATTGGCCGAAAATGACCCAACAAAGTCCGCCATGCTATTTTGAAATTTTCCGTTGACGTTCATGGGAGATTCCAAATTTGAATTGGCCGAAGATGACCCAACAAAGTCCGCCAAGCTATTTTGATACTTCCCGTTGACGTTCACGGGAGATTCCAAATTTGAATTGGCCGAAGATGACCCAACAAAGTCCGCCAAGCTATTTTGAAACTTCCCGTTGACGTTCACGGGAGATTCCAAATTTGAAATGGCCGAAGATGACCCAACAAAGTCCGCCAAGCTATACTGAAACTTCACGTTGACGTTCACGGGAGATTCCAAATCTGAATTGGCCGAAAATGACCCAACAAAGTCCGCCAAGCTATTTTGAAATTTTCCGTTGACCATCATGGGAGATTCCAAATTTGAATTGGCCGAAGATGACCCAACAAAGTCCGCCAAGCTATTTTGATATTTCCCGTTGACGTTCACGGGAGATTCCAAATTTGAATTGGCCGAAGATGACCCAACAAAATCCGCCAAGCTGTACTGAAACTTCCCGAAGACGTTCACGGGAGATTCCAAATTTGAATTGGCCGAAGATGACCCAACAAAGTCCGCCAAGCTATTTTGAAACTTCACGTTGACGTTCACGGGAGATTCCAAATCTGAATTGGCCGAAAATGACCCAACAAAGTCCGCCAAGCTATTTTGAAACTTCCCGTTGACGTTCACGGGAGATTCCAAATTTGAAATGGCCGAAGATGACCCAACAAAGTCCGCCAAGCTATACTGAAACTTCACGTTGACGTTCACGGGAGATTCCAAATCTGAATTGGCCGAAAATGACCCAACAAAGTCCGCCAAGCTATTTTGAAATTTTCCGTTGACCATCATGGGAGATTCCAAATTTGAATTGGCCGAAGATGACCCAACAAAGTCCGCCAAGCTATTTTGATATTTCCCGTTGACGTTCACGGGAGATTCCAAATTTGAATTGGCCGAAGATGACCCAACAAAGTCCGCCAAGCTCATTTGAAACTTCCCGTTGACTTTCACGGGAGGTTCCAAATCTGAATTGGCCGAAGATGACCCAACAAAGTCCGCCAAGCTATTTTGAAACTTCCCGTTGAAGTTCACGTGAGATTCCAAATTTGAATTGGCCGAAGATGACCCAACAAAGTCCGCCTAGCTATTTTGATACTTGTCGTTGACGTTCACGGGAGATTCCAAATTTGAATTGGCCGAAGATGACCCATCAAAGTCCGCCAAGCTATCTTGATACTTCCCGTTGACGTTCACGGGAGATTCCAAATTTGAATTGGCCGAAGATGACCCAACAAAATCCGCCAAGCTGTACTGAAACTTCCCGTTGACGTTCACGGGAGATTCCAAATTTGAATTGGCCGAAGATGACCCAACAAAGTCCGCCAAGCTATTTTGAAACTTCACGTTGACGTTCACGGGAGATTCCAAATCTGAATCGGCCGAAAATGACCCAACAAAGTCCGCCAAGCTATTTTGAAACTTCCCGTTGACGTTCACGGGAGATTCCAAATTTGAAATGGCCGAAGATGACCCAACAAAGTCCGCCAAGCTATACTGAAACTTCACGTTGACGTTCACGGGAGATTCCAAATCTGAATTGGCCGAAAATGACCCAAAAAGTCCGCCAAGCTATTTTGAAATTTTCCGTTGACCATCATGGGAGATTCCAAATTTGAATTGGCCGAAGATGACCCAACAAAGTCCGCCAAGCTATACTGTAACTTCCCGTTGACGTTCACGGGAGATTCCAAAATTGAATTGGCCGAAGATGACCCAACAAAGACCGCCAAGCAATTTTGAAACTTCCCGTTGACGTTCACGGGAGATTCCAAATTTGAATTGGCCGAAGATGACCCAACAAAGTCCGCCAATTTATACTGAAACTTCCCGTTGACGTTCACGGGAGATTCCAAATTTGAATTGACCGAAGATGACCCAACAAAGTCCGCCAAGCTATTTGAAATTTTCCGTTGACGTTCACGGGAGATTCCAAATTTGAATTGGCCGAAGATGACCCAACAAAGTCCGCCAAGCTATTTTGATACTTCCCGTTGACGTTCACGGGAGATTCCAAATTTGAATTGGCCGAAGATGACCCAACAAAGTCCGCCAAGCTATACTGAAACTTCCCGTTGACGTTCACGGGAGATTCCAAATTTGAATTGGCCGAAGATGACCCAACAAAGTCCTACAAGCTATTTTAAAACTTCCCGTTGACGTTCACGCGAGATTCCAAATTTGAATTGGCCGAAGATGACCCAACAAAGTCCGCCAAGCTATTGTGATACTTCCCGTTGACTTACACGGGAGGTTCCAAATCTGAATTGGCCGAAGATGACCCAACAAAGTCCGCCAAGCTATTTTGAAACTTCCCGTTGAAGTACACGGGAGATTCCAAATTTGAATTGGCCGAAGATGACCCAACAAAGTCCGCCTAGCTATTTTGATACTTCCCGTTGACGTTCACGGGAGATTCCAAATTTGAATTGGCCGAAGATGGCCCATCAAAGTCTGCCAAGCTATCTTGATACTTCCCGTTGACGTTCACGGGAGATTCCAAAAAGAATTGGCCGAAGATGACCCAACAAAGTCCGCCAAGCTGTACTGAAACTTCCCGTTGACGTTCACGGGAGATTCCAAATTTGAATTGGCCGAAGATTACCCAACAAAGTCCGCCAAGCTATTTTGAAACTTCATGTTGACGTTCACGGGAGATTCCAAATCTGAATTGGCCGAAAATGACCCAACAAAGTCCGCCAAGCTATTTAGAAACTTCCCGTTGACGTTCACGGGAGATTCTAAATTTGAAATGGCCGAAGATGACCCAACAAAGTCCGCCAAGCTATACTGAAACTTCACGTTGACGTTCACGGGAGATTCCAAATCTGAATTGGCCGAAAATGACCCAACAAAGTCCGCCAAGCTATTTTGAAATTTTCCGTTGACCATCATGGGAGATTCCAAATTTGAATTGGCCGAAGATGACCCAACAAAGTCCGCCAAGCTATACTGTAACTTCCCGTTGACGTTCACGGGAGATTCCAAATTTGAATTGGCCGAAGATGACCCAACAAAGTCCGCCAAGCTATACTGAAACTTCTCGTTGACGTTCACGGGAGATTCCAAATTTGAATTGGCCGAAGATGACCCAACAAAGTCCGCCAAGCTATTTTGATACTTCCCGTTGACGTTCACGGGAGATTCAAAATTTGAATAGGCCGAAGATGACCCAACAAAGTCCGCCTAGCTATTTTGATACTTCTTGTTGACGTTCACGGAAGATTCAAAATTTGAATTGGCCGAAGATGATGCTACAAAGTCCGCCAAGCTATACTGAAACTTCCCGTTGACGTTCACGGGAGATTCCAAATTTGAATTGGCCGAAGATGACCGAACAAAGTCTGCCTAGCTATTTTGATACTTCCCGTTGACGTTCACGGGAGATTCCAAATTTGAATTGGCCGAAGATGTCCCAACAAAGTCCGCCTAGCTATTTTCATACTTCCCGTTGACGTTCACGGGAGATTCCAAATTTGAATTGGCCGAAGATGACCCAACAAAGTCCTACAAGCTATTTTAAAACTTCCCGTTGACGTTCACGCGAGATTCCAAATTTGAATTGGCCGAAGATGACCCAACAAAGTCCGCCAAGCTGTACTGAAACTTCCCGTTGACGTTCACGGGAGATTCCAAATTTGAATAGGCCGAAGATGACCCAACAAAGTCCGCCTAGCTATTTTGATACTTCCCGTTGACGTTCACGGGAGATTCCAAATTTGAATTGGCCGAAGATGACCCTACAAAGTCCGCCAAGCTATTTTGAAACTTCCCGTTGACGTTCACGGGAGATTCCAAATTTGAAATGGCCGAAGATGACCCAACAAAGTCCGCCAAGCTATACTGAAACTTCACGTTGACGTTAACGGGAGATTCCAAATCTGAATTGGCCGAAAATGACCCAACAAAGTACGCCAAGCTATTTTGAAATTTTCCGTTGACCATCATGGGAGATTCCAAATTTGAATTGGCCGAAGATGACCCAACAAAGTCCGCCAAGCTATACTGTAACTTCCCGTTGACGTTCACGGGAGATTCCAAATTTGAATTGGCCGAAGATGACCCAACAAAGACCGCCAAGCAATTTTGAAACTTCCCGTTTACGTTCACGGGAGATTCCAAATTTGAATTGGCCGAAGATGACCCAACAAAGTCCGCCAATTTATACTGAAACTTCCCGTTGACGTTCACGGGAGATTCCAAATTTGAATTGACCGAAGATGACCCAACAAAGTCCGCCAAGCTATTTGAAATTTTCCGTTGACGTTCACGGGAGATTCCAAATTTGAATTGGCCGAAGATGACCCAACAAAGTCCGCCAAGCTATTTTGATACTTCCCGTTGACGTTCACGGGAGATTCCAAATTTGAATTGGCCGAAGATGACCTAACAAAGTCCGCCAAGCTATACTGAAACTTCCCGTTGACGTTCACGGGAGATTCCAAATTTGAATTGGCCGAAGATGACCCAACAAAGTCCGCCAAGCTATTTTGATACTTCACGTTGACGTTCACGGGAGATTCCAAATTTGAATAGGCCGAAGATGACCCAACAAAGTCCGCCTAGCTATTTTGATACTTCTTGTTGACGTTCACGGGAGATTCAAAATTTGAATTGGCCGAAGATGACCCTATAAAGTCCGCCAAGCTATACTGAAACTTCCCGTTGACGTTCACGGGAGATTCCAAATTTGAATTGGCCGAAGATGACCGATCAAAGTCCGCCTAGCTATTTTGATACTTCCCGTTGACGTTCACGGGAGATTCCAAATTTGAATTGGCCGAAGATGTCCCAACAAAGTCCGCCTAGCTATTTTCATACTTCCCGTTGACGTCACGGGAGATTCCAAATTTGAATTGGCCGAAGATGACCCAACAAAGTCCGCCAAGCTATTTTAAAACTTCCCGTTGACGTTCACGCGAGATTCCAAATTTGAATTGGCCGAAGATGACCCAACAAAGTCCGCCAAGCTATTGTGATACTTCCCGTTGACTTTCACGGGAGGTTCCAAATCTGAATTGGCCGAAGATGACCCAACAAAGTCCGCCAAGCTATTTTGAAACTTCCCGTTGAAGTTCACGGGAGATTCCAAATTTGAATTGGCCGAAGATGACCCAACAAAGTCCGCCTAGCTATTTTGATACTTCCCGTTGACGTTCACGGGAGATTCCAAATTTGAATTGGCCGAAGATGACCCATCAAAGTCCGCCAAGCTATCTTGATACTTCCCGTTGACGTTCACGGGAGATTCCAAATTTGAATTGGCCGAAGATGAACCAACAAAGTCCGCCAAGCTGTACTGAAACTTCCCGTTGACGTTCACGGGAGATTCCAAATTTGAATTGGCCGAAGATGACCCAACAAAGTCCGCCAAGCTATTTTGAAACTTCACGTTGACGTTCACGGGAGATTCCAAATCTGAATTGGCCGAAAATGACCCAACAAAGTCCGCCAAGCTATTTTGAAATTTTCCGTTGACGTTCATGGGAGATTCCAAATTTGAATTGGCCGAAGATGACCCAACAAAGTCCGCCAAGCTATTTTGATACTTCCCGTTGACGTTCACGGGAGATTCCAAATTTGAATTGGCCGAAGATGACCCAACAAAGTCCGCCAAGCTATTTTGAAACTTCCCGTTGACGTTCACGGGAGATTCCAAATTTGAATTGGCCGAAGATGACCCAACAAAGTCCGCCAAGCTATACTGAAACTTCCCGTTGACGTTCACGGGAGATTACAAATTTGAATAGGCCGAAGATGACCCAACAAAGTCCGCCTAGCTATTTTGATACTTCCCGTTGACGTTCACGGGAGATTCCAAATTTGAATTGGCCGAAGATGACCCAACAAAGTCCGCCAAGCTATTTTGATACTTCCCGTTGACGTTCACGGGAGATTCCAAATTTGAATTGGCCGAAGATGACCCAACAAAGTCCGCCAAGCTATACTGAAACTTCCCGTTGACGTTCACGGGAGATTCCAAATTTGAATTGGTCGAAGATGACCCAACAAAGTCCGCCAAGCAATTTTGAAACTTCCCGTTGACGTTCACGGGAGATTCCAAATTTGAATTGGCCGAAGATGACCCAACAAAGTCCGCCAAGAAATACTGAAACTTCCCGTTGACGTTCACGGGAGATTCCATTTTTGACTTGGCCGAAGATGACCCAACAAAGTCCGCCAAGCTATTTTGATACTTCCCGTTGACGTTCACGGGAGATTCCAAATTTGAATTGGCCGAAGATGACCCAACAAAGTCCGCCAAGCTATACTGAAACTTCCCGTTGACGTTCACGGGAGATTCCAAATTTGAATAGGCCGAAGATGACCCAACAAAGTCCGCCTAGCTATATTGATACTTCCCGTTGACGTTCACGGGAGATTCCAAATTTGAATTGGCCGAAGATGACCCAACAAAGTCCGCCAAGCTATACTGAAACTTCCATTTGACGTTCACGGGAGATTCCAAATTTGAATTGGCCGAAGATGACCCAACAAAGTCCGCCTAGCTATTTTGATACTTCCCATTGACGTTCACGGGAGATTCCAAATTTGAATTGGCCGAAGATGACCCATCAAAGTCCGCCAAGCTATTTTGATACTTCCCGTTGACGTTCACGGGAGATTCCAAATTTGAATTGGCCGAAGATGACCCAACAAAGTCCGCCAAGCTATACTGAAACTTCCCGTTGACGTTCACGGGAGATTCCAAATTTGAATTGGCCGAAGATGTCCCAACAAAGTCCGCCTAGCTATTTTGATACTTCCCGTTGACGTACACGGGAGATTCCAAATTTGAATTGGCCGAAGATGACCCAACAAAGTCCGCCTAGCTATTTTGATACTTCCCGTTGACGTTCACGGGAGATTCAAAATTTGAATTGGCCGAAGATGACCCAACAAAGTCCGCCAAGCTATTTTGATACTTCCCGTTGTCGTTCACGGGAGATTCCAAATTTGAATTGGCCGAAGATGACCCAACAAAGTCCGCCAAGCTATTTTGATACTTCCCGTTGACGTTCACGGGAGATTCTAAATTTGAATTGGCCGAAGATGACCCAACAAAGTCCGCCTAGCTATTTTGATTCTTTCCGTTGACGTACACGGGTGATTCCATTTTGAATTGGCCGAAGATGACCCAACAAAGTCCGCCTAGCTATTTTGATACTTCCCGTTGACGTTCACGGGAGATTCAAAATTATAATTGGCCGAAGATGACCCAACAAAGTCCGCCAAGCTATTTTGATACTTCCCGTTGACGTTCACGGGAGATTCCAAATTTGAATTGGCCGAAGATGACCCAACAAAGTCCGCCTAGCTATTTTGATACTTCCCGTTTACGTTCACGGGAAATTCTCAATTTGAATTGGCCGAAGATGACCCAACAAAGTCCGCCAAGCTATTTTGATACTTCCCGTTGACGTTCACGGGAGGTTCCTAATCTGAATTGGCATAAGATGACCCAACAAAGTCCGCCAAGCTATTTTGAAACTTCCCGTTGAAATTCACGGGAGATTCCAAATTTGAATTGGCCGAAGATGACCCAACAAAGTCCGCCTAGCTATTTTGATACTTCCCGTTGACGTTCACGGGAGATTCCAAATTTGAATTGGCCGAAGATGACCCAACAAAGTCGCCAAGCTGTACTGAAACTTCCCGTTGACGTTCACGGGAGATTCCAAATTTGAATTGGCCGAAGATGACCCAACAAAGTCCGCCAAGCTATTTTGAAACTTCCCGTTGAAGTTCACGGTAGATTCCAAATTTGAATTGGCAGAAGATGACCCAACAAAGTCCGCCAAGCTATTTTGAAACTTCCCGTTGACGTTCACGGGATATTCCAAATTTGAATTGGCCGAAGATGACCCAACAAAGTCCGCCAAGCTATTTTGATACTTCCCGTTGAGGTTCATGGGAGATTCCAAATTTGAATTAGCCGAAGATGACCCAACAAAGTCCGCCAAGCTATTTTTATACTTCCCGTTGACGTTCACGGGAGATTCCAAATTTGAATTGGCCGAAGATGACCCAACAAAGTCCGCCAAGCTATACTGAAACTTCCCGTGACGTTCACGGGAGATTCCAAATTTGAATAGGCCGAAGATGATCCAACAAAGTCCGCCTAGCTAATTTGATACTTCCCTTTGACGTTCACGGGAGATACCAAATTTGAATTGGCCGAAGATGACCCATCAAAGTCCGCCAAGCTATTTTGATACTTCCCGTTGACGTTCACCGGAGATTCCATATGTGAATTGGCCGAAGATGACCCAACAAAGTCCGCCAAGCTATTTTGATACTTCCCGTTGACGTTCACGGGAGTATCCAAATTTGAATTGGCCGAAGATGACCCAACAAAGTCCGCCAAGCTATTTTGATACTTCCCGTTGACGTTCACGGGAGGTTCCAAATCTAAATTGGCCAAAGATGACCCAACAAAGTCCGCCAAGCTATTTGAAATTTTCCGTTGACGTTCACGGGATATTCCAAATTTGAATTGGCCGAAGATGACCCAACAAAGTCCGCCAAGCTATTTTGATACTTCCCGTTGACGTTCACGGGAGATTCCAAATATGAATTGGCCGAAGATGAACCAACAAAGTCCGCCAAGCTATTTTGAAACTTCACGTTGACGTTCACGGGAGATTCCAAATCTGAATTGGCCGAAAATGACCCAACAAAGTCCGCCATGCTATTTTGAAATTTTCCGTTGACGTTCATGGGAGATTCCAAATTTGAATTGGCCGAAGATGACCCAACAAAGTCCGCCAAGCTATTTTGATACTTCCCGTTGACGTTCACGGGAGATTCCAAATTTGAATTGGCCGAAGATGACCCAACAAAGTCCGCCAAGCTCATTTGAAACTTCCCGTTGACGTTCACGGGAGATTCCAAATTTGAAATGGCCGAAGATGACCCAACAAAGTCCGCCAAGCTATACTGAAACTTCACGTTGACGTTAACGGGAGATTCCAAATCTGAATTGGCCGAAAATGACCCAACAAAGTACGCCAAGCTATTTTGAAATTTTCCGTTGACCATCATGGGAGATTCCAAATTTGAATTGGCCGAAGATGACCCAACAAAGTCCGCCAAGCTATACTGTAACTTCCCGTTGACGTTCACGGGAGATTCCAAATTTGAATTGGCCGAAGATGACCCAACAAAGACCGCCAAGCAATTTTGAAACTTCCCGTTTACGTTCACGGGAGATTCCAAATTTGAATTGGCCGAAGATGACCCAACAAAGTCCGCCAATTTATACTGAAACTTCCCGTTGACGTTCACGGGAGATTCCAAATTTGAATTGACCGAAGATGACCCAACAAAGTCCGCCAAGCTATTTGAAATTTTCCGTTGACGTTCACGGGAGATTCCAAATTTGAATTGGCCGAAGATGACCCAACAAAGTCCGCCAAGCTATTTTGATACTTCCCGTTGACGTTCACGGGAGATTCCAAATTTGAATTGGCCGAAGATGACCTAACAAAGTCCGCCAAGCTATACTGAAACTTCCCGTTGACGTTCACGGGAGATTTCAAATTTGAATTGGCCGAAGATGACCCAACAAAGTCCGCCAAGCTATTTTGATACTTCACGTTGACGTTCACGGGAGATTCCAAATTTGAATAGGCCGAAGATGACCCAACAAAGTCCGCCTAGCTATTTTGATACTTCTTGTTGACGTTCACGGGAGATTCAAAATTTGAATTGGCCGAAGATGACCCTACAAAGTCCGCCAAGCTATACTGAAACTTCCCGTTGACGTTCACGGTAGATTCCAAATTTGAATTGGCCGAAGATGACCGATCAAAGTCCGCCTAGCTATTTTGATACTTCCCGTTGACGTTCACGGGAGATTCCAAATTTGAATTGGCCGAAGATGTCCCAACAAAGTCCGCCTAGCTATTTTCATACTTCCCGTTGACGTCACGGGAGATTCCAAATTTGAATTGGCCGAAGATGACCCAACAAAGTCCGCCAAGCTATTTTAAAACTTCCCGTTGACGTTCACGCGAGATTCCAAATTTGAATTGGCCGAAGATGACCCAACAAAGTCCGCCAAGCTATTGTGATACTTCCCGTTGACTTTCACGGGAGGTTCCAAATCTGAATTGGCCGAAGATGACCCAACAAAGTCCGCCAAGCTATTTTGAAACTTCCCGTTGAAGTTCACGGGAGATTCCAAATTTGAATTGGCCGAAGATGACCCAACAAAGTCCGCCTAGCTATTTTGATACTTCCCGTTGACGTTCACGGGAGATTCCAAATTTGAATTGGCCGAAGATGACCCATCAAAGTCCGCCAAGCTATCTTGATACTTCCCGTTGACGTTCACGGGAGATTCCAAATTTGAATTGGCCGAAGATTACCTTCAAAGTCCGCCAAGCTATTTTGAAACTTCCCGTTGACGTTCACGGGAGGTTCCAAATCTGAATTGGACGAAGATGACCCAACAAAGCCTGCCAAGCTATTTAATTTTCCATTGACGTTCACGGGAGATTCCAAATTTGAATTGGCCGAAGATGACCCAACAAAGTCCGCCAAGCTATTTTGAAATTTTCCGTTGACGTTCATGGGAGATTCCAAATTTGAATTGGCCGAAGATGACCCAACAAAGTCCGCCAAGCTATTTTGATACTTCCCGTTGACGTTCACGGGAGATTCCAAATTTGAATTGGCCGAAGATGACCCAACAAAGTCCGCCAAGCTATTTTGAAACTTCCCGTTGACGTTCACGGGAGATTCCAAATTTGAATTGGCCGAAGATGACCCAACAAAGTCCGCCAAGCTATACTGAAACTTCCCGTTGACGTTCACGGGAGATTACAAATTTGAATAGGCCGAAGATGACCCAACAAAGTCCGCCTAGCTATTTTGATACTTCCCGTTGACGTTCACGGGAGATTCCAAATTTGAATTGGCCGAAGATGACCCAACAAAGTCCGCCAAGCTATTTTGATACTTCCCGTTGACGTTCACGGGAGATTCCAAATTTGAATTGGCCGAAGATGACCCAACAAAGTCCGCCAAGCTATACTGAAACTTCCCGTTGACGTTCACGGGAGATTCCAAATTTGAATTGGCCGAAGATGACCCAACAAAGTCCGCCAAGCAATTTTGAAACTTCCCGTTGACGTTCACGGGAGATTCCAAATTTGAATTGGCCGAAGATGACCCAACAAAGTCCGCCAAGAAATACTGAAACTTCCCGTTGACGTTCACGGGAGATTCCATTTTTGACTTGGCCGAAGATGACCCAACAAAGTCCGCCAAGCTATTTTGATACTTCCCGTTGACGTTCACGGGAGATTCCAAATTTGAATTGGCCGAAGATGACCCAACAAAGTCCGCCAAGCTATACTGAAACTTCCCGTTGACGTTCACGGGAGATTCCAAATTTGAATAGGCCGAAGATGACCGAACAAAGTCCGCCTAGCTATTTTGATACTTCCCGTTGACGTTCACGGGAGATTCCAAATATGAATTGGCCGAAGATGACCCAACAAAGTCCGCCAAGCTATTTTGAAATTTTCCGTTGACGTTCATGGGAGATTCCAAATTTGAATTGGCCGAAGATGACCCAACAAAGTCCGCCTAGCTATTTTGATACTTCCCGTTGACGTTCACGGGAGATTCCAAATTTGAATTGGCCGAAGATGACCCATCAAAGTCCGCCAAGCTATTTTGATACTTCCCGTTGACGTTCACGGGAGATTCCAAATTTGAATTGGCCGAAGATGACCCAACAAAGTCCGCCAAGCTATTTTGATACTTCCCGTTGACGTTCACGGCAGGTTCCAAATCTGAATTGGCCGAAGATGACCCAACAAAGTCCGCCAAACTATTTTGAAACTTCCCGTTGACGTTCACGGGAGGTTCCCAATCTGAATTGGCCGAAGATGACCCAACAAAGTCCGCCAAGCTATTTGAAATTTTCCGTTGACTTTCACGGGAGATTCCAAATTTGAATTGGCCGAAGATGACCCAACACAGTCCGCCAAGCTATTTTGAAACCTTCCGTTGAAGTTCACGGGAGATTCCAAATTTGAATTGGCCGAAGATGACCCAACAAAGTCCGCCAAGCTATTTTGAAACTTCCCGTTGACGTTCACGGGAGATTCCAAATTTGAATTGGCAGAAGGTGACCCAACAAAGTACGCCAAGCTATTTTGAAAATTTCCGTTGACGTTCATGGGAGATTCCAAATTTGAATTGGCCGAAGATGACCCAACAAAGTCCGCCAAGCTATTTTGATACTTCCCGTTGACGTTCACGGGAGATTCCAAATTTGAATTGGCCGAAGATGACCCAACAAAGTCCGCCAAGCTATACTGAAACTTCCCGTTGACGTTCACGGGAGATTCCAAATTTGAATAGGCCGAAGATGACCCAACAAAGTCCGCCTAGCTATTTTGATACTTCCCGTTGACGTTCACGGGAGATTCCAAATTTGAATTGGCCGAAGATGACCCAACAAAGTCCGCCAAGCTATACTGAAACTTCCATTTGACGTTCACGGGAGATTCCAAATTTGAATAGGCCGAAGATGACCCAACAAAGTCCGCCTAGCTATTTTGATACTTCCCATTGACGTTCACGGGAGATTCCAAATTTGAATTGGCCGAAGATGATCCATCAAAGTCCGCCAAGCTATTTTGATACTTCCCGTTGACGTTCACGGGAGATTCCAAATTTGAATTGGCCGAAGATGACCCAACAAAGTCCGCCAAGCTATACTGAAACTTCCCGTTGACGTTCACGGGAGATTCCAAATTTGAATTGGCCTAAGATGACCCATAAAAGTCCGCCAAGCTATTTTGAAATTTTCCGTTGACGTTCACGGGGGATTCCAAATTTGAATTGGCCGAAGATTACCTTCAAAGTCCGCCAAGCTATTTTGAAACTTCCCGTTGACGTTCACGGGAGGTTCCAAATCTGAATTGGACGAAGATGACCCAACAAAGTCTGCCAAGCTATTTAATTTTCCATTGACGTTCACGGGAGATTCCAAATTTGAATTGGCCGAAGATGACCCAACAAAGTCCGCCAAGCTATTTTAAATTTTCCGTTGACGTTCACGGGAGATTCCAAATTTGAATTGGCCGAAGATGACCCAACAAAGTCCGCCAAGCTATTTTGAAACTTCCCGTTGACGTTCACGAAGGATTTAAATTTGAATTAGCCGAAGATGACCCAACAAAGTCCGCCAAGCTATTTTGATACTTCCCGTAGACGTTCACGGGAGATTCCAAAATTGAATTGGCCGAAGATGACCCAACAAAGTCCGCCAAGCTATTTTGAAACTTCCCGTTGACGTTCACGGGAGATTCCAAATTTGAATAGGCCGAAGATGACCCAACAAAGTCCGCCAAGCTATTTTGATACTTCCCGTTGACGTTCACGGGAGATTCCAAATTTGAATTGGCCGAAGATGACCCAACAAAGTCCGCCAAGCTATACTGAAACTTCCCGTTGACGTTCACGGGAGATTCCAAATTTGAATAGGCCGAAGATGACCCAACAAAGTCCGCCTAGCTATTTTGATACTTCCCGTTGACCTTCACGGGAGATTCCAAATTTGAATTGGCCGAAGATGAACCAACAAAGTCCGCCAAGCTATACTGAAACTTCCATTTGACGTTCAAGGGAGATTCCAAATTTGAATAGGCCGAAGATGACCCAACAAAGTCCGCCTAGCTATTTTGATACTTCCCATTGACGTTCACGGGAGATTCCAAATTTGAATTGGCCGAAGATGACCCATCAAAGTCCGCCAAGCTATTTTGATACTTCCCGTTGACGTTCACGGGAGATTCCAAATTTGAATTGGCCGAAGATGACCCAACAAAGTCCGCCAAGCTATACTGAAACTTCCCGTTGACGTTCACGGGAGATTCCAAATTTGAATTGGCCTAAGATGACCCATCAAAGTCCGCCAAGCTATTTTGATACTTCCCGTTGACGTTCACGGGGGATTCCAAATTTGAATTGGCCGAAGATGACCTTCAAAGTCCGCCAAGCTATTTTGAAACTTCCCGTTGACGTTCACGGGAGGTTCCAAATCTGAATTGGCCGAAGATGACCCAACAAAGTCTGCCAAGCTATTTCAAATTTTCCATTGACGTTCACGGGAGATTCCAAATTTGAATTGGCCGAAGATGACCCAACAAAGTCCGCCAAGCTATTTGAAATTTTCCGTTGACGTTCACGGGAGATTCCAAATTTGAATTGGCCGAAGATGACCCAACAAAGTCCGCCAAGCTATTTTGAAACTTCCCGTTGACGTTCACGAGAGATTTAAATTTGAATTAGCCGAAGATGACCCAACAAAGTCCGCTAAGCTATTTTGCTACTTCCCGTAGACGTTCACGGGAGATTCCAAATTTGAATTGGCCGAAGATGACCCAACAAAGTCCGCCAAGCTATTTTGAAACTTCCCGTTGACGTTCACGGGAGATTCCAAATTTGAATAGGCCATGGTGACCCAACAAAGTCCGCCAAGCTATTTTGAAACTTCCCGTTGACGTTCACGGGTGATTCCAAATTTGAATTGGCCGAAGATGACCCAACAAAGTCCGCCAAGCTGTACTGAAACTTCCCGTTGACGTTCACGGGAGATTCCAAATTTGAATTGGCCGAAGGTGACCCAACAAAGTCCGCCAAGCTATTTTGAAACTTCACGTTGACGTTCACGGGAGATTCCAAATCTGAATTGGCCGAAAATGACCCAACAAAGTCCGCCAAGCTATTTGAAATTTTCCGTTGACTTTCACGGGAGATTCCAAATTTGAATTGGCCGAAGATGACCCAACAAAGTCCGCCAAGCTAATTTTATACTTCCCGTTGACGTTCACGGGAGATTCCAAATTTGAATTGACGAAGATGACCCAACAAAGTCCGCCAAGTTATACTGAAACTTCCCGTTGACGTTCACGGGAGATTCCAAATTTGAATAGGCCGAAGATGACCCAACAAAGTCCGCCTAGCTGTTTTGATACTTCCCGTTGACGTTCACGGGAGATTTCAAATTTGAATTGGCCGAAGATGACCCAACAAAGTCCGCCAAGCTATACTGAAACTTCCCGTTGACGTTCACGGGAGATTCCAAATTTGAATAGGCCGAAGATGACCCAACAAAGTCCGCCTAGCTATTTTGACTTTGTTGGGTCATTTTCGGCCAATTCAAATTTGGAATCTCCCGTGATCTTCAACGGGAAGTTTCAAAATAACTTGGCGGACTTTGTTGGGTCATCTTCGGCCAATTCAAATTTGGAATCTCCCGTGAAAGTCAACGGAAAATTTCAAATAGCTTGGCGGACTTTGTTGGGTCATTTTCGGCCAATTCAGATTTGGAATCTCCCGTGAACGTCAGCGGGAAGTATTAAAATAGCTTGGCGGACTTTGTTGGGTCATTTTCGGCCAATTCAGATTTGGAATCTCCCGTGAACGTCAACTGGAAGTTTCAAAATAGCTTGGCGGACTTTGTTGGGTCATCTTCGGTCAATTCAAATTTGGAATCTCCCGTGAACGTCAACTGGAAGTTTCAGTATAGCTTGGCGGACTTTGTTGGGTCATCTTCGGCCAATTCAAATTTGGAATCTCCCGTGAACGTCAACGGAAAATTTCAGTATAGCTTGGCGGACTTTGTTGGGTCATCTTCGACCAATTCAAATTTGGAATCTCCCGTGAAATCAACAGAAAATTTCAAATAGCTTATCGGATTTTGTTGGGTCATCTTCGGCCAATTCAGATTTGGAACCTCCCTTGAACGTCAACGGGAAGTTTCAAAATAGCTTGGCGGACTTTGAAGGTCATCTTCGGCCAATTCAAATTTGGAATCTCCCGTGAACGACAACGGGAAGTATCAAAATAGCTTGGCGGACTTTGATGGATCATCTTCGGCCAATTCAAATTTGGAATCTCCCGTGAACGTCAACGGGAAGTTTCAGTATAGCTTGGCGGACTTTGTTGGGCCATCTTCGGCCAATTCAAATTTGGAATCTCCCGTGAACGTCAACGGGAAGTTTCAAAATATCTTGGCGGACTTTGTTGGGTCATCTTCGGCCAATTCAAATTTGGAATCTCCCGTGAACGTAAACAGGAAGTTTCAAAATAGCTTGGCGGACTTTGTTGGGTCATCTTCGACCAATTCAGATTTGGAATCTCCCGTGAACGTCAACGGGAAGTTTCAAAGTAGCTTGGCGGACTTTGTTGGGTCATCTTCGTCCAATTCAAATTTGGAATCTCCCGTGAACGTCAACGGGAAGTTTCAAAATAGCTTGGCGGACTTTGTTGGGTCATCTTCGGCCAATTTAAATTTGGAATCTCCCGTGAACTTCAACGGGAAGTTTCAAAATAGCTTGGCGGACTTTGTTGGGTCATCTTCGGCCAATTCAAATTTGGAATCTCCCGTGAACGTCAACGGGAAGTTTCAAAATAGCTTGGCGGATTTTGTTGGGTCATCTTCGGCCAATTCAAATTTGGAATATCCCGTGAACGTCAACGTTAAATTTCAAAATAGCTTGGCGGACTTTGTTGGGTCATCTTCGGCCAATTCAGATTTGGAATCTCCCGTGAACGTCAACGGGAAGTTTCAAAATAGCTTGGCGGACTTTGAAGGTCATCTTCGGCCAATTCAAATTATTATGTCGCTGAGTATAACCGATCTCGAGATATCGTGAGCGAAGCGAACAAAGAATTACCACGATTAACGATCAATATAGTACTGTAAATACTGTAAAAGCTGTAAGAACATTCAATTTTATCAAACACATCGGTATTGCTTTGTACATATTGTCTTGGATTTTATTCCAGAAAACAACTTTGGAGACATAGAAAAAAATGTTCTCAAAATCCTAGAACCAGGATCCTACACAGATTTCGGGACAAAATTATCTTTTGAAAGAAATGAAATGTCATTCAAAACTGTACGAAACAGTTTTTCCAAGAATGAGAGCAGATTTAATATCTTTAACTGCAAATAAAGATCCCTTAATATGCTCATACGGATCACGTTATCTTTTAACCCACAGAGATAAACATCAAATTAACGTAACTTCCAGGAAAATGAGAGAGTTGGCTAAAGTTTTGTTAGAAGTGAAAAAGATACAACCAAAAATATCAAATCTTTTACAGGTTTTAAAACCGGAATACTTCGATATTTTTGTTGAAAAGGTAAAAGTATGTGCTAGCAATGATGCTGAAACAGATAAATATAATGCGCCCTCCTTCGCTATGAATATAAGCACTTCTTTAAAAGAATGTTGTGAAATTGGAATTACTTATGCAATAAAGAAGAAATACAGCTTTGAAGGTAAATCTGCATCTGAGGCTGAAGCCGAGCTTGTACAACTATTCTTTTATTAAAGTCGAATTTGAAGTTCGAAATATCACACCAAGCTGCGAACAATCTTCATTTTAATAAGATGAATAACATTACAATTGTTCCACTAGCAAGTAATATCAAATTATTTAGAGAATACCTTATAAAAGAAGGCAGTGAGGCAGCGTTATTGTTAAACAGTAATGAGTGTAATGCACATGCTTTCCGAAAATTGGTTGAGATTACATACTGTGCAGAAAACGAGTAGAGGAACTTCAAAGGCTTCCTCTAAATCTATACGAGAAAACTGCAGATAATCAAATTTATGAAGAATTCAAGGACGTAATAAGGCCAATTGAAATGATGCTTATACAAAAATTCAAACGTGTTGTCATTCAGGGAAAAAGGAAGGTGACCCCTGTTTTATTTAGCTTTGACGTGCAACAACATATAGATCTGTTAATTAAATCAAGAAAAAGATTTGTTCCATCCGAAAGCATATTTATTTTTGCTAATATAAATACTAATAATCCAATCGGCTACAAGGTATTGCAGAAACACGCAAAAATGGCTAAGCTAAAACATCCGGAAGCGATATCTTCAAGAACACTTAGAAAACATTTAGCAACAATCTCTCAGTTATTTCAATTGAATGACCAAGATATAGAGCAGCTAGCTACTTTTATGGGCCATACATCCTCAATCCATCGAAGCGAATATAGGCTACCGGACGATGTTTTCCAAATAGCCAAAATTGCTAAGTTGTTGTTAGCAATGGAAAGCGGTGAAGGAGCTAGCCATAAGGGTAAATCGCTTGATGAAATAGAAGGAAATATTGACGAAGATTTACTACAAACTGTTGATGGAAATGAAGATGATAAAAACAGTCAAACATCAAATGAAGATAATACAGATTTATTACCTTTAAATGATCTAATTGAGTAAAATAAACCATCATCTAGTTCACACCTTCAGATGAACAAGAATATTGCAACCCAAAAGAAAGGGAAAAAAAGAATATTTTCTAAATGGACTGAAGAAGAAAAAAATATCGTTTTCAATTTTTTCAAAACTCATATAAAAAAATGCAAACCACCCAAAAAACACGAATGTGATCAGTTGATGTCTCAATACCCAAACACATTTCAAAGTAAAACTTGGCTGAAAATAAAAGTTCTAGTTCAGAATTTTTATACAAATAAAACTTCTTGCAAGATAATTAACACTTAAATTAGTTTTAACTAAAGGATTAATTGTACTGAATAGTCGTAATAATCAATTGAAGGAGATGTTAACATAATGAAAAACAAACTTAAATTGAACTTAATTTTACTGGCTTAATTGGTACTAACGTATAAAGTAAATTTCATTATTAATTACTGTAGTGTTAAGTTAATTTTAATTAGACTTTTATTTTTTATGTTATAGGTTTCAGTAATGTCACATTTTTAGGTTAGGTTCATGATCTGTTAAAAAAAAATATATAATATATATATATATATATTATGGTCTATTTGATGAGTTTATAAACCTTTACAATTATATGATACATAACTAAATTTTAGTTATATATTTAGGGTTACTTTCATTTGTTATAACAAAACAAATTTAAAGAATTTTGAAACTGTTTTTATTTTAATTGATTAAAATAACATTTTATATAAAATTGATTTTGTTATTGTTTTCCACAATGTGTTTTTTTAAATATATAATATTAATAATTTAAAAGTATTGTAAAAACATCCTAAAGAAAAAAATCAAGAGGACATTTATATTTTCCTATAAGATCTCTAAAAGTTTATAGTTCATTATCTCCTCCATATGAAATGTCCTTGTTTGAACTGTTCTGTACGAATGTACAAAAAATGTAATGTTTTTTTAAAGTAGTAAAACAAATTCTATGATGGTATTCTTAGAGGTTTTTTATCTTAATAAAAACAAAATTTTAAATTGGACCGATTTTAAGCTGGCTGCATTAATTCTGTTGAATATAGAGAAAGAATTTTATACTTATACAAGTAATTAATTAGTCTGAAGATGGAGTAAATCTCCGAAACCGGTCGTGAATAATTAAGAAAAGGAAATCACGTGAAGGAGGAAACAAATAGTAAATAAACATTATTTATTATTAATTATAATACATAATTACATAAAATACAGATAAATTTACCCTTTTTCGCCTGAAAAAGGATAAGTCGTGAGATTTTAAATGAATTAACTACAATTAATTGTAGATAATTCAAAATTAAATGTTAAGAAAAATTTACTTCTTTTTGCCTGTGTAAAGCGGAAAAAATATTGCTTTTATATTAAATATTCTTAATTGAATTTTGTTAGAAACAGCGAATTCAAATTTTATATTTTTTTTGTCAGTCATAAAATACATTTTTGTGATAATGGTAAAAAGTATGATAAAAATTGGTAACTACAGGTACCGTTTTGAGACACGAACCATTTTTGTAGTTTATGTAGGTACTTTTTCAAAATTTATTTTAATTATTTTTATAACGAAATCCCATGTAATACTTTTAAGAAGAAAAAAAACCTTTGTTTGAAACTTAAATAGAAAAACTCTTTGCAAGGATATTTGAGAGGTAGGAAATTCTATTTTCTATGTAGTTCTAAAAATGCCTAATGATCTTTCGGAAACTATTTATAATTTACTACACTTGAGTAAAGCTAAAATGTTTACTTATTCTGTTAAGTATTGTATTAAAGAATTTTTATGGGAGCATTGTTGTGATTACGGATAGGTGAATGGTTGTACCATTCTTCTAAAGTTTCATTTACAAACATAGTTGAGTTTTATTAAATTCACAGTGATAAATAGATTCTAAAACGTGAAATTTATCACAGTTACTCTTTTAAAACCAACTTCCCACAAAAAAATATAAAACAATTTTTTTAAAACATGTAGGGATGCTAAGCAGTATAGTTGTGAGTTATTGAAATAAAATATTTTTTCATGAAATTTACTACACCTTACAATAACATTAAAAAAAACCTAAATAAACCCTATACTTAAGAAGCAAAAAACTTTAAACGTGTACTTGTTTCTGAAGCTTCTCTTTATGTTGTCATAAAAAAATCTAATTAACCATTTGTTAAAAATGGCTCAGAAGTTTTAAAAAAAGCTATCAATGTGAAATACGGCAATGTTGCCAGATCTACAGCTGCCATAATGATTGTCCAAAGGTGAAATTATTCAGTATCTAAATATACACAGGGCGATTGAAGCGCTCTATGCGGAAAAAGCTGAAACTTCTATAATATACACTTTTTTCATTATAACATCATTATGGCAGCAGAGCTGGTTTTTAATACATCATTTTATTTGGTTATTTTATGATGAGTTATTGAAATAACTACTGACAGGGTGATATTAAGGTCTGCTTTAGTATTTCATGAACATTTTTCTTTTATAGATCCTTTTGGTAATGAGAAACACTGGGAATTCAAAGTGGCAGCCGTATACTGCTGCCACAAAGACTCGGCTGCCACTTTAAATGTAAAAATGGCAATGTACGGTTCTCATAATGATAGCAGGATGTAAATATTTTATTTTATATTAATCCAATCACCAGAGTTAATTTACTTTTGGTAGTTAAAACGGATTGTTAGACTGCAGTTCAAGGAAACGACGCTGGTAACAATTAATTTTCAGACGGACTTTCTTAAATACAAACAATTGGATACACCTCTAAAAGTTTCGAAATAACTTATTCCAACACAGAATAAGTTTTAGATTCAGACTAATGTAAATTAGTGGATATCAATTAAATTTATATTTATTTCAGTTTATTTTTTAACAATTCCTGACACTCAAACCTCTTCAACATACAAAAGCCACCGTTTTCTTGGTTCACATCTTCTTGTATTGGCCATTCAGCATGATCTTTGGCATAAAATTTTAGTGCATGAAGATTGTATAGTTTAGCCACCCTAACCTCATTGACTTTATCCTTTAGTTATTCAAGTTTATTGTTATTTAATATTTAAGATCCTCCTCCTACATCCACAGGACCGAAGATTCGTCTCACAATTCCTTTTTTTCAAATACTTGAGGCTGTAAGTGACAGTCGGTCTGATTAATGTCTTATATAGCACTACTTTAATCCCTCTGTACTGTAGTTTAAAATTTAATTATTTCTACCCATTATGCGGCTATGTCTTTCATTACAATGTTTTTAATATTATTTAAAAATGTCCATAAGTAGCTTAGTCAAGTACTCCTTGAAATTTACATCAAACAATATTTATATATTCCAGTTTTCTTCTTCCCTCACCTTCAAATACTTTGTTGTTGTTTTTCTAATTTATACGTAGTCCTACCTTCCCCGCTTACAAGTTACAATTCCTGAAATATCTAAGACAGCATGTAGTTTCGGGTCGGTAGAGCTAGACATCCCTAAAAATATAACAACCCTGGTGGGGATTAGAATGAAAGACAAAGAAGGAAAAGTAGTGGAGTATAAGTGAAGCGGATTATTTCAAATTATTTCTGGTGCACGACGAGGGATGCTCTCTATTTACCCTGGCATTGCATTATGCTATGAGAAAACTTGATATGCATGGTAATATATATACTGCAGAATGCAGCAGATGGGAGCTTATACTGATGAAGTGGTGATAGTGTAACGTGAGAGCAGTGACGGAGATATTTCAGAAATTGAAAATATAATTTTACTAGGAAATAATTTGCCAAGTAAAGTTTAACAGTTCAATAAATTTCCATCGGAACATAATAAGTACCCATTGTTGATTTGAAAGAAAAGGTTAAAATATATGTTACTGCATATCGATAATTCAACATGGCAAATACAAAATACTGTGACTGTCGTTTTAGAAAACAAAATAATTAGATGGAGGATCCATTTCAATGAGTAAACAATTTTAATGTATAGACAATAATT
The DNA here is from genome assembly GCA_963513935.1 of Aphrophora alni. Lineage (NCBI taxonomy): Eukaryota > Metazoa > Arthropoda > Insecta > Hemiptera > Aphrophoridae > Aphrophora > Aphrophora alni. The sequence continues at coordinate 109,403,937 of OY740772.1, read as the reverse complement.
ACAAATCTTTGTTTAAAGTTAACTTTAGTTTGACACTCACCTTGGTAGCAATCGTTGAGCTTTTGATTCAATATCATCGAACTCGGCATCAGATTGACGTCGGTACGCTGTAACTGTTGCCACTGTATGTTTAGGGTTGACATCAACACTCATGTTCCACGTCTCAACGTTACTGCACTCTGCACTCAGCACTCGGAGACCGGATTTCACACGAGCTCTACAAACAACGAGAATTAAACAATTTACATTTAGATATTATTGTAAAACAATACATTTCATTGAGATCATAAGTTTCTATTAAATGAGATGTTTCCTACGTTATAAGTGAGATTTCATCCAATGATCATCGAGGTGTGTTCACAATTCACGATTTGAAATAAACCACGAATGATAATAATTGCAAGTCAATGACGACATGAATATGTTAAGATCGTTAACATCCAAAATAAAATGATGAGCTTCACATGGTACTTGCCCAGTCCCATCAAACAATGTATTACTAGCAGATCCTCAAAATGTATGGTGAAAAGTTGATTTATTGGGCCTTACGGGAAATATTGAATTGAAAAAAAAACTTTTGGACTTGGAAATGAAAACGAAAAAAATCTATGCACTCAGAAATAAAACTGATATTCTATCAGTGGCTCGCATATATTTAATTGTGCGTAGCGATCCCAATGGATCCTAGCTGGATCTACACTTAGTGTAGGATCCCTCTCTATCATCTTTTCTATCAAGTCTCTTTTGACCAACACTTTTTCCCTTCCGACCGTGACGCAGAATATTCGAGGTCTTCACGTTATGTCACTTCCTTTTTTTATAAGGTGACGACAAATGAGAGTTTTTTGCATTTAAACAACGGTAAAATAAAATAAAAAGATACTTAAAAAAGTAACATTTGTTTACCCACAACAAAACCTACTCTGTACAATATATATATATATATATATATATATATATATATATATAAATACTAAAGAAAAACTAATAAAACAATAAAGCTTTAAAGAAACAAATCAAATGATAATAAACATGTAATTATCGCCAAATTGTCGTTACAAAAGCTGTCGTCATTCTGTCTACTAAATTTACTTCTAGGAGTATGTAATACAGTCACGTACATATACTCGTGTCCCTCCGGAATAAGTCGATGTAGGCTGTAGGGTAAAATACAAATAAGAAAGGTTGTTAGAAGTGTACTTCAACTACAAATAGTTTAACGTTGAATATCTTTTATTATCAACTTATTTCAAAATATATTTTAGTCTACATATTTAGTGTTATATGTTTACGAACAGATACCCCACTAATACATAAAACCTCCTATTTAAACTTTTCATTTTCTTTTTGAAAAGAGTAGAAATCTAAATGCAATTAACGCTGTCTCAAAAACCTTCGGTTAGGTTAGGTTAGGTTAGGTTTTTACAGATCATTAGAACATAACAATGCATCGGATGTGAAGTTTCGGATTTTAAATTTTTGTGGAGAATCAAAAGATAATTTTAGAGGATCACTCTAGGTTCAAGATGTAGAAGTATACTTCAAAAATCATAATACGAAGGTGGCCATGCGGCATATCGTTTAACACCGTCTTTTTTGTCTAAACACCTTGGTTGTATCGAAACTGAAAGAGGTTTTACAGTTTTCGAGATATCAGGTAGGTTTAGATTAAATTAGGATTTCTCGAAAACAGTAAAACATTTTTCAGTGTGCTCCAACACTGTTTCTAGCAACGAAATATGGTGTTAAACAATGTGTCACATGACCGCATCTAATTACAATTTGTAAGTCGACTCCTAAATCTTAAATCTATTGATACATTGAAAAAGGGTGAAACATTTTAAAGTGTTTATTGAACCACTCGCGGGACGCCTGACAGATGTGAAACATCGAAATTCATTTTTATGAAAAGAATGGAAAAGAAAAGAAATGGTATGTGAAGGATATAATAATGATATAAACAACTATTTCATAAACATGATTTTTGTAAATAACACTATTATTATATATTTACAAAAATACATTATTTTGGATATGTTTATTATATTACTATCAATATAAACTATATCAATATTCGTTCGTTAGACCAAAAATATCAATAGTAATATTATTTGTGTTATGGGCAAAATCATAACCTAAGAAATACCTTTTAAACAGCCTAAAATTCTCAAACACTTAAGAAGCTAGTATTTTTACATTTAAAATGGGTTAAAAAACAATCTGATATAAAATCTGTCATAAAATGGGGGGGGGGAGTAAATTTAAAACCACTCTGGATATTGTCACGTTGTTGTGCCTATTAATATTTTTCCAATTTTTTTATAAAATAAAACCAAACACTTTCTCACAAAAGCTCTCACACGGAGAAGACAAAAGTTCATTAGATTAGCCTCACTGTCTTAACGTTAATCTACATTTTATTACTTCATTCTGTTATAGAAAACTGTTCCTGAAAGTTTTTGTGTACAATTAATTGTTTATTTGTGTTCAATATTTCTTCCGATTTTTAATATTCCGAGATAAATCTTAAACATTTGTGTTTCAAAAGCAAAAACCTAAAGTTTAAATTATAAACAACGCCCGTGGAAATACTTTCATACTAAGTACGTATATTTTTATTTATCTCACTAGCAACAATTTTCGTATTATTTCAAGAATGTGTAAGTTTATATTAAATAACATTTTATTACTACACAGCAGAAGAAATTGTACGTTTTAACTTGGCAATCACTTAGAATGATAGTTATACAGAGACCATCATATTATTATGCATTGCACGGAGCTTCTATTTGTTTGTTATTCAAAAAATCCCTGTCCCTACTCTCAACGACTGAAGGAAAGAAGAGGGTCATAACGTGACCATTATGCAATCCTCCTCTATAAAGAGTTTCGAAGTTGTCAATACCTAAAATAGAAGAATGCAATACAAAGCATCTACATTGCATATCTTGCCCCTTACTACAGGTGTAAGGCAAGGCTACATTAGTGCTGGTCAATTAATACTTATTATGTATAGGGGAACTACCAAAAAGCCACGAATTTTTGGGCCGCTCTGACCCTACCGAATAGCCACGATCATTAGAGGGGATTAAGAAGGGTTCGTTTGCCAGCGCTGAAATGTCCGAAAAGCCACGACGGCTCAGCCAGGTAGCCGGCACCACCTCTGGGAAAAAGGGAATTGATAATTACCTATGACATAAACCATTTACTACTACACTTAGTAGTTTGTAAAATAAAAGTTTATTTTTTATGATACAAGCATACTACAGGCACTACAAGCATACTTCGTACTAAAGGTTCGCCAGTCCCAGACATTTAAAAAAAAAAAAATTACCCTATTTTCGACTTTTACGTACTTCGAAATATCCAAAAACTACGATAATTTGAAAACTGTGATCTTCAAAAATCAATTTTGAAACCTTATTTTACAGGAAAAATTATGAATAAATCATATATCCGTGTCGGGATAGAGAAAGCTACAACAAAAATAGATACTAATATTTATAGAATATACTCTTTCGGCACTACAAGCATACTTCCTACTAAAGGTTCGATCGTGGCTTTTTGGACATTTCGTTCCTTGCGAGATGACCCTTCTTAATCCTCACTAATGATCGTGGCTATTTGGTAATTTCAGATGGACCGAAAAATTCGTGGCTTTTTGGTAACAGCCATGTATAGTAGTATCGTGCGTGCGTGAGTGTGATTGTAATACTGTAATACATATGTGAGATACATACAAGGTGACACTAAAGTTGCAATCACTAACTTGCGCTGTGTAGATATGTCAGTTTACAAAAACAATTTATGTATAATACCAAAAAACCATTAATAATGCCACATTTAAGTTTGTCGTTTATTACAGTCTCGTTTTATATTATATCTGTATGTTTTATTTTATGTAAATCCTTGAAATGTTGTTTCTTTCAAAACAAAGACTTGCAAATATTGAACAAATCAAGTGTTAACGTTGAATTTTAAAATACATAAACAAAAGTAAATAATTATACGTCATTGTGTTATGAAAACATTAAACATGTTTCATAATAATGAACTGAGTTTATCTGATATATGTCTGACAAGTTTGCTTGTAATGTTTACAAATGAATACAATTTAGTGGCACTGCATTGAATGAAAGCCTAAAGACGCCGGGCGCCGTTCCGTCTAGGCAACTTGCCAACTCTTCTGGTAATAACATCGGCTTAGTGAAGAAGCAGGTGCAGAAAGATTAGTGTCATATTTATTTTACAATGAAAAAGTCAACTGTAAGACGCAAAACTAGGCTTATTGAATGGTTGGCAGGTGAAGTATTTTCACGCATCAACGAACTTTACCGATTATCGATACATTCTTTATAAAATAATCCTTGTATCTCCCTTAATAAATATAAAATGATCAAACTTCCCCATCCTTTAAAACGATTTCGAAACACAATTAATCATCCCATGAGATAAGTAGCTGACATAAACTTTTTTGTATTATTCCATGAACATATCCCTCCATTAAGCATTAATTTCTTTTGTTTCTAATAATTCAACAACACAGACACCTATAAGAAATTTGACAATTTACAGTCAATCAATCATGAGATAACGCGTGAGATAACGCGTGACAAAATCGCTACAAAGGTGGACGGACAGAACTGCAAACAATGCGACATGGTATTTACATTACTAATAATTTGAAACTGAAAAAAGTTAATTGACGTTATCGTGGTACTTACCCAACCTCGTAATACAACCATTAAATGTAATGACCAAAAGTTGGTTTCTTGGGCCTTATAAAAAATGTTAACATGTAATGTTAAATCAAGAGGTCTTATCAAGTTTGTTTAAAACAGATTTAATGAACCTCATAATTGTCTATATCACGACAGTTAGGCACTAACGAACCTCTCACTATGCTCGTGTCGGTGACTCCCCCCCCCCCCCCCAAGATCTCGTAATTATACAAATAACACATTTCAATGAGAGGTTATACATTTTGACAATTACTTCTCTATTTCTCATCGTGTAAAGATAAGGTTAGTATTACATGCAGAATTGAAATTTTCAAATTTCAATCTAGTGTAGTGTTTGTTGATGAACATACGAGATATGACCAAAAAAACTTTTTGAAATGTCAACTATTTTCACATTTCGATTTTTAAAATATCAATATCTATAGAGTTTTATATGAGCTGATTTACACCTATACCAATTTTTGTTTCTATATTCATTTTCATGGGCGCCAACGTTTTTACATACAAACGACAATAACGAAGATTGGCGCGTTTCGGAAGTATGTTCCATCATCAGAAATTTCTTACTCGTAGAAGTCGTCAAACGTTAAGATATTTTAACACAATAAAATACAACATTAAACACAATATCATATTCAATTTCGTTAATCAGGCGCACTGTGGTAAGTTGAACTTTCTGTTGTGATCTTAATGTTTGACGATCTCTACGAGTGAGAAATTGTTGATGATGGAACACATTTCCGAAACGCGCGAATCCTAAACGAACAAAGTCACATGACGGTTAATATAAGGTAAATATAAATATTTTTTATAGCGTGACTTGGATACTAATCAACATGTTAAAATGACGAAGAATTGATTGTTTTGGTTTTCCGAGGTCATGACATGTCAAGGTCATAGGCGAAATAAAAGTTGGACTTTTTTTTGGCGATTACTAAACTTAACCTTCGTATACTCCATTAGCTTTACAACGGACAAATGATCTGTCAATAAAACAAAATATGTGAACTTATAAAAATTAATTCATTCATTCATTAAATAAAGATAAATTATAATCAATTGATTGCAACAGTAACCCTCAGGAGTTTATTTAAAGTGAGTAAAGACTTGCCAATCCCGTGGGAACGTACGCTACATTTTTTCATGTAGTCTTGGGTTAGATTCATGCATTCCATCTCTCTATCGGTTCTCTTTTGACCAACTCTCGTTGTTTTCCTGTCGCTATTAGAATATTCAAATGCTAGGGGTATTTCCTACTTTGTTTTGTAAGATAATGATCCCCGAAAGGTTTTTCATCTTTAATCGAGAAAAAAAAATTAAACTGTACATTTGGGGGAAAGAGGGGATGAAAGACGCAGATGTAATACGTAATACAAAACTAAATAAGATTGTTTAAAAGAAAAATATAAAACACATAAGAAAAAATAATATACAATTTGGGTCCAGTGTTTCAGTATAATTTCGAATCTCGTTTAATATGGCAATAAGTTGAAAGGATTCAATCATATTGGAAAACAGAGGGAATAAAATGGAACTTTATGAGAGTCCCTTTATACGTTCTGGAGTTGCCCCGATACTATAAAATCTGGAGAGGTATGATTTCAGGCTTTTAAAATACTGTTCAGAACCTCGGTGAATATATTGATGACGACAATAAATATGGTAAACCGACAATGTATGTTACAAGAGTGTAACACGAATTACCAAAATACAAGGTGCAAAAATATTACACAAATTCGCCCAACCCAAAAACTTACAAAAACTTCGTCATCAAAATTATCAGTTGGATGTGTAAATTTGTCAGCCGAAAAATGTAAATTAAATATTTAAATAAGGGCTTACAATAACTTAGCTTCTATCATAAACGGGTTCGCAGTGTAAATCGTATTTACAGTATAATAAACACACAGAACACAATTCTCACAAAAAAAAAAAATACGCCTAAGTATCAGACGCGTTTCAACGACCAGTTGTGGTTTGGTTGGTGTAGCTGGTGTATCACTGAAGAGGACGACCTTGTCGTTGAAACGCGTCTGATACTTAGGCGTATTTTTTTTGTGAGAATTGTGTTCTGTGTGTTTATTATACTGTATAGTTTTTCTCATAAGTCAAGCTCAACATTTAATATAAATCGTATTTGATTAAATATTGAGCTTTGAAGGACGACCTTAGGTTTATTTTTTGTTTAATCCCAATTATTCCCCAAATGAAATATTTTCTTTCCACAACACATGTGCTTCATTAATTTTCACATTTCACTAAAATTTGAACGAATCGTTAAATCTCCATGGCCGATTTTTTGGATGTTTACCGTTAATTCACGAAGCGGAATTTTTGGAGAGCCGATTACCAATACGTTTTGTTTGGATCCATGAGCAATAATTAATGAATATCGTTAAGCCGATTTTGAAAATAAAACCGTATTTTGTGTATGTTTTCCTTATGTAGCTACCACCAATAATTGAGTTATTATAAAATGATTAAAAATGTTAAAAAAAGTTCCTAGATATGAAAAAAAATAAGCCCACACACTTAATTTGATCAAAATCGGTTCCATGCGTTTAAGAGGCCACACACTGATTTTATTTACACACCACATTATCTCTACACTATTCAAAGTTGACAGTATTTATTATACACTTTCTTATATTATACACAATTATGTTCTTCCTTTAATAAATTGAATTACTTTTGATTTGTCAAACAAAATTAAAAGCAAATATTTGTCGACTCTGCTCAAAGCAATCAATTAGTCACGGCAGAAAGAAGTGACTTGATCCAGAAAATGTTCAATTATGACGTAACCTTTCGTAAAGAAATAAAAACACATAATTATGTTGAAAATGTCTAAAGGAGAAGAAAGTCATTTCTTTACCACTTTAAACTTTTTGTTGACAAAATGTGTCATCAAGTTATTTTCTCAGAAGGTCGTTACGTTATTTTAGTTCTTGTAAACACAATTTATTAAAGGTTATGTTTTGTACAATTGTTCCTGCTCTCTGAAGGTTATGGTAGATAATTAAAATATATAACACTAGTTTTATTAAGTTTCAGACTTTTCTAAAACAAATATGTACACGTGTGCTACCGTTATCTGCTTTCGTCTTTACATCCCATCGCTTGTTATCTTTGTTGTGCATTAACATTGATTTTAAAATTAAATTATCTAAACAGCGTGCTTGTAAATTTCAACTGTTTTATAAACCGATTTTGTTGAAACTAAACAAAACATTGCGACACGATTTTGTTAGTTTGTACTGCAGAATAAAAGTTGTAAAATAGCCGAATCACTAAACTAATATTTATAATGAATTTAAATTTATAAAGATTCAGTTTATCTGCAAATAATTTGTTGTTCATTTCCATTTATACTACCTTGAAACAACCCCCTTACCTTTTTAATACCCCCACATTTTAAAACTCTGAATTAATAAATTAAAGGGAATTCAACTGAAAGCCCATTTCCAATTTCTAGTAATAACGAAATCGTGCAAACATTTTAAAACCAGTTTGTACCAATTTTGATAAATTACGACAGCTAGAGTAACAAATTCTCAACGCAAAGACGACCAATATGTAAATTTGTTAAAAACAACATTAATGAAAACAGTGGAATGGAATGAATGAGCACGAATGTAAACATCGTCATTCTATCGTAGACTTTCTTTTGCATTTCAAATGGACTAGTCTCTTGAAATGCAGAATAAGCACTGCAGTTAAATCTTATTAATATATTATAATTTATACACAGCAATGTAGGTCAGTATCTATTTTATTTCAAGAACTGCATAATGTCCCTAATGCATACTATTTGAAGATTACTATAGTTTTGAAGCGACGTAGGTATGTCGGGTGGGACAAAATAGTGTCATTTTCAGAAAAGTTTTAACAGCAGTTTTTCACTCAAACACGCATATGCTTTGTATCGTCTACTTATTTTTAGAGCAAAACCAATTCAAAATAAGAAAAAATAGTTTTATCCCATTGAGATTGTGTTTAGATAGAATGGTTTGCTGTTTGGTCATCTGTTCGAAAGCAAACTTGTAATATTTTTTTAAGATAATACCATTCATAAGAAAACTAAATCTCTGTGACGAAATAAGTTACATATTTTTTAGTTGTAAATGTGACCAAATAAAATAACCCCGACTTTATAATAATTATGTGAATATACCAAGTGTCCCAAAAGTCCCCCCATTATTATTTTTTTTTATTAATGGAAATAGACAGATTTGCATTGGGGAAAGTTTAGACAACCAATAGAGGAGTTTTTGAAGTATCGAAATTTTCAACCCTTACCCCCAAAATGGGGTAGTTTGGGGGTAAGTCAAGAATTTTAAATAGCAACCCCTATTGAGTGATACATCATTTTAAAGGTCATTTAAAAATAAGAGTAAAGGCGCAAACTAGAGGTCTTTAAGTTCATCCTACCCAACCTAGCGACCAATGGAATTGTGAATTTTACGTTAATAATTACACCGGAAATATTGTGCAATTGGTCGCTATGTTGGGTAGGATAAACTTAAAGACCTCTAGTTTGCGCCATTATTCTTATTTTTAAAAGAACTTTAAAATGAGGTATCACTCAATAGGGGTTGATGTTTAAAAATCTTGACTTACCCCCAAAATACCCCATTTTGGGGGTAAGGGTTGAAAATTACGATACTTAAAAAACTCCTCCTTTGGTTATCTAAACTTTCCCCAAAGCAAATATATATTTCCATTAATAAAAAAATAATAGGGGGTGGGACTTTTGGGACACATAGTATTTTAACTACACAGTCAGATTTGTTCTAACTCCCTGTGTCGCTTCATTATTATACTCATAAAATGTTAGTAATTAAAGTAGGTCACCGGCTGAAAAAGTGACAAAAATTGTGCAACAAAATTAGTTGTTTCATCATTTTTTTCTGAAAAATCTCCTTCCTGGCGAACTGCAATGATAAAAGCCACTATAGTGGAGTTGTTTGTAAAGAAAAACTCTCATTTTTAGTAAATTTTTTCAAGTCATTTTTTTAGGTAGTTTTACAACCGACTGTCATACTAACTTATTAGAATTTTTCATACAATAATAAAGGCACTATGAACACAACAGACGGTTTAGTTTAAACAAATTTAAATATAAAAATCAGAATTGTTTTCACTTTAATAACATCTAAAAGTTCCTTCTTAATAGCATTTACTTTCGAAAAATAATAAGACTGGTTTGGAATTTGTTTAGTGAGTTTTTTTAAAAAGTGGACAGTCAAAAACACCCCACACAACTCACCAAAAATGACTCAATTGTAATGTAGTTCATCGCAATATTTTAAGTAATTTTACAACTAACTCACTTTAAATGTGCTGGAAACTAATGACCTACTAAACACGAGATAAAACTCCTGTTTTTCTATTTATAAAGTGGTGTTTCCTCAAAAACTAAGTGGGCAAAGTACTTAGCGTATGTTTGTGATACCCGAACTACATTTTGAGCAAAACACCCAAGGTCGACTCAGCTAATGGTTATTCATACCGGGGTTGTAAAGTTAAGTTTTTTTTCCTCCTCATTATTTTTCCTAGATATAAATTAGTATTATAATTTGTGATTGTTTAATAAGCATGAAAAGTGCAATCATTTTGTGTATAGTTTGTACACAATTTATTACTTAATAATTTAAAAAGAATGAAAATCATAATCTGAAAAACAATAAATAACAGCAGGTTTACACCCTAAAAGTAGGGAAATCCACCCTACACATAACCTGCTAATTTTCGTTCGCTGGTAGATATAACAGATACCTCATGTATAGCTTTGCTCCATGTATGAATTGATTCGTGTAAAATAATGGCATGGTATTTTCAAAAACTTTAACTAAACTGTTGTAATTTAGTTATTTACTGCATAACATATTTCACGCAATTTTTTTTTCTTTACGCAATTTCCTTTACTATACGAATATATAGCGTTATCGAATCACCGCAAGCCTTTCAAACTTTGTTAAACATTCCAGGTTTGTTGGAGATATTAAATTTCTATGGATTCTGATGTAGTGGATTATAATGATGGGAACAAAAAGGACTCTCGTGTATGGATTCAGTTAGCTCAATGGTTTCAAGGGTGTTAATAATGTTTATTTTTTGAAAATCAAGTTAATTCTTCTCCTTCGCTAAGGATAAATGAGTAGGCCTAAACAACTCTCAGCCATACAAGACAAGAGTTGAACAAGGGATATTTATGATTACGAGAGCCATAACGCTGAGTGCAAATTTGACACTGTGTTTACATCAATGGTTGTTACGCCACTCAAATTCTCAATAAAAAGTAAAAGTTTTGCTTTCCTTAAAGGCATATTATATGTTTTCTTTGTTGTTTAAAGACAATAAACCTTCCAGTAATCATTGACTTATAATATATATATATATATATATATATATATAGATTTATGTATAAGACCTTTCGAGTGCCTAATGGTACGGGCGACGACCTATTGGAGGCCTGGAGTGCTTGAACTCAGGCATTCAAAAGGTCTGTTTTCATACACTAAAACGACCTTTTGTGCCCTCTGTATAAAGCGAAAACGTCGACGAACCTTTTGGATGCCTAGAGTGCCTGGTGTGAAATGTACGGGAGACGATATTTTGAAGGCTTATATACGATCAGTTACAAATGCCACCTATTGAAGTCTTATACGATCAGTTACAAAAGTCACCTTTTAAAGGGTTTAGTTGACGCCTGTTATCACCATGGTATAAGTCATCGTGTTTTAGAGACCTTTTGAAGACCTGCTATTATTTAAATAGAACCTTTTGAAGACCTTATGCTCTCCAATAAACTTAATTTTGACATTACTTTGTCTGAAACATTATTTGAGTAAAATTTTGCGTCACATAACAATATTGTATAGTTTTAATACAAAAAAATTTGATTTAAAAATTTTCTCATATCACTTACTTTCTTTCATTAATACTATTGTTTGTCAAATACTAATGAAGTAACTATTTATTTTAAATATAACTAGAGGGTACATAATCCTCTGTTCGCGGTACAACTCCCGTTCAGCCATTCGTTGTCCTCGTTTTCATAATATAGTTAACAGAATGTTAAAATATGTTACACATTATTAATCAGAAGACGAAAATAGTTACATTTATTTCTCCAAACAAGTATGCTACGGTATTTATTTTTTCAAGTTTATAAATAAAACTATATTTTAACTAGTTACCATTTTACTTTCACACTATACTAGAGAAAGTATAGTGATCGCAAAAAAATCGATGATGAGATTTTTGTGGATATACCCGTTTTGGGACCCCCTGAGTCCAAAAAAGTGGTTTTTACAAAATGTCTGTCTGTATGTTTGTATATAAGTATGTCTGTATGCATAAAAAGCTAGAGAGAAAAATATTCGATCGATTTCAAACAAATTTGCACCAAGCATGTCAATTAGGCATGCTTTATTTTTGTTTAAATTTGTTAAATTGTTAAATTTGTTTAACAACAAAACACACGTCATAGTACTTTTCCCAGCCCTAAAATGTATGTTATACTGTACAGTCCTAATTGTAGTTATGCGATTAAGCAGAAAAGTGTCTTAAATTAATTCAGCAGCCTAAACAGTTACTTTTGATAGTGTTTAACAAGAAAACACATGTCATAGTACTTTTCCCAGCCCAAAAATGTATGTTATACTGTAAATATATGTTAAGTGTACTGTTTAATTTGTGTGTGGGTGTGTGTGTGTGTGTTCATGTTTTTACTCAATTGCGGATACATCGACATGCACACGCCCACACTGTGGATACATTTTCAAATTGTGGAAACATACACACGTTTCCACAATTTTCTGATCGTATATTCTTTAACAAAATGCAAAAAGAAGTCATATGAACATGAGGTTCCATAACTAGATTTTCAGCAAATGTGTTAAATAATTTTCTGATCGTATATTCTTTAATCATTGCAAAAATAAGTCATATGAAAATGAGTTTCCATAATTAGGTTTTTGGCGTGTTGTGTTAAAACGATAAATATAACACAGCTATGGAAACGTTATGAAAGACTACTATAGCGCTCTTGGCGGACCGTCGAGTAAACTTATACAGTGTTGCTGGTTTTACCATCACATCATTTTACTTTGTTAACTTTTAAATGCATTTGACAAGATATTTTTTTAATATAGTGTATACACTATAAGTATATTATTAAATATTTAGATTATTTAATAACTACATTGTATTACTTGCCCAGCCCAGCCTAGCCATCACATCATTTTACAATGTTAACTTTTGAATGTATTTAACAGGATATGTTTTAATATATGGTATACAATATAAGTATATTATTAAATATTTAAATTATTTACTAACGACATTGTATTACTTGCCCAGCCCAGCCTAGCCATCACATCATTTTACAATGTTAACTTTTGTATGTATTTAACAGGATATGTTTTAATATAGGCAGGGTATACAGTATAAGTGTATTAATAAATATTTAAATTATTTACTAACGCCATTGTATTACTTGCCCAGCCCAGGGTAACCATTACATCATATTACAGCGTAAACTTTTGAATGTTTTTGACAGGATATGTTTTAATATAGTGTATACATTATAAGTACATTAAGAAATATTTAAATTATTTACTAACGCCATTGTATTACTTGCCCAGCCCAGCGTAACCATTACATCATATTACAGCGTTAACTTTTGAATGTTTTTGATAGGATATTTTTAATATACTGTGTACAGTATAAGTACATTAAGAAATATTTAAATTATTTAATAACGACATTGTATTACTTGCCCAGCCCAGCCTAGCCATCACATCATAGAGTTTGTTATTGTGTGATCATGGTAGTAGTAACCATAGAATTTTTTTTTTAAAGGGTATTTATAATATATCAAAGTTCGAATATTTTTAAAATTGTGAATTGTGTCATGAAAAAGTTGTTCAGTGAGGTTTTTTTTTTATTTTTCGGGTAGAGTTGATGAAAGCGGCAAAGTTGTAGCTGATAAGTTAAATTAAATCCATAATATTTTTAAAAAATGTTTTGCTTCAGTAGTTTGGCTTTTACAACCATTGTCGGCAGGTGGCTTGTAGTGCGCGAGGGTCCAAAGGTCAAACGATCCTTTTAACTTGGGTTAATCGTCTGTAAAACTTTGGGGAACACCCCAGATATTTCTAATTGTTTTGCATTGTGTGATTTTCTAAAAGTATGCATTTTAGGGAATGATCTTGACCCTTTTTGTTATTAAGATGAACAAAAATTCCCACCCTTTTATTAGTTTGTTGAAAGACGTTTCCGCCGCTTGTTTTTAAAACAGGTGTCACATTTTCAGGCCAGGTATAGTCCACGGTAGAAACTTTAAAACATAACAATGTACAATTTATGGCAGTCTATAAAATATAAATGTCACGGATGAGAAACAACTATATTTCAATTTTTTCCAGGGTAGGCCTATATATTCTACTTTATATGAAAATTAAGTTATTATACCCGCAAACATTTACTATTCACTCTGCAATCAAAAGATAAATCAAATTAACAATAAATAACTATGTCCCATAACTAGGTTTACCTAAACTAGTTACAGTACTAAGATAAAGAAATACATAGGCTAAATAAAGTGAAAAAAATGTGTCATATTTTGTACAGTTAAAAGCATTGCTCTCTCTCTCTGTTCTCAAAATGATAAGCATATTGTTAGCAACATTTCGCTGTAAATTTTTTTAGAGAATACACGTGACATTAGCGTAGATAGTACGTCACATGAACCAGATGTTACCCAAAAACCCCAAAAGACGAAACGAAAATTAGTACTATGGACAAACGAGCAGAAGGTGGTTGTTACATCTTTCTTCAAAATGCATATAAAACGTAGGATCCCACCAAAAAAGAGCGAATGTGAAGAACTGAAAAACATGCACAAGGAGTTATTAGAAAATAAATCTTGGTTAAAAATTAAAGTTTTCATTCAAAATCAGTACATGAAAAAGAAATAGCTGTTTATATACGTGATATTTCTAACAACTATAAGCGCGAAGTAGGCTACCTCAATGATTGTAAGTTTTTTTTTTATTGATTATAGGTCATCAGAATCTGAAACAGCGTAATCTAGTTATTAGTTGAATAGTATTTATTGTATCGTTTTATATAGTTTTTGTTATGAGTAAGTTATGTTGCTTATATGTTACGAACTAACAAAGGTGTTTTTTTTATCATAACTTTTTATATAGGCCTATAATATTCAATGATTTTATGTTCATAATGTATTGTTATCTTTACTTCGGAACTATTATGTTTATATGTAAGCTATGTTGCGTTTATTACGTCTTAACAAAGGTGTTTGTTTTTGTTTTTGTTTTTTTTCGTAACATTTTTATATATAATAATCAATGATTTTATGTTCATAATTTGTTATCTTTACTTCGGAACTATTATGTTTATATGTAAGCTATGTTGCGTTTATTACGTCTTAACAATGGTGTTTTTTTTCTTTTTTAATTTCTTATCATAACATTTTTATATATAATATTCAATGATTTTATGTTCATAATTGTTACTTTACTTATGAACTATTATGTTTATGTGTAAGCTGATGCGTTTATTATGTCTTAACAAAGGTTTTTTTTTCTTTTTGTTTTTTTATTTTTTATCATAACATTTTTATATATAATATAAAATGATTTTATGTTCATAATTGTGATCTTTACTTAGGAACTATTATGTGTAAGCTATGTTGCGTTTATTACGTCTTAAAAAAGGTGTTTTTGGAGGGGGGTTTATCATAACATTTTGATATATAAAATTCAATGATTGTATGTTCATAATTGTTATCTTTACTTATAACATGTTCAAAAGATTACATTATATCGTCAGAAACTATGAGAAAATACAGCTGAAGAATCAATTGTTGTTAATGCTTCTTCAAAAATAAGAATTACTTCAACTGCAAGTAAATGTGCTCTTTTTACGACAGCCAATCATTTGTTCTTAACATACAGTTACAGTAGTTTGTAAGTGCAGGTAGCCATCCTCGCCTGGGTGTTTTACAACTTAACACAATGAAACAATAGCAGCCCGGTAGCCAGCATGACCCAAGTAAGACACAGCCTATGACTCAAGACTAATTTCATGGTTTCAAAAGTTTTTAAAGCTGGTGACTTTGTTCAGAGTAACACTAGGCACCAACAGTTCTGCCAGTTACTTTTCTTTTTTTTTGTTTTCACTGATTATGATTTATGTGACAAGTTACAGATAAACCAACAGACACACACAAACCAATTTACAATACAAACCAATTGTAAAACCAATTCATACCAAAAAAATACACTTTACTTTAAATTTTTAGTGATTGTCCTAATTATTAATCTTAAAAAATGTAATTTATTATTTAGCCGACTTTTTTCTAATAAAATATTCCTGACAAAAATGCTTCAGAATCGTGTTCTGAATTTTTATTTATTAAAAAAAATTGTTTCTCACGAGTCAAGCTCGAAAACATTTATAGCTTCAAAACAAGATAACATTTTTCTATTAAAATTGTTAGAAATCTTATACGATGCGTGTAAAATTAATTTACTTTTCTTGAGGCCAATGAGGCAATAATTCAAAACATGTTGCAAAAACACTGCGATAAAATGCAGTTTCTGAATAAAATGTTCTTCACTGCCTCAAGTATTATTCGTAATACTTCATCTTAAATACGTGGTGAAGTAAACTAAAATACCTGCACTATATGTTTGTCAATTACTATGCCAAATGTATTGTTGACCTTCAATATCCAGAGTGGATACTGAAATATTGTTGATTTTTGTACTTTTCGATGTACGTAATGGAAAGTGAGAACATTGTCAAAATATTCGTTCCAAATCAGTATTTGTGTTTGTGTAACTATATTTATTACTAAAATACCGCATATTGTATTTCCCGTTGAACAGTGCTTACAACTTTTTGTCTTAAGTTGGTTTTCACGTGGGACTTTTTTTTATAAATTTCAAACTGAGTCAAATAATATAGCCTACTATGCTTAACGAAATAAGTATTAAGCTTAAAATAACACTGTAAACAAAGTATTTAAATTGTCATTTTGTACGGGTTAAGCAAGAATAATAATAATTTGTTAATATAACTAGTTTTATATCATATATTTTGAAGCTAATTTTGGTTCAAACTTTCTGAAAAAGAGAGAATAAATGGTTAACAGAAAATCATCATGGTTAACAATGCAGTGATTTTATCAGCAACAGTTTAAAAACTACTTGCATAAAAGGAAGAGAAGAGTGATTTAATTTAAAACAATATTTGAGATAGGGACTATAGTTTTGGAACATTTAGAATGCACATCACTAGAGTTTTAAATTGAATTTTATATTAGTCACTTCATGTTTTTATCATAGAATTCATAGAAAATATGTATGTGGACTTACATTAAATTGTTAAATAGTTGCTAATAACAAAGATTGATGGAAGAAACTAAAAAGGTGTAAAATTTTGATTATCTTTATATTATTGTAAATTTTAATACATATAAAAAAATGTATTTTTTTTTCTTTTCTTTAATCCTGCTACAATAACTTGAATAGTTATCCACGGATCGAATTTAAATTGATTGGAAATGTTGATCTAACTGTTATGAATAAAATATAATCAATTTCGTATCGATATCTTTAATGGATTGTCAGATATATATCGTTTAATGAAAATGAAAATGAAAATATTAGAAAAAAGTAAAAAAAAAAAAAAAATTGTTAATAATATATTCTTATAGAAAATTAAAAAATAAAAACAATGAGACTATACACGACATGGTATCTTTGTTTACTTTTTGAGGTATTTACATTCAAAAAGTCTATATTTTGTAATTTTCATTTTCAAAACGTTATAACTTGAAAAGTAATAATCATAGAGAGTTCTAGGTATGCTTAATCGTTCAGATTTTTAATTCTCTATAACAACTGTAAATTCCAATTTTTTGTAATTAAAAAAAAATTCACTCAAAAATCCACTTTTTTCATCGTCGATTTTTACGTTTTTTGAGTGAAAATTTTTTTAATTACAAAAAAATTGAAACTTACAGTTCTTATAGACAATTAAAAATCCGAACGATTAAGCACACCTAGAACTATCTAAAAATTTTGTAAGCAAACCTCAGATTCGGATTCAGCACCCCAAAAACATACAGAGGGGAAGAAATAAAAACTACCCTACAACTTTCCTAGTAATCCACCAATGTAATTTGACATATGTACAATTGAACAATATACAAACACATTTTTGTTCAAATACTAAGAGACGAGAAGCTCAAAAGTTGTAAATTGATAATTTCCAAAATATCAATTTAACAATGAATTTTACGAAACAAATGCACACTTTGTAGAGAAGTTGGAGTCCTAAACTTGTGCCCAACAAAATTAATCTATACTAGAAATTAACCATTCTAGTGCGCTTAGTGCTTATTTTGCGCACTTGTTCACAACCACTCGTTAACTCTGTCGCTGGAGTTGTAGTTTAAGCTACAAAGCCGTTACATTTGATGTTCTTTAGCCCCCTATCACATCCCGCCGGATATAAGTCGAGTTACAGTAACCCTATATTATGTTCATATTAGGTTAATACCATTCAGTTTTACTCGTTTTCAGTTTCATATGAATTTACTTACTTATTCAAATACAGTAGATTAGGTTGTATTAAACGCTTTAATTGTTTAGCATACAGGGTGTTTTGCGAGAGTTTGGCACAACTTCAGAAGATGATAGGGGTCCACCTAAAAAAATCAAAATTGTTCATTTGTACCTAGGGCCAGAAAAGCTTCGTTTTCCAGACATCCGCCATTTTGTTTCTTTTCCAAAATGATTTATACCTAGAGAACAGTTTGACCGATTGAGTTTAAACTTGGCACAAAGTTTAACCTAACAATGATAGACCCTATATATATACAGGGTGAGTTTCTACTGACACCATTAACTTCGCCAGTATGTTCTACTCACTAAATGGAATAAAAAAGTTCATATGGACCCATGTCCGATCTCAACCGTTTGGCTGTAGTCGCGTATTTTGTGTTTTTTTCAAAATCATGATATTTTGCCTCACTATTTGTTTAAGACATTTAGTGTTTAAGACATTCTCGCTCTTGTCAGAGGACATTTGTCGCATATATACTCTTGTTCAGAGCACAGTTACTGTCCTCTGAATATTAGGAGGACAGTGTATTCTCATCAAGAGTATATATAACTTACTGTCCCCTTAACATGAGTTAACATAACACGGATTTTTGCAACAAATGCTGCCAACATTGTCTTGTCCCCAACATTTTCCCTTCTTCTATACTCTCATTTTTGTTATCTTCCTAACTCTCTCTCTGCAATAGGCATGAAACATTTAGTTTATTTTAGTTTAAATCAATGGAAAATAAACAATTAACATCAAATTTTGTATGACGATTTTTTCTATAGACTTGTGGGTGGAAACACACGATAATATTTTAACTAGACTTTTTTCTATAGATAAAAAACAATCTAGATTATTTAATACCATATTTATTGAATTAGATAATTTATCGAACTAATAAACGCTATTACGCAACTTACCCAGCGCAACATTAATATTAAGACAACGTTTGACCGATCACCATGAAAATTGGCCAATACATGTTTTCTTTTTTTTTTTTTTTTTTTCATTTTCCCTAATTATTATAAAAGCCATCGAAGAAAATTTTCAAACTCATTTAACTCATTAATGGAGAATGTTTTTATCTAATTATTATAAACGCCATCATGTTACTTACCCAGTCTAACATTAATACTAAGACACCGTTTGGACGATTACAATGAAATTTGACACAGACATGTATTATTTCATGGAGAAGGGTTTTATCTAATTATTATAAACGCCACCATGTTATTTACCCAGTCTAACATTATTACTAAGACACCGTATGAGCGATTAAAATGACAATTAACATTGATTAGTATAACATTTATATAATATAAAATTAATTAATAAATAGATTGAATTTTCTATTTTAAACGACAAAGGCCTACTTAGGAAAATGTATTAACAACCAAATCTATAACTAATTATGAGGGCTAGATACCAAATTTTTACGAAATAATGCTACAAATCTTCTTTCCTTGTAATATTTAGCATTGACTTGGTGGCCGGTATGTAGTGGCCGGTTGCATAAACGTCAATCAGATATGATCTATGATCATCGTCCAAATTGATCTAATATCAAGAGTTTATGTTTATTATTGAGTATATGTTTAGAGTTTACCTAACATTATATTTTGTTGTATTACTTCATGTTTCATTGATTGTAGACATAAAAATTGACCAAGCTGCAAAATTAGCAGTCTAGTAGTC
Source organism: Aphrophora alni (assembly GCA_963513935.1). Lineage (NCBI taxonomy): Eukaryota > Metazoa > Arthropoda > Insecta > Hemiptera > Aphrophoridae > Aphrophora > Aphrophora alni. The sequence goes on along the minus strand of OY740772.1, from coordinate 109,383,847 downwards.
GTTCAGGTAGCCTCTGCCCCTAATAAAACAAAGGGGCTACAGTGTGTTGATCTATAAAAGAAACTAAAAGTTTTGTTAACGGTTTTAGACTAATGTCTCCAATGCCTAGTATCTGTTTCTTTAATGCAGTGCAATTACATTTATACAAAAATTCAATACAATCAGTATGAAAATATTTCAATAATAAAAATTAAATCCAATTTTAATTATAATCTTTTAAATGTTGGACATTTATATTTCATTATTATTTTAAACACATATTATTATCAAAGAATTTGAGACATTATCAAATTTCAACACAATATCTAAAACACTTAAGTTTCAACTAAAAGTAATCGCACATTAGGACCGTTTAAGGTTATAATTATTATTGTTATTGAATAAATACTTCTTTCCACAGAACTTTGGTTTAACCGGAACAGAATGGTCAGGATCGAATTTAAAACCTATATCCTTTTACAAAAAATATTATTGATTTGTAATTATAGATTGCCAAAAATTTGCCAAAATATTACCGTTTACCGTTTTTACATTGAGGTGGATTGTAATAACTGTTATTGATGTACTCAATCGAAAGAAACTGACTTCTTAAACTGTTAAAAATTATAAATAGCTAGGAAAGAATTCACGACTGACGTAAAAATTTGTCTTTTAAACCGAAAATGTATATCTTTGTTTTCTTTTATATGTGTGTAAATTTGTAACATAAATAAAACTAAAATTTATTTTAGGAAAGTTTGATAGAAAGGTTTCTACGGTATTCTGTAATTTATGTTTTCTAAAAATATTGTGACCGACCATTACAGCTCTCTCATTATCAGGAATTATTTTGTCTTACCTGCTATGTTGAGGTTCAGGTAGCCAGGGCGTTAAGACTAACCTAGCCTCTCTTAGTTTTATGACACTAAGAGACTTTTTTAAATATATTATAAATGTGCCTGACGTTTTATCTTTTCGGGATAATCATTGTTTTTAAAATTCCTTTAGACATAAAGAAAGCGAACACTATCCCAATTCATATTGCCAACAATTAAAAATAGCGTATGCCTTTTACATTTTAGGAATCTTGATTTTCTTAGTAATAACGATGCCATTTTTTAATTAAGATAATTAATATTACTACTGTTACATATTAATTGTAAACAAGTGAATGGATCAAAACAATAACAAACTTTGTCTAAAAACTCTTTCTTGTTAAATAAGAAAGTTTGTGTGTATGTATATATTGAAACACACTTTCAGAGTGTTATATAGGTAAGGAATTTTTTTTTAAAAGTACAAAATTTAAAATGGATGAGTCAGAGGTGGGACGCACAACAAATTACCTGACGTTAAAGTTGAAGAAGTCCTGGAAAATATTTCAAAGTTTTTAAACAATAAATCGTACTAGAGCTATTCAACAACTCGAGCAGAGTATTGGAGAACTCAAAAATTCCAATAACTTATTTCAATAACCTATGTATGGTCAAAGTTATAGGCTTCTTTGGCGCAGAAGGATAGCACTTTCGTAAAAGATCTTTAATTAATTGTGTTATCTTATATTTATATTTAATTTTAGCAATAAATGAATTACAGTACTGTAGTTATTAGTTAAAGCACAAATTTGGTAATTTCCCTAGTTCACAACATTATCCTGAAAATGGAAAGATAGACAGCCAGAGTGAAGTCTAAAGAGGACTTTATTTTTATTATATAGAGGAACTATATTATTCTTTGTTTTTCTTGATCTTAGGTAGTTTTTTTAATAAGCCTAAAGATTTCAATTTATTTAGGAAAGGCTATTTATAATACTAAATTAATTACGATTCTACAAAGAAAGTACGTTTGTTGTTTTTAAGATTCGTGTTAAATAGAACAATGTGGAAAATACAATAATGAGACACCGTGAAAATAATAGAGGTTGCAGTTTTACAAGAACAGAAAAGCATCCCCCCAGCCCACATCAAAAACACAATCACGGACGCATGTTATTCACAATTATCATTTCATCAGAGAATAAACTTTATTTCCGTTTTCACAGTTGGTTTGTTCACATGTAGGCCTATAGGTTACTCATCGACATTTGAAGAATTGTGCCAGGAAGTAGTTCTTCCTTCATTGAAACACACTGAGCTTGTTAGGAGTGTTACTGAAAAAAGGAGTGTTACTAGGAATTGTTTAATCAAATATTTACACATTTTATCTTTACAAAAAATATTGTTCTGCAATTTGTGAAACACGTAAAAACATTTTGCCTTAAAATAGTTGATTTTTTTTTGACAAATTTCTTTATTTATCGAAGTTAAAGAGACCAACAGTCAAAAACAAAATATATTTTATCTAACTTCGTTTTAAGATATGTTAAACAATTAGAAGAAAACTGAACAAAAATTACGCGAGCTACTCAATTCGCCAGAGTTTTGAAATCCCAAAAATCGGTTCAAAGCTTTTCCGATTTCTCGATTTAATATGGATTTAGTAATTTATATTAAACATTGAATTAAAAAAACGGTTAAATATCATCAGAATTCTTTGACAACTGTATCGAACTCATCCAAAAGAAATGTTTGTGACAAATAAGTTGAAATTACTCAATCAAACTTCAGAATCTGATTAAGTACGACAATATATACATTAAATGCTATATAACATGTAGGATAGTCCTCTCGTGCTTAGTTTTCGAATATCCGCCATTTTTTAAAAATAAAATAACATTAAAACTTTAGAAATATATATGATATTGAGTTCAGATTTGATAAACGCATTTTTCATGTAACGTTTTACACAAGATTTGAAAATGATTTCCATTTTAAAATGTTAAAGTCGTATATATTGAAAACTTGTTAACCTTATAAAACAATTACAATAGAGTAAATACTTTTATTTGTTAATGACGAACAATATGGTATTTATATTTTTACTGTAGCTGTAAAAGAAAATATATTTGAACAGAAAAGGGAAAATTGCATCACAAATATTATATAATTTTAACAACAAATAAACTTGTGCTCTATGAAGTAAGAATCGGTTGACATTTGATGGTTGGAGAAGTGAGGGGTTGGTTTTGAGATTGTCTAGATAAACATTTTATAGTTAGTTATAGAAATTCGAACAAACAATATTAGGTAGTAGCAAATTAAAAAAAAAAAAATAGTAGAAATAGGCTGTGGATATCTAGTTATGACTCACTTACGCTCAGTAAGGAGGGAGTAATGCAACGTTGCCACATGGTGTGTTTTTTCTACCTGCGCCAATACACTGTTTATTTTACAGTTGGACACAATATTAATATTTGCCCGGTCGCAAATTTGACTACATTTCTATTCAGGAACTATACAACTATATTTTAAATATTTAATAATGTTTTAAATTGATTAAAAAAATACTATTATTAGGTCTGGAATATGAAGGAGAAACGTTTATTTATTGTTTACCTTATTTTTGAGGGTCACTCAAATTATAAAGTCATACTATGCCACGTAAAAGTCAGACATTTTTATTTCTAGAAATGAATAGAGGTGTAAGTACGCCTTTGATAAGTTATGTTGTTTTTCAGAGACAAGAACCCTTAGATGCCGAGGATCCCTTAAGAAAAAAAAAAAAAAAACAAGTGATATCCATTTAATTTACCTTTCCTAACGGAATTAATTCAACAAATCGGTCGGGAAGAACACCCTGGATAAATTGTATTGTTTTATATAAACTGTTGTTTCCTAAGTATTACATGGAGAGAAAATTGCACTTCACCGTCCAGTAGTTCAATAAATAAATGATTTAGGCAACTCAAGATATATGTAAGCTTAACATTCATTTCATCAACCATGATAATTGATCTGGTGATAATCACCCTGCTTGTCCAGAATTTAGAATAAATTTAGATAGTACTCAACAAAAAAACCTTTCAAAAAGGTAAAACTTTCGTAAGTATGACCTTGCGTTTTATTCCCTTTAACTTACTCAACACATTGTTACATTTTCCTTTTCCTTGTATCTGAAGTAATTTAATAAATAAGGCAGCGAAAGCATGAGAAATCATACTGGGGTGGGGGTTGTCTCTGAACACTATTCCAGTGGGCGACATATCACCCCACATTTGATTTATTAATAAATTCTTTTTTTCATCTTAATATTTTCTATGAACCTCCTTGATTATTGGAAAATTATTGATTTTTTTCTAGAAGTACGCTTATATTGAAAATTTGTGTGTGACCATATGGTCACAGTAGGCTTTTAAGTGACTATTCAGGAAAAATAACAACTATTCACATTAGATTAAAATTTGTCTTTATCATTCACTTTAAGAACATTACATATTAACTATATTAAGATCAGATCATTGTAAGGTCTGCAGAGTTCAAACTAACATAATATGGAATGTCATACCGTACACAATAGCCTACTACAGTTTGTGATAGTTCTCAAAACACTTTACGCACAAACCGACGTCACATTTCTTGCAAGCTGTTCTTCTTACTGAACTGCACAATCAACCTGCACACCGTCTGCGCTTTTCTGTTGGTGCTACATAGTGATGTAGACCATCATAGCGTAAACTATTTTTATTTTTGGCGACAAAAACCTTTCTTGCCATACTTGGGCCGGGAAGAGCTGGAAGAGTCTTGTATCTTGTCAAGTAGGATTGAACAACTTCTCTTCTAAATGCCAGTTTTGTCATTTTATTCCCTGACAATCTGTGTAGTCGCCAAGCGTTAGTGGTAGCAAGATCTATAAGCCATGTAAACAAAGGCCACCACCACTTCTTTCCTCTGATTCCAATTCTGTGGGTGCTTATATCCTCATCCATAAGATCCGTTCCTCCCATGTGGTGATTATACTGTTTAATCACAAAAGGCTGTTGAATTTGGAGGTATTTTTTTTCAGATTGAGAGAAGCGCTTCACACTAGTAATAGGCTCAATACCATATGATGTTGATGCAGCTGTTACGACACTATTGTCTTTCCAGCGAACAACAAATATGCCATCTTCTTTTTCGATTTTACACTCAAAACTTCCTCTATGTTCACTTTTCATATCTTGTTTTGATGCAAGGGGACAGTTTTTTGGCAATCTGTTGTCTCGGACAGTTCCTGTAGAACCATAACCTCTATCTTTCAGATGTTTCATCAATGCTGGACTAGTAAACAAATTGTCAAAAAATAACTGATAGGGTAACTCACTGTCAGGTATTTCATCCAGCATTGTTACAAGAGGAGCAGCTGATTTCCCAAAGAGTTTTGCATATGTTTCATTCTTTGTTGTATTTTTCCCTTGAAAAATTTCAAAATTTATCAAGTACCCAGTATCAGTGTTTAGGCTCCAAATCTTGTAACCAAAACGGATTGGCTTTCCTTTTAAAAATTGTTTACATCCATGGTTGCCATAATATTTCACCATGGACTCATCAAAACACAAAAACTCAGACGGCACAAAATGTTCAAGACATTTAGATTTGACTAAGTCCATAAGTGGCCTTATTTTCCACATTTTGTCATTTGGAATCGGCTCAGAGTTGTCTGAACAATGCAAAAAACGCATAATTTGGATAAATCTATCACGCCTCATTGCTTGACAGACCATTTCATTTTTCATGTCTAGTCCAGAATCCCAGTAGCACTTTTTACCAGGCAGTTCATTGTACCCTGAAAGTAACAAAATAGCTAAAAAGCATTTCATTTCTTCCTCCGTCACTTTTGGGTCTGGGCAGTTTTTGAACAAAGCGTACTTGCTTGTATTTTTGACTAACAACTCAATGACACTTTTGTTGATAAATAGCTCAAAACGTTCAACTGGACCTAAAGAATCGAACTTCTTGTAATTGTATTTTTGAAACACAAGACATCTTTGAGCCTCCATATCACCATCAATCCAGGTACGGTGTTTTTTATCTTGTAGTGCCGCACAACTAGATTGGACAATATCAAGTCTTCTTACCATGATTTCTGCAGGAGCTGATAGTTGTCCACTGTTTAAATTATTTATTGTACCACCTTCGTTTTCTGGAGGAGCAATAAAGATGCAAACGTCGTCCATGGCATCAAGTTCCCCATCATCAATAAAGTTTTCAATTACATCGGCAGCTTCGGCGACAGTAAAGCCTTCCTGTAGTTTCAGTTGTTGCCTAAAACAACAGATAAAATATAGTATAGGACTATTTATATTTACTCAAAAACTCTTGAAAGGCAATATAATAATTCCTAGTAAAACATTTGTAATATTAATTTTTTTGTTCATACAAAGTCCTACTGTGACCATATGGTCACGGTTAAGTTTGAGGTAGCCTAGGACAAAACCTAAAAATGGTATAGCTCTTTATTTGAAACATAACCTATTAGAAGTTTATAATGTAGCATTAGGCATATTTCAGAAATAATTATGTCATATTTGAAAAGAATTATAATACTTACAACCAATTGTTGTCAATAAAATCTGCCATCTTGTAACGTCAGTAACTTTGAAATGTTATTGTAATTTACAACTGAAACCAAACAACAAACAACTGCACATAAGATGAAGAGCAACACTTTTTCAGTCAGCTGGCTATGAGCAGTTAAAAATCGAAAATTCAATTTAAAACTTAAAATATTTCTAAAGAAGATAACATGAGCATTATTATTTTATATTTTATTTACAAGTTAAAGTTTTTTCCAGCTTCAACTACTGCATTTTCTAAGTTTAGACCTTGACTTTTATGAACAGTTATTCCATAACTATTGCAAATTGGAAATTGTTTTCTTATTATAAAAGCATTTCTCATTAATTGAAATTTAGATTCTATACGTTCTATAGAATATTGTCTTTTATTGGTAAGTTCAATTTTAATAATGTCGACAACATTATTATTATCTCTTGTTACAGAAATAATAGTACCTATTGTACCAATAGCCAAGCCGATAAAAACATCAATGTTTCGTCTTATCATAATTTTTGATCCAGCTTTTATTTTAATTACTCTAGCTAATCCTGCAGTTCGTGAACTACCCGCTTCATCATTCATTAAAGACTTTATTTTTTTTTTGTGCATATTCTTCGCTCGAATTGTATCATCGGCAACAAGCTCAATTTCCTCGGCATTATTTTTTTTTAACATAGCATCTTTAAGGTATCGCACATTTGATTGGTAGGTAATAAGCAAACAGTATTTGATGGCAAAGTATTTAGAAAGTTACAAAGTTAAGATATTTCCACTTAAAAGTTTAAATACATGATTACGCATAATATGTATAAGTAATATTTTGCGGATCATGACCAAATACTAATGAAGTGGCAAATGCTATCGCGAAAACGCCACAATCAACTCCATTAAGTTGCTGGGCTACAGAAGAAAATATAATCTTTTTCATTTTTGTTAAAATAAAATGGATAAAGCTTTTTCAAAAAAAATTTAAAATCTGCATTTAATGTATCAGATTTGGAAGAATCATAAATATATAATAACTTACCATCGTAATAGCTACATAACCAATGTTCAGAATTAGAAAACAAAATTTGAATATATTTTTCACCCTCAGCAATTGGTTTGATTTTTGAAAGAACTTGAAGTCTTCCGGTATGTTGAGGCTTGTAAATAGTAAACCGTAAAAGTAGGTTATGAAATCTTTCAATATGATACTCATTTAGACGTCCTCCATTTTTTATGATATCATAATCACAATTGATCATTGAATATTGAAGATGCCAAGAAGGAATTTGAATAAAATGAAAAGGAAAGTTTTTTATAGAACGCTCTCTAAATATACGTAAGAGAAATTTTCGCATATAATTATTATCACAGTTATATCGCACATAATCTGGTCTAATACCATGTACAAGAGATGTCGCAAAAGCAATTGCGAATATACCACAATCACACTCACTCTGAAGTTGAACTTCAGGCCACTTTATAGTCTTTCCAGATTGAAAATAAAATGGGTATAATTTTAGCAAAACTAATCTATAAGTGACTATGATCTTTCTTTTCATTTAATGAGTCATAAATATAAATAGTTTCAGTGTCAAAAAAACTGCACACAAAGTGACCTCTGAGCATGTCATCATCTGTTAAAGGCCAAAATAAAATTTGAATTCTAGATCTATCAGGAGAAGCGGGAGTAATCATATCATAAATTTGTTATTCTTCCATTCCTAAGAAATCAATATTAAACATTCTTTTATTAAATCGCTGAAGCGCTGTATATGTTCTACACCTAAATATGCATCTTTGTTAATAATTACGTTCAAAATCTTCGTCACCAAAATCAAAAGCCATGCTAAAAATTTCTGTAGTCTTGTTTACTTTTTTTTCTTTCACAAAAATAATATTTCTTTTCGTAAGTATAGTATAATAAGTAAGTTTCGAATAAATTCTTATTTCTTTTTGTGCAATATATATTTTTTCTTTTTAATGATAATTATATAAAATTTCATAATTTTATACTTTTATACAATTTGATACTTACGTTAAGTCTAAATAGAATACCGAAAATTTCAAAAACTACCAAGATGTTAATTATTTCTTCCTGTCGCCCATATAAAAAGGTACCTGTGAAGATAAAATAAAAATGGTCGATAAAATACGTAAATTCTCGGGTGGGGATAAGTAAGGTAAACTACTGGTTTTCTTGTAGAAGTATATATATGCTAGAAAAAGTAATTTGTAGAATTGTGGGGTCCATTGTGTGGTGATTACACCGACAATGGGTGATGCGCGCGCAGATAGCCCCGACGAAACGGATGGACTATTATTTATTTCATAACTATTTATTATTTCGGCAGTTGTATAAATGTAAAGTTATTTAAAGTCAGTTTAGTATTTCAATATATTTTTGTAAAGATTTGACCTTCGATAAGAATAGTGTTTTAGATCATGGGCGTCATCACCAGTTCATTATTGGGGGGGGGGGACATATGCCGGGGGTCTGGGGGTATGAAATTTTTTTAAACTAAACTTCTCAAAACATCGTTTTTATGCATTTATTTATGCGTTTGTAACAGAAATGTAATGTTAAAAACCCTAGTAAAGACAACGCCCGATGTTTACCTTTTAAGGTTTTAAGTAAATCATTCGTTTTTAGCAAACATAATTTTACATTTCAAATATTGGGGGGGACGCGTCCCCCCCACCCCCCGGCGATGACGCCCATGTTTTAGATTGTCAATCGATCGCTTATCAGCAGATAAGATGTATGGCAGGATGCTAACAGACATAAATATCTCTTGGCTCTAAGCCAAAGAAAATACGATCAACTAATTTTAATCTTTCTGCTGCCTAATTTAAAGTAATGATTACGTTCTGATTATTAAACTAAAATCACTTGCATTTATTTTTTATATTTATAGCCATGTATGTATAATATTTGAATTATGTATGTCTATATATGTATTCACAGGTATTTCGGCATAACTTTACGACAAAAACTTGTAATATTTAACCAAACGACTTTTTAACCAAACCGAGCTTTTTTTTTATTCCGTTCTGGGCTGTGAAAGTCACCTTCAGAGGCCTCACCGGCGTCGACCTAAAGATCTTTTGCCGCTCCTATTTCCTTCCTACACACAACTAGTGATACCCGTCATCCTTATGAAGGAACAGATACTACCAATAGGGTTATCTAGGATGGTTTCCATCTCTTTCCCCGGCAGGCCTAGAGAGTATAGCCTGGCTCGTCCTAACGCCTCACACTCTAAAAGAATGTGTTCTGCGGACTCTTCAGCCAAACCACATTTCCTGCAAGTATTGTCTGCAGCAATCCCTATCCTGTGTAGATGTTTTCTGAGGTGACAGTGGCTCGTTAAGAGCCCAACCACCCACCTCATGTTATCCCTTCTGAGAGAGATGAGTTGTTCAGCATGTTTCTTGCTTGATCTAAATAACCTTTTTGCAAGTCTACTAGTGGTTGAATTCGTCCAGGCCCTATTCATCCCCTCCCGTATCCACGTATCAACTGCTGCTCTGTCATGTCCATAGGAGATCCCGAACACCAGTTCCGGGCCCACGAAAGGGGATTCTGAACCTGACCTGGCTAATTCATCTGCTCTCTCATTACCATCAATACCTGAGTGGCCAGGAAACCGAGCTTACTATTTTGATGAAATTATTTTTATTTTTCATTATTTAGAAATTATACCGCGACTAATTACAACCGACACTTTTTTTATTAGCATACCTTCTTTCTTCGGCGACTTACCCGAATTAACGCTGAATCCGAAATACGTTTACTAAATATTGAACAAAATTAATTTGTTTTCCCCCAAAAATTATAATAGTAATTCTAAATTAAATTATGACGTTACGCATCTCTTTTATTTCTTCCTAGGGTATCCCACTTAATTACTGACCTAGACTGCGTCGCTCGAGGTCAGATTATGATTTCCTTCTTTCATTTTGATTTGACCAGCATGTCAATTTACGGTGGGAGACCTATCCCGGAGGGCCCACCCTTAATATGTAACGGGAAATTAGGGGAACCTCGGGACTCACAGTCCCAAGACTGAAATCCCAAAATTTAAGACAATATTATGTATTTTTATAATATATATGTTAGCCATATGGTGAGAATCGAAGATGCGTGCGCACACATACTCGCATCCAGCGTTAATACGGGAAGCGTCGCCTGAATTTTTTGGCTGAAGAAAAAAAAAATTTTGTCGGTAAACCGTCAAATCAGAACTTTAACTTAATATAACTTAATAACTAGCAATTATAAGTGAAATATTATTCTTTTAATGATAAACATAAACATTTTTCTTACATCTTATAAGTTCAAGGGGTTTTTTGAATTTAAAAACAGTAATAAACTAGAAAACTCGCGTAAAATTCAATGTATATAAGGGTGGTGGTTCGCCGGCCATACTTACATCTGGCGGCTATTGCCACCATCAATTATGTTGTTTTACGATTACGATGAGAATTTTTAGACTACGATGAGATCTAGTTCATAATAATAGGTCATTAGAAGAGTGTAGATCAATATGTAAACTGAACACCTCTACAATAGGAATATCACTTCCTTATTTTTTTATAGTCATTCTGTTCAATATGATGCGGTATTGTTAATTGTTAGTGTGAAATACATGAAAAATGTATAGTGCAGCCCGGAGTTTACACGCGAAAGACAGATGTGGTTGGAGCGGAAGTGACGGGGGAGGGGGGGAGGTCAGTCAAAATAACAAACACCTCCAAAAAAAAACGCGCGAACATCGATCTCTCAAAAAGTCGTGAATTTGTCTAAGGTATAAACCCAGGCATTTGTAAGGTCGCAATAATGGTATCTTTATATCAAGCACCCAAAATGCCGCGAATGCGTTTAAAGTATAAGCCAGGCACTGGAAAGGTCGCAATAGTGGTATCTTTATATCAAGCCCCCAAAATGACGCAAATGCATTTAAAATATAAGCCAGGCACTGGAAAGGTGGTAATTGTATACACGGTATAACATTTATACTCAGGCACCCAAAAGGTGGCCTTTATGTCTGATCGTATAACCGCTCCAAGGTCAGGAATCGCCAGGCACTCAAAAGGTCTTATACATGTATATATATATATATATATATATAATAAAGATGTCTAGCCTTCGAATACTTTAATATCGTCGGGTTCGGAAGAGAGTAAGAATTGGTCAACATAATAGGAAAGTTGAAAGAGAGAGCTCTAATCCAAAACTACATGAAAAAATATTTTAAAATGTGTAGATCCGGCTAGGTTACCACAGTAAACCCTTGTGGGTAATGCCCATTGTAAGGATAAAACAAGTAAACATGTTTTTAAAGATGAAAAGATAGAATTTAACATTTGTTTTTTTAATTAGTGATATTACATAAGTTATATAAATACAAATTTTTTAATCAAAGAATATCACATTCCTACTGAGGCATACCGAGCATATATCACATTCCTAATGAAGGACAACAAGTAAATATCACATTCCTACTGGGGACATACCGAGCACAACAAATTTTTCAAAACAAAAAGAGATACAAGTCACACAGCGACTGAGTGACATCCTTTGTTATTACATGATCTATCATTTTCTACTTGTTAAGAAATCATTATATCCAGTTTTCATATTTTGATATAGGACATTGTGTGGAGTACTATGCATCTGTCTCAATTTAGTTACAGTAATCTTGTAAATTTGTATTTTGTAAGAATAAACATATAACTTTTGTTTTCTGTAATAATTTATTTTTAAAATAGCTCGTAAAATTAAATAAAAATTATTTTACCGTGGTTAAACTAATCTTCACTAAGAGGAGTCTATGGGGAAACTAATTTCATGAGTTTAATTTGTTGTATATATATGAAATAAAAATATTTTAATTTTGAATATAACACTAGAGTTGTAACTGCTTTCAAAACACAATCATCGTCACATTCATGAAATTAAGTATGATAAGCTTGAGATTGAAATTAAAAACTATCTTCATAAACACAATAAAAATAAAATGAAATGAAACGAAACAAAAGGGAATAAAAGAATTTAATTACGCAACGCCCACTTTGCTGCTTTCATTAGCGTTCGTTATTATAAACGAAGGGTGGAAAGGATTTAGACAATTATAAAATAGGCTATACAAGATATTAAATTAACATTTCTTAATCGTAAAGAATTTAATGTTTTTGTTATAAATCCTAATATCTCACGTTTTATAATTAAACGTTATATAATAGCAAATATGGAATAACGATATTACACATAATTTTTTTTTTTTTTTTTAAATTAGCAATTACTTCGTAAGCATTCAAGAAATAAAAACACTTCTCCCCACCCCCCCAATAATAACTAAAAGAAATAAATAAACAGTGCGATAACAATGCACAAACTTTCTCACACAACCATTCCAAAAAACAAATATAACAACAAAATTTGTCGTAAAAATACAATTCAGTAGTTGCCAGTCAAAATTAAAAACTAACTATGAACGACGTTTTTATACATTTAAATAGGCCCTAAACGTGTCATAACCGTAAATCGTATTTGAATCAAACTTTTAATCACGATCAAGGTTCATTTTTTCGCCATTATTCCTGAATATTTTTTATTTCTGAGGTTATACACGGGTATGGGTAATTAATATTTACAATTCATCAAAATTTGAACGAAATCGAAAGAGACGATTTTGATAAATTACGTCTGTTATAACAGTCCTATAACTTGACCTATTTTTTTTTTGTTTTGTTGGGATTCTTAAACGATATATTGGAGCAAAATTTGATCAAATTCGTTAAAACAGATTTTAAGAAAATCTTAATTATATACTGTTTTTCTTATGCAGATTTTAAGAAAATCATAGTTTTATACTTTTTTCTTTTGCAGATTTTAAGAAAATCTTAATTTTATACTGTTTTTCTTATGCAGATTATAAGAAAATATAATGTTTTATACCTTTTTTCTTATGCGGATTTTAAGAAAATCTTAAATTTATACTGTTTTTCTTATGCAGATTTTAAGAAAATCATAGTTTTATACTTTTTTTCTTTTGCAGATTTTAAGAAAATCTTAATTTTATACTTTTTTCTTATCAATGCAGGTTTTAAGAAAATCTTAATTTTATACTTTTTTTCTTTTGCAGATTTTAACAAAATCTTAATTTTATACTTTTTTCTTATGCAGGTTTTAAGAAAATCGTAATTTTATACTATTTTTCTTATGCAGATTTTAAGAAAATCTTAATTTTATACTTTTTTTCTTATGTCAGGTACCTATAAAATATTACCTTAAAAAACTTGCCGAGATATTATGTATGGAATTGCCACAACAAACATAGAGGAATGCTTGAGCTCTAGAGCATTGCACAGACGCGAAAGACGGACATCTTTCCAAAAATCACTTTTTGGATTCAGAGGACTTCAAAATGGATATATCCGCACAAAATTTGACATCGATTTCCTACCCATCATATAACTTTTTAAACTATGAACATGTGATAAAATAAAACTAAAATTTTACAATTTAGATTAAATTTGCTCAAATGTAAACATGAATACTTAACAAAACGTATTAATTCTCTATTTCTAAACAAATCCCTATTGAAGAATTGCCAATAAAAACTTCTAAAATAATATTTCTTCGTTCCCATTAATAAAAATAGAATTAACAATATATTATTGATGTATACTTTATTTAAACATTGTATTGTTTATCTTGTGATGACATTGGAATTGGAACTGCTTCCCTGTTGCTATCGGCGTGAACATTGGCCTTGCCAGTTGTAGTTCTGTCCAAGATGGTTTGTATACGTTTAACAACTGAAGATGATGATTTAGTCGTCGAAACGTCGTCTCATTATAAATAAAGTGTAATACTGGTGAAAATTGCATCGTCTTATTAAAAAAAATAAAGATAACGACACAAAACAAAGCACCCTGGAATAGAGTCGGAAAAAAACAAGAGTTGGTCAAGACAGAAGTGATAGAAAAGATGATAGAGAAGGATTTAAACCAAAACTACAAAAGAAAATGTGTAGGTTCCTCCGGGAGTGCCATGCCCGTGATGGAACGCAAAGTTGGAAATAAACCATTTCATATTATGTTAATATAGTTTATCTCGATGATGTGGTGTATTGAAGTTACATTAGCAATAATAGTATAGCAGTATAATCAGTTTTGCATTAGAGTTTTGTATAAATTCTAAAACTTGGAATAATTGATGAATACATCAATTCAACTGCAGCAGTTTAACATAGCAGTGCAATTATATTATGTATTTCTCTATCATGAATATAACATTCTTCTCCTATAAAGACAAAAACAAAAGATAGACAACTTCAAGTAAGGGTTCGTGAGTAATTTCTTGTTTGAGTAAAACAAAACCTTAATTGAATGCTAACATTGTCTTGTAGGATATTATTGTATTGGTATATCAAGGTTATGTCAGTGTTTTCGGCCATAGATTCCACTCGCTACGCTCAAGTCCCTGTTGGATCTCGTAACAATACGAATATCACATTTTCTTGAGTCAGGGCTCGAAATTACATTTTTTTACAATAACTTCTCTATTTGTCATCGTAGAAAACTCGGATTTGTACCATTGCATGCAGAATAGAAATCTGCATATCGTTATCATTTAATTTAGTGTATTATAAGTTGAATAACACAAAATATGAACCAAAACTGTTTAAATTGAGTCGCCATTTTGACACTTTATATTTGGTTTTTATATGAGCACACTAAAGTCACTTAGATATTGTTATACTAATTTTTGAAGAGGCTATCTTGCAGAGGACAACGACGACGGACGGACGGCATGTCAAAAATCACTTTTTCGGTTTTCTGAAACCATGAAACGTGAAGATCTGTCAGAAAACGAAGGTCGACATTTTGACGATTACCAATCTCCCACGTACAGGGTAAAAAAAATACCGAAATGAAACTTTACAGTTTCTTTTAAATATTGGAATGTATACGACGGCACCCATTGCTCACTTATCTTTTTAAACCCAAACTTGCACCTTTACAATTTAGTAACATTTTTCCCTGACAAAATAGATAAAATGCAAAAAAGTGGTGTTTATAAATCAACATGTAATATTTGTAATGCAGCTTATGTAGGCCAAACAGGCCGTAATTTTAAATGTAGGTTAAGTGAACACGAAAGAAGTTGGCGGTTGGGTCATAATAATTCTAGTTTTTCCAATCATTTAAAAACTCATTCAGTGACTGAGTTTTTCAATAATGTTAAGTTTGAGATTCTCCATGTAAATGCAAAAAGTAGGAATTAAATTCATTAGAAATGTTAGAGATTAGGAGAATATTTTGTAAAGACTCTAATCTGGTACTCAATGATCAGGTAGAATTTTTGTCAAACTCAACTTTGTTAAAACGATTGTCTTCCTTATGACCACATGTTTCCCGCGCCCTTCTACTCCTTCCTCCTTAGCTAAGTAACTGTTCATCTTTTTGTAATATTATTTCAGTTTTCAATATCTTCCTTAAGCTTTGTTAAGCTGCCTTGTAAATGCCGTTGCTGGCGAAACCATAGTCGGCAAGACTCAATAATATTGTAGAATTTACTAAATATTGTGTTTGTTGTTTTTATTGGTTTGTATATGGTAACTAATACATTCTATTTAGAGACAGAGCCGATGTTGGATATACATTTTTATTTAGTCTTGAGTTGGATCTCTAACTCTCTTGATGTAGGCTACTCTTGTTTTCTTTTCAACCCTGACATTATTACAATATTCGAGTTTAGGAGTCTTTATTTTATCTCCTTTTCTTTATTTTTTTTATTAGACGATGATGGCCGAGAGGTTTTACCATATTTAGACAACAAAAAAAAAGTTTCTATAAATAGATAACTGATCTTTTATGGATAAATATGTATATTTAAAATAAGTATAGAATAAAATAACAATACGACCTGAGCTCTTAACTTCACCACTTAAATACTTATATACGATTTATTCCATTAAACTCAATATGATAATCATTTTATATCTTAGATATGAGAAAAATTGATTTAAAGCCAGAATAGACTTTTGAATTAAATTTATTATATTTTATTTATTTTTGTTGAAAAGGCAAAAAAAAAAAAAACTGTAAATAGTTGTACATCATCGCCTTAAAAAAAATAACAGTATATAAGATAAAAACTCAGTCTTCGCAATTCTAATAATGTCAGAGTTGGTCAAGACATTTCAAAGTAAAGACGAAAAAGATGGTTAGTAGTCCAAAAACTACGAGGAAAAAGGTGTAGATCCAGCTGTGGTCTCTCGGTATTGCCAAGACCGTACTCTCAGTAAATAGCCCCTCAGGGTAGTTTTAATTTTATATATTTAATAGTATTAACAGAGCAATTCTAGTAGTTCTGTCAAATTTATTTTTAAAACTGGTCGTAGGATTTTGTTGAAATGGGGTGAAAAAAAAACCCATTTCCAGGATAAAAATGCGATTTAACTAACTCGACTTTAAGAAAACCCATTTAAAACTTCATTAAACTTTAAACCTTGTAGGAAACCGACTAAATTATTCATGTTCAACTATTTCTACTGAAAATAGAATAAATCTAAGAAACCTATTTAAGAAGTAGTAATAGAAAACTGAATTTCTATAAAATTCCTCGACTTCCCTACGTTGCAATACTTTGATTATACATTTCCTAGGACTTTGCAATGTAAGACAAACCTATATCTACCTGAATATGAAAGGTTGATGAGACAGTAAATATGGAGTTTTTACAATTGAAATGGTTATTTGTTGAAGCGCGCTGCGATTCGCCGAATTTTGTATGACCGTCTTAGTTATAAAGATATTATTATTCTTACTTCATCCCTTGAGAGGTTTTCCGAGTAATATTATTGTTGTTAATAGTGTAATAATGTATATTTATCATATATTTTTTTAAAGTAGTAATTTTATTTCGAAAGTTCTTACTGTAATGGTGGGAAAAAAGAACCACCACCTTTGTTCTCATGTTCATTCTTCATTTGTCTCCGATTTTTCGGACTTTATTATTAACTTTGATGAATTTCACTACAATTTTTGGAAATAACAGCAAAACATACAAATTGTTATGACCTCAAACCCTCTTCCAGATACCCATTAGTAACAGAGTACAAGTGGTGGACGATGATACTTGCAGGTACTGTGGTGAAGAGGTGGAACGCATGGAACACATCATCATGGACTGCCCGGCCTTATGCCAAAAAAGACATAAATTTCTAGCATTTATCTTCATTTCGGAAGAAGAATTACTAAACCTCCTGACCAGGGGTTTGATCAATTTTGTCAAAGACATAGATCTCTCCTAAGTCCAACAAGAGGGGGGCACAAAATATCTAACTAGGTCGCAGTGCAGCAGGTTTTTAAAACACTCTCCCCAGTCTTAATAATAATAATAATAACAGAGTAGAAGTAATTATTTGTGCTATCGTAAGCAAAAGAAGAAGCAAATCGTACAATTTGAAGGATCTGAGTGGAAGCAGGTTACATATGTCACGTCAAAAATTGCTTATTATGCAGCCTGTATAGTTGAAAGGAAACTTCAGCATGCTGTCTGTCAATACATCACAGATATTTTTTGACACACTCTCGTACATTTTCTTTTTGACTTATTTCTTCTTCTTAACTTTGCTCTTGGCACAACTAGTCATTTCTGCAATTATTAAAAACTGAAGGGATTTGCATATCAATTTTTTTCCCTTACCCAGTATACTAAGAGGGTAAGTTTGGTAGACCTTAGTTTTTGATTAATCTCAACATTACATGGCCTTCACGTTAAAAGTTATGTTCGACATACGGTCCGTTCGTTGTCATGTATATTAAAAGTAAGATAAGAACGTGACATTTTATATAAAAGACTATAGTGTGTTCATATGTCAAAATAACAACAATGTTTAACAGTTTTTGCCCATATCTCTTGTATTATTCAGCTTAACACAATAAAATAGATAAGAATTTGCTAATTTCAATAGCAACGACGAATTGCAAAGTTATTGCCAAAAATGTAATTTTGAACTGTGACCTCTCGAGGAAATGTGATATTCGTATAGTTACGGAGGTCGCGTCACCGACATGAGCGTAGCGAGGTAATATTCCTTTACAAATGTACAACTTCGTGGCCCGACAGTGCCAAGATATTGACACAAGTGAAACGAGTGGAGATCCTTTACTATACACATCTACGTAGCTCGTTAGTGCCTGGCTGACGTCAAGAATGTAAAGGTGACATAAGGTGTAGAAAACCTATGTAACAACTGTTTTAAACAAGGCCCCAGAAACCAACTTTTTTTTCACTAAATTCAGAGGATCTTCTGTATGTTTTGGGCTGGGTAAGTACCATGAGGGCGCTCAAAAGCTCGTTTTCAATAAAAACAACGAAAGACTTTCCGTCCATGATTTCTTCTTATGGTTTTGATAAAGTAAATAATTTTAAATAAGTACGACCATACAACTTTCCCGTCTCTTATAACCAAAGTAGATTTATCCGCTGCTCCACCCGACGTGAAAGTTCCGTCCAACAAGACCACACGATTATTTGCTTTTCTTAAGATCAGTCAAAGTATATGTGGAATATATGTTTGTAGGAAGGCTGATACAGTACAGGCAATTTTAGTAAATCAAATCTAAAAACATTACCCGAGTCGCTTCCTACGGCGACTAAAACTAAAACCACCTATAACACTGAAACCAGAGAAGTGATTTTAATAAACCTTATGATGTACCAACCTTGGTATAGATAAGCTGTATGTTGTTGCTGAAATGTGAAAAATACAAGAGATAAACTGTATTTCCTCTTAAATAACAGCAAAAATGCTTAAATTTTGTAACTACTTCAACGATTTTTTTTTTAAAAGAACAGAAGAGATTCAGTTTTAAAAACTGTACAATACATATACCAACTTTTAAATAAATATCATATGAATTACAGCACTTGTGAATATACTGTGAAAAAAAAATCTTCAAAACCCAATATCATACTTACATAGGGCCAGCGTTTTTCAAGTCAATAGCGACAAATCCGTTGGGTTTTATAAAAATAGAGTTCCTGGAATATTTTGTTGCCGCTTTCTGAAGTTTGTAAATATTTAAAATTTCCAAAAACAAACTGGAAAACTTTTCTTTTCAGTCCACATATATAGATTAAAAAATTACACGGAGTTTTCAACACCTCTAGTACAATTTAAAAAAAAAAGCAGAATGTTTCAAACCGTTCATTAGATCCATGTCAGAAAGTAAAATGTACAAACATAATTTGATATATTATCTATCATAACGGTGTTATCACAAAACTAAGTGGTAGAGATCAAACGTCAAGTGTGTTATGACACTTAATCATGCAGTTTAACCTTGAAGGATCTGCCGTTAAATTTTATCTCTGAAGATAAATAACAAAGTACACCAGATGTTGGTTGTATGTTACAGTCTAAAACTACAGAATTGAAACTGGATATAATCATATTTTCAGGTTTTAAGCCTAGAAGCACCAAATAATTCACTCTGAATAACAAACACATATATAGTTTAATTTACAAAATAAACCGTAGTTAAAGCAACTATAGAGAATAACTGGTAATCAGATTGATACAGAACGCGTTGCAAAAATTAATAAAAAGCTTTTCAACTACTAACTGTTGTTATATCTTTCAAATTTTATTTAAGAACGTGTCAAAGCAGATATAAATTTATTTGGGGGTAGATTTGGACTAGAGGCCCTTGCACGTCAACCAAGGTTTATTGTCCTTCCCAGTAGACTTATCAGGAGAGGTGTTAGGATTTGTGGTTAATTTAGGGATTAAAGTTAAGTTAGAATGTAATAGACAAATATTCTAAGTTCACTCGATAGACAACAAAACTGAAACAATTGGCAGGCTTGCAACCTAATAACACGTCATAAATGACCAAGAATACGAGTATATACGTCAAGGTTGATGAGGGTAGATGAATCCAATATGGCGGAGGTGGAGCAGAGCCTTAAACGATATATATATATATATATATATATATATATATATATATATATATATATATAATAATTTATACTTATCAGTTTTTGTACATTCAGACCTATTTTTGTAAACAATACACATATCGTATACTTAACATATCACCTATGAAAGTCATGACAAGTTCTCCATGATAAACTGTTGGAATAAAAGAATAAACATGCAATGTTCGTACACATTTTTCTATTGTCACTTTTTGAAGAAAAAAATATATACCTTTAGCTTCATTACCACGATTATATTGTATTGAAATAAGGTTTGTTAAAGCCCTTAGGGTCTTGCTATAGTGAGTACGGGCTTGGCAATTCCGAAGGAACCTAACTGTATGTATATCCTTTTTTCATGTAGTCTTGCGGCTGACTAGTTTCTCCTGACTGATGCAGAGCCGCGAGGTGACTGTGTTCCAGAGGTCTGCGGTTTACTACATTCCCCTGAATGATGCGACTCTTACGGTTGGTTGACCATATTTCTTTAACGGATGCAGAGCCGCGCGGCTGACTAATTATCTCCTGAGTGATCTACACTAAATTTCCCCTATCTGACACAGAACCGAGCAGTTGATTATGTTTACCTTGACTAATACAAAATTGCGCGGTTGATTTATGTTGTCCAAATGATATAGAGCCATGCATTTGTTTGATTATGTTTTACCTAACTGATGCAGGCATGCGCTGTTGAAAATATTCCCAAGACTGATGCAAAGCTTCAAGGTTGACTACGTTTTCCCTGACTGATTCAGATCCGTTCGATTTTGTTCAGTTTGGTTCTATACAATATTTTGATTTATAACATGGAATTGACGCTACTACACCTGATTAGTAATACGGGAAAGGTATCTTTCTCTACATTAAACAAGCTTTCCAACGTTCTTAACATACAATATTAAATTTACCGCTAAAAAATAAACTTGAATATATTCTTCTGGCAGAGCAAAAGGAAATATGACATTTATCACTTTGAAAAATATAAACACAACATTTTTAACCTTAATTAGATGGGGATTTAACACAGCATGGAGATGACTTTATATTTTTTAAATTCACTAAATTGAAAGGAATAAATGTAATAACAGAAAGAGTCTTTTCTTATTCCTCATTAAATCTAAAATAATCTCGAGGAAACTCCTCAAGCTATTACGTAAAAGGAGTTGTAATGAAGCATTTATTTCGTTAAAACGTTTGCTTCTACTGAGACAAATTTTTGAAAGATTTAAAACATTCTAGTATTTGTAACGCTTAATTAACCTCAAGGATTACATCTGGGCACACTAGTTAGGTGTCTCTGCTAAATCAAATAACATCGTAAAGATACACTTTACGCCTAACTATTAGATTATATAAAAATCTAAGAGACACTTCATGGCGTTGTTTATTGTTACCTCAAAATTTGAGGGTGCATCTGTATAAAACCAAAATAACTGAATATCAGTTTCCGTAATTTCTTGAGGAATATTTCAAAGCTATAAAAAAAAGCCCGGATGTACCAGCAAAGAATTCCTTACGCAATTTGATCAGTTTTGTATAAGGCGAAAAACCTTTTACTGTATGTTGTTGGCCTCCCCCCCCCCCCCCAAATAATGACATTTATAGTTTCAACAAGTTTTAATATTTTGTTTTGTTTTAAGATATTAAGGATCGATCCGATTATTTTTGCTATTCCTGATTAATCTTGAATAACCAATAATTGCATATTGGTGCTATAAATTACTAAAATGTATTCAAATAATTAGATACAAACTTGACAAAAACCTGAATGAACATTACTTAATCGTATTTAAAAAAATAGTAAGCTTACTATTTTCATGAGTAAGCCTACAACTTCAAAAATTTCAAAAAAATTAAACAAAACATTTTATTAAAGGACTTAAAGAGAATAAACTCGAACAATTAAGAAAAATCATGGTGTAACTACCACCCAACTTATTACGTTATTGTGTAAAGCTTCTATAATATGCCCACACACTAAATTTTATTAAAATCGGTTAATTAGTTTCGACGTTGAAAATTGTAAAATGACAGACAAGCATTTTAAAATACTCATTTCAAAGACTCTTAAAATAGAATAATTCCGCGAAAAACTTTTTTTTTTTCCACAACAAACTACTCTCTCTCTCTCTCTCTCTCTCTCTCTCTCTCTCTCTCTCTCTCTCTCTCTCTCTCTCTCTCTCTCTCTCTCTCTCTCTCTCTCTCTCTCTCTCTCTCTCTCTCTCTCTCTCTCTCTCTCTCTCTCTCTCTCTCTCTCTCTCTCTTGCACTGCATACATGTGGGAAAGTAACAATTTCATAAACCATCATGGTACTTACCCAGCTCCATCATACAATGAAATACAAATCATATATTCTAAATGTTATGTCTAAGACGTTGGTTATATTAAATTGTATTGGTAGATCAAGAAGTTTTATCCAGTAGGATAAGTTAGTTTAGGTTAGGTTAGGTTAGGTTAGGTTAGGTTAGATGTGTATCTATCCATTCGCTTCGCTCGGTTAAAGGTGTCTCGAATATATACATATAAAACGAAGGTCAACATTTTTGACGATTACCAATCTCACCCCTACACTACAACTTGAAAGTGATCTGATCAAGTGTTACACCACTCTGAACTATCAGTACGTAAATAATTCATCTCAAAGTACAGACTTTACATCTTGCCTCTTCTCTGAACTCTGTTATGGTAATCTCCATTTTATAGACTAGCCGTCGCCTTATCCGAAGTATAGAAATATATATCCTTGATTTTAGAATGTTACAATTCAGAATGTTTGTAGGAACACCGTCTTAAATAGTTGAATGTTTCGAAATCGGTTCAAGTTATTTTAATTAAAGTTGGGGGGGGGTGAACATTTATAAATCAAATAATACGTCAAATGATGTAAAATAAAATTACGGTTTGCCGGCATTAAGTTTAAAAAAACAGAAAGTTTCGGTTTATTTTAGAAAATGCAGAATAATTGTAGAATATATTTTTGGAATATCAGTAATTTTTATACAGAAAACTATGACGGGTACAGTACAACTCTTTTATTGACGTAACATTTTCTTCACGCATTACTGTAGCTGCGTGAGAAAGAAAGAAAGAATTTTTTAAAATTATTAATGTAGATACAATATATATGTCCATAGTTTATAATTCACCTTTACCTTTAAAAAAAAATCATTTAATACCTTGTTGCCCAATCAAATTTCATAATCTTATAAAGCAAAAACATAAGAAAAAAATACTGTTACTATTAATACACAAAAATTTTACCAATTTATCTAATTTTAAATTAATAAGTCAAGCCAAAAGTACAACTGTTACTATTTTATCAGCTCATCCCAAACAATCAATGCTTTAAAGTTTACACTTATGCGTGTTTTTATATTTAGCGGCATCAAATTTTACTGTTGTTTAAGGTATAAAAGTCTCGCTCATCATCGCCTTAAGAAACGAACATAAAATAAGACTCCTGGTTCATTGATACGCCAACAGCTTCAGGGTCGTCTAGAGAGACCAGATAAGAACGATAAAACATTGTGTAGATCCAGCTAGGGTGCCTCGGTATTGTCAGCACCTAAATGATGATACGTTTAAAAATATAATTTCCGACAAATTACTCCTGTGTGTAAAAGGTGGAGATTTCAAAATATCGGTTTTTCAAAGTTTGCAAATATCCATAATTGTGTACTTTTCCCCATATCCTTACACTAGAGAAAATTACGTCATGGTTGGAACAATCTATGTCAAGTGTTACGCGGAAATATCCGTATTTAGGTCCTCTGAGATGTCTGTCTGTCGTCTGTCCAGCCCAAACGGATTTTTATCAAATTGAGAATATCTTGTTTTCCCTCTAGGTATTTGCTGTTTATTCTTTTCATAACCTAATTTGGGGGAATCTACCTATAGATGAAACTCAAAATTTCCTACTCAAATGAAGTCCTACAATGAACAAAAAAGTATATATCGTACCTTCAAAATTGTTTGGATACAACGTTATCGATAAAATCCAAAACATTTTCATAGAGATGTAAATTTTTTTTGTTCAAATTTATCTTTATGAATCAATTTTTATGAAAAGTAAAGATTAAGTTGAACATTGTGAATGAACGAAAATGTACCTTGAATGCTGTTACTAAAAACTTGGTCTCAATCGAATGGGATTAACACTTACTTTACTTAGCACAAGAAAAGTAGAACCCAATTCACAGTTTATGTGGAAATGTGTGAAGCCCCTTCATCCGAACCCTTTGCATACCACCTCATCTTCCTTAAAGAATTACCACGGAGAAATAAACTCAGCAATATAGAAATTTACAACCCAATCCCTTTTTCCACGTAGTATAAATACATTTTTGGGGAGACGAAGTCAAATATTTTTTTAGGTTAATATTTAGTTGTATGGTTAAGCGTGCGAGGAAATAATGCTATATTGTTGCACGATTATTACTTACCCAGTGTAAACGAAGAACAGGGTAAGTTTGGAAATAAGATAAAGTGATTTCAACATTTCGTCCGTCCGTTGTCGTTGTCGTCCGTCCGTAAACACGACAGCGGGAAAACAATAGGATAGGAACACGAAATTTACCACAGGAAAGTGTGCTCATAGAACGTCAAAATAAAGCCAATTTAAAATAATTTTTGTTCATATCTCGTGTGTTATTCAACTTGTAACGTAATAAATTAAGATACAAATTTGTAAAATTCAATTCTACATGTAAAGATACTAACTCCACCTCTACGATAACAAATATCGTAGTTATTGTCAGAAATACGAGTATAGTGAAGAAAGAAGTAATATACGTAATAACAAAGTTCAGAAAACCTGTGTAACAACTGTTAAACAAACTTACCCTTGATCTATCATTACAATTAATCATTTTATACAAGGTGTAAGAACCAACTAAAATATGATGGGCCTGCCATGATCCCACTTACAACTTGTTTTCGTTATTACTATTAATATCAACGTACGCAGTTCTTCTACACAGAACTGAATAAGGACTGTTTTCTTTTGCTCGTTCAATTAAAGCCAACTAACTGTGAGTCTGACCTTTTGAACTCTGGAGCATCTGTTATGAATCACAAAGTTAAGAGAAGTTGAAATATTAATTACATAGACATATGCAGTGAAGAGGAGAAGTTGCTAAACTTTTCAGATAGCTAACACAAGTTAAACTTTTACGCCTGTTGGACATTTCTGCAACTTTCTTGCGGATACACGTCGAAACTTGGGGAGCATTTAAATTACTTGAGAACATTTTAAGTTAACGGCGCTTGTTATTTGTTTTACTCTTTATGACTGCATGCCAGTTGTTTTTAGACTTTTAAACTCTGCGGTTCGTTGGATAAATCTTTCTTTATACTCCTACCTAATGTAACCATTTATATTCGACTGTATTCAGGAATGTTTAGGGAGGAAATAATGTGAGTAGAGCCCCTATGTGATTATATGTACGATAGTACTGATTTTAAAAACAGATAAACCAGTTATATTTAAAATTCCAAATTAGTGGTTGTTAGACTCCAAATGATACGTCAAGAGAAACTATGAAATATATTGTCTCTCGATCGATAATAATAATTTTGATAAATTTTACTGAAAAAAAAGTCACTACGAAGAGGTTATTCAGGTTTACTCATCCTTAATATCGGAAAGTAAATAAATGGTAGAGGGAATTAAATATATAGAGAGTTAATCTCAAGAGAGAGAGAGGAAAACAAGGAATAATGAAGAAGTGAGAGTGAAACAAAATGGAAAAAAATTAAGAGAGAGAAAATAATAAGTTGGACAGAGAGAAAATAAAAGGTAGAAAAAGAAAAAGGAGAAGAATTACAGAATAAGAGAGAGACAGAGAAAAAAGGAAGCGGGAGATACAAAAGAAAGATGAAAAGGAAAGATAAGAGAATGAGAAAAGGAAGAGGAGAAAGAGAATAAGTAGAAAAGGGAAAGGGAGAGAAAGAGAAAGGGTTAAGAAAACTAAACGTTTTAGTTATTGTTTAATGGTGAAACATCTCTCAGTCAGCATCACCTTATTAAAATTTTTTTTTTTAAAAGAAAAAAGGCATAGTGGATTTTAAGACCACTAGTTCTCGAATACTCTAATACTATCAAGGTAAGAAGAGTAGTTCAAAAAAGACCTGATGTATGTGCAGATAGTACTATTGGCACAACTGTACTCACTATAAATACACTTTAAGAGAATGAAACGAAAGAAAGAGCTAACTAAGAGAAAAATGAAAGGGTGAAACAGAGTAAAAAGATAAATGAGAGGGACAAAGAAAAGAAAGATAAAAGGGAAAGAAAAAAGAAAATAAAAAGAGTGATAAAGGGCAAGAATAGGGAAAGAGATAAGTATAAGGGAAAACATAAATAGAAAGAGGGGGCAAGAAGAGAAAGAATGAAAGAAAGACGGAAAGAAATGGAGGGAATGAAAAAAAGGAGACAGAAGTGAGAGAAAGAGGAGTAGAAGAATAGAGTATAGGAAAGTGAGAGAAAGCAGGTAAAAATAAGAGAGAGTTAAGGATAGAAAAGAATAGACAATTTTATTCTATTAATAATACACAAAGTTGATGATTTAAAATCAAATGAAATTTTCATTTAGCGTCGTCAACTATACTGAAAAGCTTTTCATCAAGATTGTGATGCGATAACAGTTATTACGTTACAAAGCCACTTCATTATACCACATACAATAACTATGGTTAAACCTTTATCTTTTATTTATACTGTATTTCCCAAGAAACTATTACTTGAGTTATTCTGCATTATTACTTGTTGCTATCTAGTTACAGTTCATAAATATTCTATCTGCTGTAAATTACATCTTAGAAAAGAAAAATCATTATATTTTAATGTTTCTTTCCCCTTGTGGGCTCATAATAAGTGTCAAGTTTTCTTTAACAAGGACATAAGCAAAACATTTAATTAATTAAAACTAAGGATATAAGTAAGGTATATTCTGTTGTTATTTATCTTTGGGTTTAAATATCCTGTTTCTTTGTTGTTTAAAGGCTAAAAACGTCTCGGATATTATAGCCTATAATAAAAGTTAATGGGCACCATCACTGTACTTGTAGGAGATAGGCCTACTGGGCCTTGTAGGAGATGTTAAAAAATTGTATTGGTAAATCAAGGGGACTTGTAGGAAGTATAAACACTAGTTATACAGGTTTTCTGAACCTCCCAATTGTGTAAATCACTTTCCGTCGGCTAGGCCCTAACGTACAACTCGCTTCGCTCGTGTCAGTATCTCGGCCCTTGAAGCTCTACATATGTGAAGGAGCCTCTACTCGCAACGCTCGGGTTGATAACGCGGTCTTCGTAACTATACGAATATCGAAGTCAGGATTCTAAATTACATTTATGACAATTACTTCGCTATTTGTCATCGTAGAGATGTCAACTTGGTATCATTACATGCATAACACTATAAGTTTAATAACGCAAGACCTATGAACCAAAATATGTTTTGACATTGTAATATATTAGAACAGACTAAGGCCGTGTTCGACGGTTAGCCATACACGTTCCAACATGTCAGGTACTTGTTTTGAGTTGGGCGTAGCCATCGAGTCTAGCGACCAACTCAACACTCCGTCGAGGATGTTGGGAAGGATCCTATTCACGGTCGAACATGTTGGACAAGCCGCTAGATTCCAAGTTGCTCGTCATACATGTTCGATCGTGGATGGGAACTTTACCCTATGTTTTCCCCGTTCTGCCCCCCCCCCCCACTCCTCATTTTGTCCCTACTTACTTGGCAAAGAAGTTTGTCTTTGCTTCAATTGTTGGCATAAAAAGTACAAGAAAGGAGTCAACCATGCTTATAACGACAAAACCTAGAACGGTCAAGGATAATAAATCTTCTATCATGCCAATGTGTCGCTTGAGGAACTTGCCAAATTACAGCAGTGGCTTAATTTATGCACTCTATTGTTTGGGATGTGAAGAAATAATTTTATTATAGAAACACCACGATGAATTAATGAAATTACGACTGTCTTTAGAATATTATTGTTGTTATTTTATGTATGTTCTTTTATTCTATTAAACACGAGTTTATATTATTGATACAAATTTGTTGGATATTTGTGTATATACAAACTAATACACGACATTTTGAGAGTACTGATCAACTCTCGTTATCAAGTGAAACCTAAAACCTGACAATAAAATAGCCTAGTATCCTATTATTTGAAAATAGATCTAAAACTAGTAATCTCAAAAAGTAACTCACGGCTAATAACTGGGCTATAGTAAACAAATTAACCAAAATCAGGAAAAACCAGATAACAATACAGCACACTCGCACAAATACCAAGGAAATTAATCAAATGAAAGTCAATTTTATGTAGACAAATGATGGTATATGCATCAATAAACTTAAACTTAGTTTTAATATGTAAGAAACCCTCTGGGACTCACAATAGTTATATAACGGGTGTGGCAATCACGGCGGACTCTCTCTAATGTATTCATATTGTCTTGGGTTAAACCCCTCTCTTCATCTTTCCTATCAGATCTCCCTTTTCCAACTTTTTGTTCTCTTCTGACCTTGACGCTAGGAGAATATTTATGTTTTTTTTCTTCCTTTTTAATTCGGAAATGATAACCGAGAGGTTTACCATAGAATTTAAAGAAATAGGGGGTTGATATCATTGTCTTTTGAGTTCAAGTTTAAAAGTTGGCTATTTCCAAGGAACTAGAAGGGAAAGCGCACCTGGAGCTTCTCGGTACATAATCATACCCCCCACTCTGAAGAAAAGTAACGGGAGCAATCTACTGCTAGCACAACATTACCAACCAGGAAACCATTACTCAGCGCATGGTCCCAGAAGCCGAAACTTCTTGACAGCCTGAGCATGCTCCCATGGTACCTCATATCGGCAAGGCTCCCCAAGCCAAGTTTGATGAGTCATAGTCGGGTTACTTACGCAATACCCTCCCCCACCCAATCACCTTTATCACGTGCATATCATCAAAATACATATACAACCATTAATTATTAAACCTACTGACTAAAATTTCACAACACTTCCTAATACTAGAGCTAGTATTGCTGATTTTAGTCAAATTTGAAGAAGTATTTTTAACAATTTTATTTTTTATTATATCTCTCATGAGATATTTAAATTAATATTATTGTAGAAAAGTCATATAAGAGTCACTGAGAACACATTCATGATCACCTATTACGGAACGTTATAATATAAATACAAATAAAAAAGTTACCCTCGAAAATTGCTCTAATAAACCGCTATTTGTAAATTTCTCGTATCAACAAACCATCGCTCGAAGAATTTCCTGATCACTGGATCGGTCGTCGAAGCCTAGTGAAATGACCACCAGCCAACACGTCCATCGACTTTTATCTCTGGACACATGTAAAAGACATGGGTCTACCAGGGGGAAATTCGTTAAGAAATGATTGCAAAGGCTAGCGGAAAGGTACCTTATGATTTTCTTTTGATTTGTCAGAGAGCCATGTTGAATATTGAACACCGTATAGAGGTGTAATATAACTAGTATCCGGACTTAGAAATGACTTTCAATAAAGCTTTAATCGCCGTTTCGAAAGGCAAAAGAACAGCCGACGGCTTTGAACAGTTTACGAATGCATGTTTGTAGTAACAAGGACATGTGATTTGCATAATATATTCCCAGCCTACTGAGTCTACAGCTGGTGGTTGTCAAAGACTAGGCGGTCGTTCCTCGCGTCCTGCGTCCTGGCCACAGTCCAGACATTGTAAATACAAGTATTGTCGGAATATTTCAATTATGTAAAGTAGGTTATTACTTATACGGATTAAATTACCACCGCTGAACACCCAACACGTCTGACACTTCGTGTTTAATAATATTTGTCAACAACAAGTATACTAAAATTACAATTCAGTACTTGTAATTAATTATGTCTGTCCAGAAATGTGATATTTATAGTTTAACAAGAAGGATTTAGTCTATTTATTACTTACGAAGTTTGTGTTATCGTCAAAAATGTCGAACAACGTTTTTTAACTGATCTTCACGTTCCATCTCCTCGGGAAACCGAAATAATATATTTCATCTTACTGCATCGAAAGCAGCTGAGAGCAACGACAGTGATCGTTCGTAAATCTCAAATTTATAACAAAGGAAAAAGAATCAGCTGACTTTCCGTTGCTCCAATTTAGATCCACGTTTGCCCACCAGGAGCACTAATGTTTCTTTACAATGCATTTGTGCGTTTGAAATTAGCTGATGTTAAATAATTAACAACAGAATTGTCAAAACAAACAGCCTTATTTTACTGTTGTATTTACGTGTTTGAAAATGACTGCTGAAAATGATTCTCATATACATGAAAATTATTGAAGAAAGCTTCAGGCATATCACTAAACCTACTACCAGAGAAATATCACGAAAGATATGAAGAGGAATATAGTAAGTTTTCTGAGTGATGCAGAATTGAAAATCTTAAAACAAAACAAGTAAGAGACGAAGTTTTTCGGTTTATTTGTCAGATAAATCTAGATATTTTTATAGACTAAAAAATGGATAATACAAACCTAACCACTACAAACGTGGCAATATTACAGGGGCTTTAGAAAAAAACTTTTAAACAAAGGAATCAATGTTACCAATAATCAAAATTTCACCATAAACATCAATCTGAACTTTTGAATTGTACGTTTTTTATGTTGTTTAACACTATAACTCATTTATGTTTGTTTTTAATAAAAGTTAAAATATCAAGTAAATGTTTATATTATGAGAAATAAACTAGTTTTTATTTTGCAGAGGCATCTTGTGTGATTTTTTTTTTGTTTGCTGCATGTTGCGCGTACCTACGTTGCGCGCCTAAGCGTGAGGCGACCCGAACGCGGAAATTCTATCAAGTACCATAAAAGCATTTTTGGACGAGTTATGAAAGCTACTTTTCATGATGCTACAGTGTTATAGTTTGATTGGTGTAGCTCGTGTATCACTAAAGAGGGCGACCTTGTCGTTGAAACGCGTCTGATACTTAGGCTATTTTTTTGTGAGAATTGTGTTCTGTGTGTTTGTTATAATGTATGATACTACAAAATAACAAAAATCTTTCCCTAACTCCTGTAACCACTTAGTACACACATTTTATGTATACTTAATACAGTACTACCATATTCGTTACTGTAAATTTAAATCTTTGAGTGATTATAATAGTTCCATGGACTGTTTGATTTTTTATCGATATATCTCGAACCGGCATTTATCTCGAAAAAGATGTAGATCCAGCTAGAAGTCCTTGGGATTGCCAAGCTTGATTTTACAATAAGTGAGCCCCTGAGGATAAAGAATTAAACCTCATTGGTAGGGGAAACAACAACTTTTTTGTTTATTATTATTGTTAGATACATAACACACAAAAAACCTTGTTTGTCTAATTTTGTAAAATTAATTATTTACAAAATAATTGAGACTCGGGACAAAACTTTAACACTAATCTTGTAAATGTTTTGAACCGCAACAAAAATGTTAGTTTTGTCATTGTGTTTTTCTTCCAAAAGCAAACCCATAGAGGTCAAAGGTCAAACTCATCAAACTAAAGATGTGAGTAACAGGACTACTGGGGCCACCTAGTGAGATCAACAAATGATCCCAGTGTGCTAAGTATTGTCCCATGGCAACAGTATCAACTCTTTTATTCATCTACAGAGTGTCGCAAGTCCTATCGTAAGTTCTATTTTCGTTAATAATTTGTTTTAAACTTGGGAAAACTTAATTCCAGTTTATAATAGTCTCTAAATCTTTTATCACTGAGACTCGTACTACACGTTTCGTCGTATAGTTTTGGGTTAGATCCCTCTCATTCATCTTTCCTAAATAGGTTTATTTTGAACAACTCTTGTTCTCTTCCGTCCCTGACGCAATTATAATAATCGACGGCTAGGTTTCTTTATTTTATGTTCATTTCTTCCTTCTATTATATAATATGATGATTAACGAGAAGTTTTTTGCCTTTAAACAATTGGGGGGGGGGGAGATCAAATATCCTAAATAGTAACGAATACATCATTTTAAAGGTTTTGATGAATAGCGGAAAGAATAATCAAAATAATATCAAATGGTGGCTGGTTAAATTTTAAACGAAATTCTGCAAAGACATTTTTTTCAGACGATGAGCAATTTTCAACAAACAAATCAATGTTATTTAATGATTTTTGAGGGTTTTACGAGATGCAATGGTGTATTTAAAGTTTGGTCATAATTAGAAGTTCTTACAAATACAGTATATAAATGAGGAGACCAAGGGGACTAACCAATAGACAGGGAGATGTTGATTTTACAGATGAGTTGTCTCTTATCAGATATGGGAGAAAAGATAAAAGAAGAAAAAAAACGGAAGAAGG
Source organism: Aphrophora alni (assembly GCA_963513935.1). Classification (NCBI taxonomy): domain Eukaryota; kingdom Metazoa; phylum Arthropoda; class Insecta; order Hemiptera; family Aphrophoridae; genus Aphrophora; species Aphrophora alni. The sequence goes on along the minus strand of OY740772.1, from coordinate 109,351,098 downwards.
TGGAACCAAAAATAAACGAAGATAAAACCAAAGAAATGAGTATAACTTCTAATAACCAAGATAGTTTAATTATCAATGGGACAATTATAAAACAGGTACCAGTATCTTGTCAGTTTGGTTACAACAGGCGGGACTGATGGGTATATTCAACAACAAAAATCAATGCAACGTGTCCATTTGTTTAACTAAAGAAAACTCATCAACTGATAAGGAAAGATAAACTGAAGATTTCTTAAACAAATGTGAAGTCCATACTTCTTTGTACGCCCAATTTGAAGAGTCAGTACGAACAAATTAAAAATATTTATTAATTACCTAAGACGAATTTTCGAAATAAATTGCCCAAAAAAACGATAACACTGAGATAGATGTGGTTAAATTAAATAAACTATAAAAAAGAGGAAGTATGGAAAGATCGGGTTATATTTAGAAGACCTGATAACAATATGTGGTCAGCAGTGAAACCCACAAGGATGGAGACTTGGCAGATCCAGTATAACATGGAGAAGGACAAAAGACGCGAGATTATGGAAGAAGGCAAGACCTGGAGTGAGGTAAAACATTTGGTCACAGATCTTGTTTGTTGGAAGTCCTTGTAGCGGAACAACATCCCACAAAGGATTAAAGTAAATAAGCCAAGTCACATAGTTTAATAAAATCAGCAATTGCATGGATCGGGGTGACTAATCTATCTGTTATTTCTTATCTCTAACGTGTAAATATAAATATCATCATTATTGGCGAAATATCTGTAGATAATAACTACTCTAAAAGAAGGTTATTATATCACATTTTATTTTTCAAAACTAATCCGAATTGCATAAGAAAAATATCACTGCAGAACTCAGTTTTAAATTTTGACTAGATCCCATCTTATACTGTCTCAACGGAATTATTATTGAAATTTTTATCTACTTATCACGATTTTAAAAATAATGTATCATGTGATTTTCCTTACCATTTCAAATTTGACCTACGATTATAATATGATTTAATGTTTACGAGATATCAATAGTATCGACGAATAAATCACCCTGTATATGTTAAAATTGCATTAATATCATTTCAAACTAAAACAAATAAACGTAAAAATATAATTTGTTTGCTCTCTTTAGTTTTGACACAATTCAAGCTGCGTGCAAGTGGCTTGTGGCGTTGCGTTAGGGTCTGCGGTTTAGACACAACGTAACTCGCATCGACCACTGATGCGTGAATTTTTGCCCCACATTCTTCAATGACCAAGGAAGCTTTGTTTATATATTAAAGAATAGAAAAATCAATACCGATTTTAGATAAGTGTTTCAACTGTTGCAAATCACACGCTATGGTATTTTTTTTATTATTATTATTTTTATTAACTGGGCTGTGATAACCTCCATCAGAGGCCTCACCGGCGTCGACCTAATGGTCTTTTGCCGCCCCAATTTCCTTCCTACACCCAATCAGTAATACCCGTCATCCTTATGAAGGAACAGATACTACCGATAGGGTTGTCTAGGATGGTTTCCATCTCTTTCCCCGGAGGGCCTAGAGAGTACAGCCTGGCTCGTCCTAGCGCCTCACACTCCAAAAGAATGTGTTCTGCAGACTCTTCAGCCAAACCACATTTCCTGCATGTATTATCTGCTGCAATTCCTATCCTGTGTAGGTGTTTTCTGAGGTGACAGTGGCTCGTTAAGAGACCAACCACCCACCTCAAGTTATCCCTTACGCTATGGTTTAATAAAATATTTGGAGAAGGTTCGCCCGTCCTACTTACCCGTCTGATCGTGATTCTGAGAAACTACTAAACTTATTTCATTGAAACTAACAACATGTAGCCAACAGTACGAAGTGGTATAACAATTGGTTATATTCTTCAACTCATTTCAAAATGGCAACCGCTATATAGTTTGTGTGTGAGCAGAAAAATACGCATTCCTTTTAGGGAGAAATGATGACATAGATCAGATTTACACTTAGTATTAAATTAATTTATATCTTGTGTTAAATAATAAACGATTTACCTTCATTACAAGTTATGTATTTTGACAAGTACAGCTGATTACTATACTCTACATTGATATTATTCCATCAGCTGAGCAGTCAATGTGACATTTAAGATTTTGGAATTAGACATATATATATATACAAAATTATATTAAATTTTTTTGGTTGTTGTTTAAAGCCGAAAAATCTCTTAGTCATCATTGCCTTATACAAATAAAGACCTGTAGCCCTCGGATGCTCTCATAGCATCAGGGTCGGAATAGAACAAGAATTGGTCAAGAATATGAAACTATAAAGAGGAGATTCTAATCATATGAATCACTAGAGCACTGTGGTCAATACACAATAAAAGGAAATTCCCCAAAACCACAATAAACTACTAACAACACAGAAACTGTATAGTTGTGTTTATTCTACCTCATGTACCTTACACACTAGATACCTTTGAATATGATAGCAGTGGTATTGAAGGTACTATACAGTCTTTGTGTTGTTGGTGTTTTATTGCGGTTTTGGGGGATTTTCTTTTAGAGGGATCTAACTCAAGACTACACATGAGATTCAGTTAGGTTAGGTTAGGTTAGGTTAGGTTAGGTTAGGTTAGGTTAGGTTAGGTTAGGTTAGGTTAGGTTAGGTTAGGTTAGGTTAGGTCAGGTTTGCCAAACCCGTACTCAATATGAATGAGCTCTTCAAGGACTAGTATGGAACAATCATAAATAGTGGTAGAAATAAGGAAAACAGAAAGAATTATAAAACTATATAACAACAAAAAAGTAAAATAATTGTAAATAATTTAAAAAATCATCAATAATGACAAAAGTCATATGAGGGACGGGTAACAACCAAGCATGGACGCTGCTGTCTGTACTAGGTTGAGATGACACGTTGGCAGAACTTTTCCCAACTCCAGTAACCAGTTAAAAACACACATTGTATGTGTTAATATTTTTCAGTGATGAAACAATTAAAGGTAATATATTATAACAAATAAAACTTTGACTCATTTAGTTTTTTAATTATAAAATTACGTTTTAAAATCATTTACACTAAAGAAAAAAACAATTATTGATCAAAAATAGCTGCACTTAATAACTATACAATTAACGTCTTAACCTATTTATTTGACTTCTTGAGATCCGTGACTGATGTTAGAATAGTTTTTCTAGCTGTCAACCCTTTCAACTCTTTACAATTTATGGCCTGCCGAGCACTGACCTTTTGGGAGCCCTCTATTTCGTTACAATATATAAAGACTATAAACTGTGCACAATATTGTGTTATTTTTTCACAAAGGAAAAAAAATAATTAAACAATATATTGGTGCCTATCATCCTAAAATCTGCAGTTATTTGCGAAAAGAGTCATTCCATGCTAAGCCAATAATTTTTTTAAAGAATTCAGGCTGTATTTTAACGAAACTATCAGGAATAGTTCTCACAAAAGTATAAATTACATTTTTAGAAACTGTGTGTCCGTTAGATTTTAACGAAACAAATATTCAAAATCTAAGACGCTCTGGTTTGCTTTTCTTAATGTTCAAAAAATTAAAGTCGATTTCCACGGACCGTTCGAACCGGCATTTTTGGGAAGATACAATACATTTCTGGTTTTATAAGTTATCTAATAATATTGACTTATTCATATTACGTGACAATACACTATACAAATAATATATTATTAGGTTTTGTTTGGGTCTTTAGAGACTAAATATTAACAAAATTTGTCCTACTTGTATATAACACTGAGACTTCAACACGAATAACTCGACAAATGTTTGACACCATCACATAATTGTCTATAAACTACAAATATGTGCGGAACTAAAAGCTTTTATTACAAAATTACATCGGTAGTTTCATGAAAGAGATATTTAAATGAGAAACATCTGTTTGATCGTCGATTTTTATTCGAACATTGTGGTTAAAACTATTACGCTATGTGGGTTGAACAACAGCTTGTAACTATGATATTACTTGTTTTACATCCATACTTGTGGTAACCTGAATGATTTACAATTTAAATAGGGTTATAACATGTCGTTACCTAACGATTAGAGATTGTAAAATAAAAATATAAGTAAACAACACTGATATTCTCAACTATTTTATATTTATCCTCTCTATAAAAAGAGCAATTCATGTAAGCTTGAATAACGCGTTCAAGCGTAAGTGATTTAACTATCGCATATTGATATCTAGGAAAATGTTTTGTTACGTCCGAAACAATTACATTTTAAGGCCATAAAAAGTCGAGGTATTTTTTGAAATCATCTGGAATTCTCAACAATAATGTCTTCTGTAAATTATGTCTTCTTATAGGTAGTGGTCGGAGAAAAAGATATTTTCGGGAGAGCAAAATGTTTCCTATTTTTGACAAATTCAATGTCTCATAATAATCGGGAAAAAACTATAATAGACATAATAAATTTTCACTTAAACATTTGACATTTATTTTATAGAATTTAGTTTGTTTCACTTTTTGTAAAAATAATATATCAAATAACTTCAAAATGGTTAGAATAGAAAGAATTCTGAAAACATGGGTGGCTACAGGGGGAGTGACTAATCGTAAACAAGTTAAATGAGTTTTAGATAGGCTAATAGAAAGAATTCTGAAAACATGGGTGGAGAGTGTGGGAATGAATAATCATAAACAATTTAGAAGGGTTTTAGATAGGCCAATAGAAAGAAAACCGAATACATGGGTGGAGAGAGGGGGGCGGACTAAAGATAAACAAGTTGAACGAGTTTTATATTTGCCAATAGAAAGAATACCGAAAAACTGGGTGGACAGAGGTGGAGTGACTAATAAGAACAAGTGAAACGAATATTAGATACGCCAATAGAAAGAAAACCTAAAACATGGGTGGATATAGGGGGATGACTAATCAGGAACATATTAAAAGAGATTTAGATAGGTCAATAGAAAGAAAACCGAAAACATAGGTGGAGAGAACGTGGAGTGACTAATCGTAAACCAGTTTTACGAGTTTTAGATAGGCCTATAGAAATAATTCTGTAAACATGGGCGGAGAGATGGGAGAGTGACTAATCAGAAACAAGTTAAACGAGTTTTAGATAGGCTAATAGAAAGAATTCTGAAAACATGGGTGGAGAGAAAGGGGAGTGACTAATCAGAAACAAGTTAAACGAGTTTTAGATAGGCCAATAGAAAGAAAAACGATAACATGTGTGGAGAGAAAGGGGAGAGACTAATCATAAACGTTAAACGAGTTTTAGATAGGCCAATAGAAAGAAAACCTAAAACATAGGTGGAGAGAAAGGGGAGTAACTAATCGTACACAAGTTAAACTGCTTAAAAAAAAAATTTAAAAAAAACTAAGACACTCATTAGTAAATGATAAATCAAGTTGTACAATTATGCTGATCTGCTACCGTAAGATGTCCACTAAAGTGAAAATCAAAGTCAAGTGCAGTAACTAGACTGTCTCACACAATTATAACATTATAAAAAGTCAACTTCGTATATTTCCTAAGGGTTTTCGTGAATAACTGGAGATAGATGAGATATCACACAACAATATTTATCCCACTTAACTCAGGGTTGAAAACGATGTTAAATCATGTATCAAAATACCTTGTTACCACTGAAAAAAAATTACTCGAATACAATATGGCCGATTCAAGTTGGCGGCTCAACATTTTAACATATCACAAAAAGTAGTAAAGTAATTACACACAAACTTCATTTAGTCCAAAATTGATATGACGAAAACGGTAAAAGAGTAGGGGTGATGGGGTTTTGAAACTAAATATCTCCATACAGTACATTAAGAATGATATGACATTTTTCAAATAAACACAAATTCCGTTTTCCTTAACTTGCAATATTTGGAGGTTATTAATATAGTTTAACCGGATTTTGTGTATATAAAAACTAATACACGACGTTTCGAGAGTATAAATCAACTCCTGTTAAGAAGTAAAAGGTAAAAAAAAGTTTATTATACCATCAAAGTAAGATTTAAAATTCTCCTTTAATTACTATTTCCCACAATTGGGGCGTTGTTGACGCCCATACACGTACCTGGGTCTTAACTAAGATAGAATTGTGATTCCTTGCACACATGCGGTGTAATGTAGCAAAAGGGACTTATAATTTACATTCATATCCGCAGGGAGTAGCCATCCCCTTATCCAGCAGTGTTACAGGTATGTAATATTTGGCACAGACTGTACTTCAAGAAATCTATTCATTTTACTATTATTAAACCTGTATTTAACTTTTTACATTTAGAAATGCATGGTGGTATAATTTTAATTTTAAATATGAGTAAACCATACTCCTTAAAGGGTACTTAATGGGAGCAATAGATTTTAAATTAATTTTTCTGTTATAAAATTATATTTAAATAACATATTGTTCTTGAAGATTTTTTAAAAATAAAACACATTGTTAATTTAAATATTTATAAAATAACATTTGTAATATTGTAACAAAAACACATTATAATATGATCAAATTTCGTTCAAATGTAGCCTCCAAGGACCCAAATAAAACGTTAGTGATAAATCGGAAAAACCAAAAAATGGTACTGTTATGAAAAACGTAATTTTTCAAAATCGGCTCCACCGATTTCGTTCATATTTTAGTGAAATGTGAAAAGTAATGAACCATTTACATAATAGCAAATAAAATTAGCTGTTCAGAAATAAATAAGAAAACGCAAAAATAGTCAAAAGCTCAACTATTTTGATCCACTATCTTTACTTGGTATACTGGAAGTTAGATTAAGTAAACAAAAGATGACAATTACAACATTATCAGTAGAAAGGTTCTCAAATATTGTAGAAATTGATCAAAAACTAAAATTTTAATAACACAATTCCAATAAATGAAAATCACTAGATAAACATTAGCTGAGGTAAATTGGAGAGAAGGAGGGGGGAGGGAAAATAAATATAAATTGATCAGAAAATATGATCAAAATATCAGCAAAGCTAATGTAGAAAGAAGCGAAATTTAACAAAAGTAACAAACCAAAAGAGGGGGAAAGTGTAGTGTTTTAATTGGTACTCCATTTATTTATTTTCTACAATGAAAAATATTCATATAATCATATCTTTTTATTCAATAGATATTAAATTGTCATTATTGTAAAACAGCCATATATTGGTTTGTAGGAGAAAAAAAAAAGTTGGACAAAACTGGGATTCGAACTCACACCCACAAATGTGATCACATTAAATATATAAATTACACGTGAACAAATAAGTTTTATCATTTAAATTTATAATTCAGTCAAATATTTTCATAAATATTACCAGTTTCATAGATATGTATTAAAAAACCGAAAAAAAAAGTTTGTCAGAAGTGGGATTTGAACCCACGCCCACAGATGTGGACCAGAACACTCGTCCCGAGCATAGCTCAGTAAGGTATACCTTGAGTCTGGCGCCTTAGACCGCTCGGCCATCCTGACAATGAATATACAATTGTTTATTAACACACAACCGTTTAATTGAATGGTTGTTAGTTTAATATTTAATTTTATAATTTAAGCAAGATAATAATATGTTAATAGATAAGATATAACCGTTTAATGGTAAAATATATCTGATTATATGATAGATTATTTGTGATTTAAAAACTAAAAGTTATTCAAATTTCTCATTTATTGTTGTTTTAACTACAAAAATTACCTAAATAATTTGAAGAACATATTTAATAAGAAACTGAAAGAAAAAGAGGTCACTTATGATTTTATGTTATTTTTTATTATAACTTAGGAATTTTTGTACTAATTAAAAGTACATTCTAAATATGTCTAATTCCGTGTAAGACCGTACTACATATTGGTTTCAGCGACATATTTTGATTGATTTGTTACAAAATTGGTCCGGATATGTGTTCCTTTCTCACTCTACTTTTTTTTCTTTCTTACATTCCACTCCAGCTCTTTTTCCATGTAACCTGTAACTTTCTCTCCTTTCGAATTCATTTTCTACAATGTACAGTAGTACAGTAATTTTTTGGCACATCTTCAAAATGTCACACAAGCAAAGTGACAATGAAAAAGATGAGTATTGAAGAATTTTTTCCCTTTATTTATTAGGATCGACGTTTAAAAATAGAAGGAAAGAGCATAAATAAAAACCTCTACCCCCCCTCGTATACTCAATAGCGTCAAGGTCGAGAGAGAGAGAGAGAGAGAGAGAGAGAGAGAGAGAGAGAGAGAGCTACCAATACTACATGAAAAAAAGTGCAGATGAAATTAGCACCTTCGGGAATACCAAGCCTCTACTCGCTAGAAGCCTGAGACCTGATAGGAAAATGAAAGAGGGGAATCTAACCCTAAACTACATAAAAAAGTGTAAAGGTTCCCTCTAGATTGCCTAGCTTTGAATTAATACTAACTTTATTTAAAAAATGAATAATGAAATTATTACTAAATTTGTTTTACTGCTGTTTCCAAATATCACGACACTTACCTGACAGACTCAATACTTCCCACCTTACAGATTCATATATTTTAGGTGTAACGAAAGAATTAACCCACCTCCTCTAAATTTCGTACGAATTAATAAAAAAAAAGTTCATTTTGTAAAACTTTTAGAAATAAAGAAACGAGTGTTTGCTTTTGCCATATATTTTCTTTTCTTGTTGAAAGATTTTTTGGTCATCATCGCCTTTTAAAAAGAGGAAGAAAATAATACCCTAAACCTTGATTACTTTAATAACTTTAGACTTGGAAGAGAACCAGATAGAAATGATGAAAGAGGTGGATCTAACCCAAGAATACATGAAAGATTGTGTAGATCCAGGTAGGAACATCGGGAGTGCCATGCCTGTATTCACAATAGTCAGCCCCTGAGGGGCTATGGGTCATAGAATAATTCCAAAATAAGAGTTGGTCAAGACAGACCTGATAGGAAAGATGAAAGAAAGGGATCTAACCCAAGAATATATTGTGTAGATCCAGGTAGGTACATCGGGATTGCCAAGCCTGTATTCACAATAGTCAGCCCCTGAGGGGTTATGGGTTATAGAATAATTCCAAAATAAGAGTTGGTCAAGCGACAGACCTGATAGGAAAGATGAAAGAAAGGGATCTAACCCAAGACTACATGAAGGAGATCAAGCTAGGGTCGTTGAGTCCGCCACTATAAGTGAGCCCCTAAGGGTAGTACTGAAGAAAATTCCGACAATTAATTTAGCTTGGATAATTGGAAAAGTGGAGATATTGCAAAGGAATAGGCTATGGCATGTCTCATTATTTTGACAATTCGGAAGAACAAAAAACAAAATTAATTTTCTTTTTGAAAACAACTGTTGAAGCGATCTAGATCTTCCCATCTGAAACACAATTTAACAGTAGCGTTTGTACAGTATTTTCATAATAAAGTGTTTGTTACCTACATAATAATACAGTAGTGGCCTACTGTAAGGTCTTATCGTTTACAACAACTAAAACTGCAGGGTCCTTTAAACGTCGTTATGAACGATATATTCACTGCAGCATTTTTTTATTTTTTGAAATATAAGTAGAATAGAGAAAATTATGTTACGGATCGTAAAATCGCTTTTCACAGATATATTTTGAAACGTTTCCCACTGAATTTGTTTCGTTTCAATGAGTTAAAAATGATCGATTGTTCAGTACAAAATATAGCTCATTTCTTGACAGTCAAAATCTGTGTTATTTTTATTGAGGTGTTAAAATCTGTATACGTTATTGTACGGATATGCCATATACCATTCCGTTCAGAAAATGGTGAAAGGTAAGGTTCACATAAACTCTTAAAAAAGAGAATTATAACACAAATTTTGAAATAATAAAAGTGGAGGTATCTCTCAAAATTGTCTCTAATCCTCATAAAGTATCTCTTTTGTAAGTATACAAAAGTAAGTTACAGAGGGAGGAAAAATTGGAAGGGGAGGCCAAAAATTTTGTGGAACAAACTATGACGGGATTTCAAATTTAAAAAAATTCAACGTTTTATATTAATTGGGGGGGGGGATATATTTATATTTAACAAATGTTTCCCTACATATTTTAAATATTTTACATCGAATTTAATTTGTTACATTAAAATTTGTCTATTTGGATTGCGGTGCAAAAGTGTACCGGTAAGAAAGGACTCAGTACGAGACAGTCTAAATTTAAGGGTTGTCATGAGGTGTTTGCATCGCTATAAAATCTGTAACCATCATTTTACAGGGGAGGAAAACACAGCATCCTATATAGAAAAAGATGTTTAAGTTGGTTGCAGATGAATATGAAGGGAAACATTTTTATTGAAGCCCATAGTAAAGACTTTACATCACAATTTTGCTTATAAATGTGGAAATATAGGTTGACATTGCTTCAGATTTTCACTCCAGACAGGGTAAATTTTTAGTTTTTCATTAGATAGTTGTTCATAGAGGAATAGAGATGTTTTACACTTGTTTAAAGAACAAATTAAAGTAAGTGAAAACAATTTACTTGATAAAACTGTGTCTACATTTAATCTCTGACTGTATCTCACAGCTGATTTATGCAAATATTTACAAGACTGGAGTAGGCGTATGACATGCGCAATTAGCAAGTTTCATTCTCAACTCCTGTTTCGCCCTGAAACCGGTTTCTGAATGAGGCGGTCATTTGTGTTGAAGACGTCATCTAATGTTTTAAAATTAACGAAGCTTGACATAGGGTTTTTATTAAGTGTTAACCCACAACATGTCAGCTGATTTAGTGTTACTTCCCTGAGTGCATAATCACCGCGATGACCAACAGAAATTAACATATGACAACGACAGGTGATTACTTTTTTTAATATTATTTAATTGTTAATTGATCATTTATATTGCATGTTACTACATGTCAGGAAGCAGAAATAATGAAAAGTATCGTAAGAACCTAAGACAGAAAAACGAAAGTGGTGCTGTTATAAAGCAAAAATCACCCCCCCCCCACCCAATGTGATAACACACTTTGCGTCAGCATCCCACTTATGAACACACCTGCCTAATTGTGTAGAGTACCAACACACCAAATGTAAATCCACTTTAGAAAACGAGTGAAGTGGAATTTTGTTACTTAAGGTATTTAATATACCGGGTCTTTCAAAAGTAAGTTAAAATTTTAACCTACTTGTCTTTACCTGAAATTAAGGTCTTTACCTTGATACATACAAAAAGTTACATAAAAACGCTATTCTTGCGAGTTACCGCTAAATGAAATTATTGAAGGAAACCGCAGGGAAGTAAACAAAAATAAGTAGATATTTTCGTAATCGTATGAAACTCAAAAAAACATAAGAAAGTGGTGAGCGAAGATAAAGCGTCCCTGGGAAATTTTGTTTGTTTTAACAGCTCATAATTTAATTTAAGTCTTTAAATGGATTTATTAAAAATCGAAGCATCAGCATGCATGCTTTTGAACCTTACGGAGAAACTCTTTTGAACCGGCGACATTACAAAACGGAAAATATATTCTAGTATGTATATATATTTTAACTTGTACATAAAATCGTATATTCTCTGGTAGCAAAGAACTATATTTATAAATTGTATAATGATTGGTTTACATGTTTGATCTTACTGAATAGTAAACACACAAATGGGAAGACAAATGTAGATAAAACAGGACAGCTAGTCGTACGGTCAACAAACAGTATCCAGAATAAACTGTATCACCTTCAGGGGCGCATAAGGTCGAGCCAATCCAACAACACTCTAAATGGATCTACACCTGTCTTCATGTAGTCTTGGGTTATATCCCTCTATTTTATCTTCCTATCAGGTCTCTCCCAATTCTTGTTCTCATAATACCCTGACACTATTATAGTATTCGAGAGCTAGCAGTCTTTATGTTATGCACTTTTCTTTATTTGTTCATAAGACAATGATGACCTAAAGGTTTTAAAAAATCCGCGCTCATGTTTAGATAATTAAAGAACTTAAACTAACTCCGAAGAACTAGGAGAGCCGACGTATCTAGAGCCTGTCGGTACAACACTCACAAAATAGATACAGAGAGCATTATCCACCACGAAACCGTCCTCAGCGCATGTCCCCACAAGCCGAAAGACACGTTGAGCATGTTCACATGGTACCTTTGATGAGAAACCGTCCGGTCGCTCCACCAGCCGAAGTTGGCATTCCGGAAAGCTTTTCCCCAATCAGTGGCAGTTTTTTAAATCTTTTTTATTTACAAGACGATGATGACCGAGAAAGTTTGGATCTTTAAACAACAAGAAAAACCAATTTTATGGGTACCATCAAAGTACTTACCCAGCCCCATCGTACAAACAGAATGTCATACATAAAGGTATATCAAGGGATCTTATCCAGTAGAGTAAGTTTGTTTAAAACAGTTCTTACACAAGTTTTTTGGACTTTATAATTTTCGACCATGGGCTAGGTCCTAACAGACCTCATATATATTAAAACAGTTTCCGCTCGCTTCGGTCGTGTGCCTCAATGCTGTGAAGGAGCCTCAACTCACTATGCTCGTAATTCGACCCTGGATCTCACAATTCCTTGATAAGTCAGGGTTCAAAAGTTTCATTTTCGACAATAATTTCGCTTAGATTCGTACCAATCAAGAGGTAATGAAATCTGAAATTTTTTATCTAATTTAGTGTTTTTATAAACTTGAGTAACGCACGAGACCTGAATAAAAACTATTTATAATGGAGCATACTATATAAGTTACATTAACCAAATTTTGTTTCTATCGTATTTTGTGTGTTTGCGTAGAGATGACAACAACGACGGACAGACAGAATGTTGAAAATCACTTCTTCAGTTTACTGAGTCCATGAAACGTAAAGAATAGTAGAAAACAGTCGACTTACCCTGTTCTTCGTATATCGGATAAAACTTATCAACTTAAAAGTTTACAAAGTTGACGTGTCACAGTCTGCGACTAAAGATCTGGTGAAAGTGGAAGAGATCATTAGAGGACTTCACTCTAATCTACTTCTGAACGAAAACAATTGAAACTGCAATTAAGCAGAGACTCTGGGATGATTGATGCCAGTGATTAATATCGCACGTCTCCTATCGTCATCCGAAAGCTAAGAAATTAGTAAAGTTTAAAACTTGTAAATCTGCCTGACACTGAAGTCACTTGTTCCGATGCGAAAACATTTTTCATCAATCTCTGATCTTATAATAATGAAGATAAGTTACAACAGAAACTAAACTTCCAATATCTTGCCATTCAGTGAATCAAAAAGTAATGTTGTATGACGTAAGCAATAAGGAAAGACAGTTTCAATTTCGTATCTATATTAATCCACAAATATCTCAGATATTGACGAGGTATTGATTTTAGTTCTTTTTTTTTCTTCTATGTTTAAAACTTAGAAATTAAAATTAAGAAGGAAAAGTGTTTAATCAAAACTTACTAAACGCGAACATAACTATTTTTAGATAAAAACTAATTAATGGACGCCATCGTGGTACGTATTCAGCCTCATGACACAATACAAGCAGATCCTTTCTAAAAGTTGGTTGCTTGAGCTTATTGGTTAAATTGTATTGGTAGATCAAGGAGTCTTTACCCAGTAGAGTAAGTTTATTTAAAGAGTTGTTAAACAGGTTTTCTATAAGTCAAAGAATAGACGAGTTACTGACAATAAACTGAAAACGTATAAGTTGCTTCTAATAACTTAATCTTAGGTATTGTAGACAACTATTAACAACTATCTTTTCAGTTGTTCGTCAATATTTCTCTATTATACTTATAGAGAAAATAGAAAATCATTTTATTTCTAGTTAAAAGAGGGAATTTTTTAGTTTGTTGAAATTTTTTTGTTTTCGGGACATTCAAGATTAATAATTTTAAACGGTCGCCATTTTAAAAATAATACAAACACAGTTTCTATTTTTTGCACACAACTAAAAGATTACATAAAAAATGTGTATTTCGAATTTGAACTCATTATCGTATCTGCTTCATATATATATATATATATATATATATATATATATATAGGCTATATATATAGTAAATATATATATATATATATATATATATATATATATTGTAAAAATATAAAATGGCAGATTGTCTAAAAACGAAGCAATTTCTGAACTTTTTATTAATTTCTATGTAAGAAATCCCCTCCCAAAGCTTGTCAAAGTATTTCAGAATCACCCTTACATAACTTTCTACTGTATTTAACAGTAACTAAATTTTATACAAATCATGGTCGCATTCTTTCACAAATACACCACAAATGTGACCAAGTATCGTTCTTTTCGAGATTACTTATATCATTGCCTTGTTATGTATTATGCACATTCCACGGGGAAAATAAAATTGTCTAGCATTGTTATTGTCTTATCAACTAACAGACAATTTTATTTTCCCGTGGAATGTGCATAATAATAAAAGGCAATGATATAAGTAATCTCGAAAAGAAGATAATTTGTCCTGATAAGAGATAAGCGTACGACAGTATTGTGGTGTATTTGTGAAAGAATGCGACCATGATTTGTATAAAATTTAGTTACTGTTAAATACAGTAGAAAGTTATGTGATGGGTGAAACAAATTGATGTCGGGGTTTTCGTTCAAAAGTCCGATCTCATTTCTCCTGTGTCGAAAATGGTGGTTTTTGAATAATATTCGGCTAATACATGTCGTTCTGCAATTGAAACGAGTGAAGAGTGAACAGATTTTGATCAATTTTTTTTTTTTTTTTTTTTTACTTTTTGAAAACCTCTCGGTCGTCGTCTAAAAAACGGGGGGGGGGAAGAACATCAAATAAATACAACTAGCCCTAAAGGTCGGAAAAGAACATGAGAGACCTGATAATAAATATGAAACAAATATAAAACACTAGGCTACATGAAACACAATGTGTAGATCTAGCTAAGGCTTCTCGGTATTGCCAAGTCCGTACTCACTATAAACGAGTCTCAGAGGATATCAATGGTCATATTTAAAAACTTTTTTTGATAACTTGAAATTTTGGAGTTGTTAGTAAATAAGAACAAAACTCAACGTTACGATTTTCTCAAACTTTTCCCAAGAATTTTGATAAAATTTCAATAAAGAACGTACAGTTTTTCTAATAGAACGTATGAATTTTTTTTTTTAATGCCACTTCAGTAATTTTTGAAAAACAAACAAAAAATCATCCATGGATCTGTTATAAAATACGTAATCTGTTAAAATCGGCTTCACCGATTTCGTTTAAATTTTGATTGTAGGCCTATATGAAATTTAATGTCAAAGAATTCAACGAAAAATTAGAAAAGAAAGAAAAAATCACTGGAAAAATTGTTGGTTCAAACTTCTATAGTTTTAGGAAATAGAGTAGTTAAAATGTACGCCGACTAAAAAAGACCAAACCCTAAGAACTAAATACATTAGCTTAACTAAAACATAAGTTATTGTAACATGTTATTTTATTTTATTGTAAGACATGTAAGTTCTTAGTCCATTTTAATTAGAATAAATAAGAAATAAAATAAACTTCCAGGGTAATGAAAGAGAATTAATATAGAACAAAGAAAGTATAAAAATAAATGAACAAAGTATCCTAGATAAATATAAAAACATTTTGAAAAATGAAAAACTAAGATTTTAAGAGAAACTACCAACAAAGCTAGGATCCTAAGATGTTAGAAGAAGAAAAAAATCTACCCTCATAAGAATGAAAGAATATTGGAGGAGCAGTAAAGAATAAAGACACACATAGAAACGTACCACAAGAGTGTAACAATTTCCGTTTGATTTACACGTACTTTCTACATTAGAAGTTAATTTGACTTACCTCAGAATAAATCCGGAAACTGGATGCCCAGGCTTTGTTTGAAGAAAGACAGGAATATGAATCCTTGATCTTGGATAGAGAGGTATGTGTGGAGCGAGCATCATCAATAAATCATCCGAACGAAGTTCACGGTACGTAGTTCTCGCGTGCATCAACGGTACGGATGCCAAAGGAGTTACCGGTTGAATTTGTACTCTCGGCGTACACTCCGAAGAATCCGATCCGCGCGGTTCCAACACCGAATACGAAACTTTAACCAATCTTTGAGGAGTTTTGACAGGTTTCCCAGGTCGTCCTGTATGATCGGGTAACGGTAACGGAGCCCACCAAGATGCAGGTATAGTCACTTCAGCGAGACATACACCGTCCTCTCCGTCCGGACTGCATGCTGCTGTTAGAACAGGACGTTCTCCTAGACTAGCGTGCAACATTATACAAACTTGTTGATGTCGTGGTAACCGTCTTCCTCCAGGATCAGCTCCTGTATGAAATAATACCCTCAATACTGGAGAATCTCTCGGTATCTCTGAACGAACCATGTGCGCACTCATATCTAGATGATGTCCTCCAGAAAGTTCAAGATCGAGGAGTAAACTTGATGCGTTTAATGGTATCGGATCCGGAACAATATATCGTGCTGGTACTGTCTGTTTAGTTGAGAAAGGACCGTACGTCGCACGTACTGACATGGGTTGCGATGTTTGGAAGACGGTGAATCTATCAGTACTAAGAATGGTTGAACCGTCATCGCCGATATTGTTTGAACTGGGAACATCTTTATATCCGAAACCAGCTAGGTCAGCTATTGCTGAATACTGTTGTCTAGGAGTGTGTTTTAAAAAGAAACCTCCATCCTTGTTTTCGAAATGTACTTCCACAGTTCCCGCCACACCTGAAACAAAATAAAAAAATAGTTAAAACTCAATTCTAAATCTCAACTGGGACAAAGTAAATCTCGTAACTGAATATTATCTACTCTAATTCATCAAGAGAACATTTATTGTAAATACATTTGTATACGTCACATTAAAGATTACTATTTACAATTATCTTTGTTTATACTACAAAAAGTATCAACATATAACTATACTGTCAATACAGTTCTGACGGTACTCTCCAGTTTGAAGACGAGAAAGGTTCTTACAGATCACGACTTTGAGGAAACTCATTTAGGGGGTTGAATAACCAGATTCAACACCCTAAATTCTACGAACTAATAATAAAATAAGTTTAAAGAACACATTTAAAACTTAATTTACAAAGCAGTAATACAAGAACTAATCTATGCTTAAACCTATCAACCGCGATCAATTGCAACAATTTTGAATTGCCTAGTCCACCCAACTAAAGTCTGCAACTACCTGTTATCATATTTAGAATGTAAAATAAATCATTGCACACTGTAGGGCGCTAAGATTACATTTCACCACGTTGCACAATGTTTCTTTAATTTACGTTATTATCACTTATCATATTACTTAATCCTCTTTCCTCACTGTATTAACATAGCGACAAAGGGCGTAATCCCACTGTAACTAACAGAGCATTTTCTGAAATTCAGAAATTCTAGCCACTCTGTTACTTGTTTTCTGCGTGATTATAAAGTCTAACTATACATCATGGAAACCAGTTTTTATTAGTGTTTTACTACAGTGCATAGTATTATTTATGCAGTCTGTGCATGGTGTTCTTTATTGATATTTTATGAATAATTACTTTGTAAAATATCTCAAGTAACAACAATAACATCATTTGTATTCACTATTTAAGTAAGTTGTCTTTGTCCTGTTTAACAACCGCTACTGATTTTCTAAACTCTAAAACCCTTTTTTTTCTTTTTTTTTTTAAATGTAAATTTTAGTTTTTTACTCAAAATAAAAAAATATAATGATACCATTTCATTTATAATTTTCAAGAAAAAAAATTTTTTTTTTTTTAAATTTCGAAACAACTTTTATATTAAAACGAAATTATTTCTTATTTGGAAGGAGTTTAGACCACGAGCTTGTCAGATGTTTCTCTATCTTTCTTAGAAGCTGAGATATCCTGCCGTATCCATCATTATACCTGTATACACGTCACGTACACAAATTTGACCCCCCCCCTCCCCCCGAATGTATTCCAATACCTATGAACATAATACATTTCCCTTCTTATTCTCACCCCACTTAAAAAAAAAAACTTAAAAGTTTGCCAACGGCTAGAAAATATCAACTCTACTTTCATAATCCTTTATGAGTTGGGATAACTTTTCATCGTTCCCATTTCCAATAAATCAAGAATAGACTAACAAAACGTTCAATAAGTCGAACAAAACAAATATTCCCCGAAGCCACTGACCGCATGCCGTTGCCATGGAGATAGTAATAAAATACCTTCCTTGTTTAGGCTACATAATCTCCTCGAAAACTGTAATATAGCTATCGATGATAACGTACTTTACAGTGTTTACAAAGATCGAGTGTTCATTGGTTCCGTCTCAAATACTGAACAAATATAGAAACTGAGCAAATATACTACGTAAAAATAAGTTGGGACTAACCCATCCCGCTCATACAATAGAATAAAATCAGATAATTTATAAGTAATGAACAAAAGTGTATTAAGCAGTTGTCGCCCTTGTATCAACCCTTTCCTACCTCTAAGCTGTACGTAATGTGAAGGACCTCCACTCGCTACGCTCGTGTCGGTGATTCAGCTATGCTGAAAATACTTTTTTTTATAATAACTTCGCTATTTGTCATAGTAGGTTTACATGCGAAATAAAAAATCTGCAAATTTTTATCTAATTTATGTAGTGTGTTAAAACAAAAAACCTGTTTAAAATGGCCGCCATTTTGACATTTTAAATTAGATTTTTCTGAATTTCTATATAAGCACACTATAGTCCACTAGACAAATTTCATGTTTCTATCTCCATTTTGTACCCGCTTCGTATTATACGACGACGAACGAACGCCATGAAACGTGAGTCGACAACCAGAGCTAGAAAGTTTTGACGATAACCAAACTTACCCTATACTTCGTATATAGGGTAATTAAAAAAAAACCTAAAGTTGAATTTAGCTTTAAAAAATAATATACAAAGTGTTCATAAAATGTATTTACAAACTTTTGAAAAAACTAAACAAAAACGTGAAAGTAACATATGTCCTACTAAAATGTTATCTTTTTCATTTTATGTTTTTTTTTTTGTTTTTTTTTCAATATTAACCTAACCTAACTTATTCCTCATACACAGGGTAATGAAAAAAATACTTAAGTTGAATTTCGCTTTAAAAAAATAATATACAAAGTGTTCATAAAATGTTTTTCCAACCTTCGAACAAAATTAAACAAAACCGTGAAAGTAACATATGTCCTACTAAAATGTTTTCTTAATCATTTTATGTTTTTTTTTTTTCAATATTAACCTAACCTAACTTATTCCTCATATAAGTTAGGTAATTAAAAAAATACTTAAGTTGAATTTCAGTTAAAAAAATAATATACAAATTATTCATAAATTGTTTTTTACAAACGTTTGAAAAATTTAACAAAACCGTGAAAGTAACATATGTCCTACTAAAATGTTTTCTTTTTAAATTTATGTTTTTTTCAATATAAACCTAACCTATACCTCATATACAGGGTAATTAAAAAAAAACTAAAGTTGAATTTCGCTTAAAAAAATAATATACAAAGTGTTCATAAAATGTTTTTCCAACCTTCGAACAAAATTAAACAAAACCGTGAAAGTAACATATGTCCTACTAAAATGTTTTCTTTTTAAATTTATGTTTTTTTCAATATCAACCTAACCTATACCTCATATACAGGGTAATTAAAAAAACTAAAGTTGAATTTCGCTTAAAAAAATAACATACAAAGTGTTCATAAAATGTTTTTCCAATCTTCGTACAAAATTAAACAAAAACGTGAAAGTAACATAAGTCCAACTAAAATGTTTTCTTTTTCATTTTGTGTTTTTCACACAAAATATAATATAAAGAAAATATAACTCCAGAATCAATAAAAATAATTGATGGCTAATTTTGAAGAAAGTTTTACATCGTGAATTTGTAATTTTTTCAAAAAATCTTATTTTTTAGCAAATTGTTTCAACATGACGGCCATTATATTGTTTTTATTTCTCTAAAAATTAATTTAAAACAATTTGAAATGGCAGTAATTTTCAAATAACTATTCAGCAGGAAAACTACAGTACACTGAAACTTCAAAATGGTGAATCGTAATAAGGGCCATCTTGTTTCTGAGATAAAGCGAGACAATCACTTATGTTTTTCCAAATAATATTCCTTTTTTGAATGTTTAGTCAATATAATGCAACCAACAATGGAATGTTTGCCAAAAATAAAGACAACAATACAGATTAACTGACAGACGGATTCCGAAATTGTCTAATTCTAAATGTATTCCTGCTCAAAACATAGCGAACCATAAAAAAACTAGACATCCAAATTTTAGCGCCATCTCAATACTTTTGTCTTGTTGTTTAAATGTGAA
The DNA here is from genome assembly GCA_963513935.1 of Aphrophora alni. Classification (NCBI taxonomy): domain Eukaryota; kingdom Metazoa; phylum Arthropoda; class Insecta; order Hemiptera; family Aphrophoridae; genus Aphrophora; species Aphrophora alni. The sequence continues at coordinate 109,330,862 of OY740772.1, read as the reverse complement.
AAACTTGTCAGCCATCATCATCTTAAAAAACAAAACAAGAGAATAAAATTAGCCTTCGAATACTCTAGATTTGGCCAAGAGAGGCTAACGAAAAGAAGAAAGAGAGGGATCTAACCCAGGACTACATGTAAAAAGGGGAAGATCCATCCAGAGTCCCCCAGGACTGTCATAGCCGTTACTTACTATAAACCCTTGATGCCCCATCAACAAAAACTAGAGTCAACAGATGGATTAGATTTACAAAAATGAAAATGAGATTTAACTTTGTATATATTCATATTTATATTTATTCGTATATAAATTAAAATTAAACAAAACCACTTTCCTAATAAATAAAGTTAAAGGATACAAAATTAGTTACCTACATAAAGTTAAAGTGGTAATCACCAGATAGGAAGCATGTTAGAGGAAGGGATAACATAAATTATTGTTAACTATAAATTTATCCCTTATCATGTACCAAAGCAGACCTATACAAATTTGTTTGGTATAGGATTAGTGGTTTGTGAGGAGATAGGTCACAAATGGGTGGAATTAACAAATAAGCCGCTTCCCACGGTCATTCCAACCACAGTTAAATTGTAATACCGATAAAATACTGTATAATGATAGATAAATGTATTTGTAAATCAAAGTTGTCTATGACGGGGGGGGGGGGGGTTAAAAAACCCCAAAGTATCTAATTTTTGAGAAGAGATTTTTTTTATTGATAGTTATTAATAAAAATGCAGTATCAACAATTAAAGTCAAAAACAATTACAAAAAGGATAAAAATGAATGTAATTTCTGTTTTTTACAAAGTGACTTGTTTAAAGAATTGTAACAAAATAATATAAATTATATTTTCTAATGATAATATTTTTGTCTGTTTTTCACTTTCTCACATGTGGTACGTCAAAACACGTGTGTCGAGTTTTTCAAAAAAAAAAATAATCCGTTTTAAGTAAACGTGGTTTTGGGAATAATGTCCATTTGTCCGTCGCTTCTGCAATACTCTAGAGTCAAAAACGAGCGGACAAATTTTAATTAAATTTAGTACATGGGCATATTTTAGCCTCTCTCGAAACTTTTTTGTCATTTTGAACTCAAAATTTGTGTGTATTTACCAAAAGATGAGAACACAAAATTATGATTGTCTCAAAACTGATTCTAACGAAAAACAAATTTGCTAGAATACCGCCTATATATCCAAAGAAAACGTTTTGATTGCCATTTCTCGAAAAATATAACGTTATTGTTAAAAACAATAAAACCTGTGACGTACAATTTATCAGAAGGGAAAAAAACAATGAAAATAAGCTTGTGGAGGCGATATATGTTGAATTTCACAATAACGTTATTTAGTAACATGAGATGGTTATTCAAAACTGAATTAAAAATTTGAAATAAATGTCGTCTACATTATAAGGGTGAAATTTTGCCTCTTAAATCCCAAGTAGAATAATGACTAGTTCTCCAACTAAACTTTTGAAAGAAGGGGCATAAAGTTGTTCATCCCTATAAACAGTTGGGACAACTCTCTCTTGCTACCACGACTTTCACAGTTAGTTGTCTGCAGTCCTTTGTCTAGTGTATGCGTCTTGTGGCTGGTACTTTACGTTTTTAGCTCCTAACATGGCCCTAGGATATATTGATGTTTTATGTTCATCACTTGAAGACGGGAGTTGAGTTATATTCTCGAAACATCGTATTTATTATATATACAAATGTCCGAAAACCAAATTAATAGTGAGGACGTTAATTTAAAAAAAAAACAAAAAAAACAAAAAAAACAGTAAAATTTCAAGTAAAAGTTAAATCAGCATCGGCAGTTGTTACCCGATTGTCTTCAATGTACTTCAAATTTTATCGAAATATCAAATAGATACTCGAATATTCTAACAAACCTTTCTTTCATTTCTTGTTGTCAGTTCTACTGAGTTCATGTTAACCCAGATTCAGGTAAACAGATAAATCTTCTTCTCCTACATCAATCACTAGCATGAAACAGCTTAGTATTTACATAGATTTAAACCCGACAATGTGTTATCTATGAACAGCTTCAAGATGAACGATGAACTAACAGTCTAACACTGTTACTTTAAGGTTAACCGCCATCTTGAATTCAATGTACGTAAGTACGCGATGGGAAATCTATTAGAGTAGCAAGGAATGTTGTACCAAGTTGGAAGAGAGGGGATTATATATAGCTAAAAATTTCACTTTTTTGACGTTTTTTGAGTTTCACATTTTTGAGCATCTGTTTTGCTCCAAAGCAGTATATTTTTGTTTAATTGGGTTTTTAGAAATAATTGAATTTAACATTTTTAAGTACTGCATTAAAGGGAAATTTATAATGATAAATTTTCCTGAATGCATTCAAGCGAAGTCATTCCCACACACAGGTGTTTTTCGATTTTCTTAGATTTATTACTTAAGGAATTCACTAATTGTCCAATACAAACGATGATATTCTAAATGATTTAATTAGAATGTGGGCCAATTTATAATTTCAAAATACCTAATTATATATTTCATTTTTAATAAGTTTAAGTGTAAATAAGGTAATGTTGTATTTTTTATTGCAATAGACTACATTCCAAATTTAATTACTTGAAAAAAAAAGTTGATTTTAATACATTTTTGAAAAAGTAATTAAAAATTTGGCGAAAACTTCCATCGCAGGGGGAGTTTCTAGTTCATACCCCTCTGCTGAGTCTTGAATGTATCACAAAAGCCTACAAATTCTCATAATTACACGTAACTAATCTCACAATTTTCTACATAACGATTTGATACCAAAAGGTTTAGACATGATAGGCCTACTCTGCGTTTAAAAAAAATCTTATAAAACTCAGTTAATTCGGTCGGTATTGAAATTATCAGCTTTTAAGATGTAATATGATTTTATCACCTTGAATAGGGTAATTTTGTTTTTTGTTTGTTTAAGTGCAAAAAACCCTTTGTCATCATCACCTTATAAAATAAAAAAGAAGAAAAGATCATCAAATAACGACCCCTAGCCCACGATTATTCTAAAAACGTTAAAGTCGGAAAAAAAATCAGATTTGCGTAAGAGAGATACGATACGTAAGGCGAAAGAGAGGAATGTAACCCAAGACTACGTAAAAAAAGGGGTAGATCCAGCTAGGTTCACTCGGGATTGCTAAACACACACTCACGAGCCCCTGACGGTGATTGAAAAGATGAAAGAGAGGGATCCAAAAAAAACTATTTAAAAAAGGGGTAGATCCAGCTAGGTTCACTCGGGATTGCTAAACACATACTCACGAGCCCCTGACGATGATTGAAAAGATGAAAGAGAGGGATCCAAAAAAACAATTTAAAAAAGGGGTAGATCCAGCTAGGTTCACTCGGGATTGCTAATCACATACTCACGAGCCCCTGACGATGATTAAAAAGATGAAAGAGAGGGATCCAAAAAAACTATTTAAAAAAGGGGTAGATCCAGCTAGGTTCACTCGGGATTGCTAATCACATACTCACGAGCCCCTGACGATGATTGAAAAGATGAAAGAGAGGGATCCAAAAAAAAAAATATTTAAAAAAGAGGTAGATCCAGCTAGGTTCACTCGGGATTGCTAATCACATACTCACGAGCCCCTGACGATGATTGAAAAGATGAAAGAGAGGGATCCAAAAAAACTATTTAAAAAAGGGGTAGATCCAGCTAGGTTCACTCGGGATTGCTAATCACATACTCACGAGCCCCTGACGATGATTGAAAAGATGAAAGAGAGGGATTCAAAAAAAAATATATTTAAAAAAGAGGTAGATCCAGCTAGGTTCACTCGGGATTGCTAATCACATACTCACGAGCCCCTGACGATGATTGAAAAGATGAAAGAGAGGGATCCAAAAAAAAATATATTTAAAAAAGAGGTAGATCCAGCTAGGTTCACTCGGGATTGCTAATCACATACTCACGAGCCCCTGACGATGATTGAAAAGATGAAAGAGAGGGATCCAAAAAAACAACTATTTAAAAAAGGGGTAGATCCAGCTAGGTTCACTCGGGATTGCTAATCACATACTCACGAGCCCCTGACGATGATTGAAAAGATGAAAGAGAGGGATTCAAAAAAATATATATTTAAAAAAGAGGTAGATCCAGCTAGGTTCACTCGGGATTGCTAATCACATACTCACGAGCCCCTGACGATGATTGAAAAGATGAAAGAGAGGGATCCAAAAAAAAATATATTTAAAAAAGAGGTAGATCCAGCTAGGTTCACTCGGGATTGCTAATCACATACTCACGAGCCCCTGACGATGATTGAAAAGATGAAAGAGAGGGATTCAAAAAAAAATATATTTAAAAAAGAGGTAGATCCAGCTAGGTTCACTCGGGATTGCTAATCACATACTCACGAGCCCCTGACGATGATTGAAAAGATGAAAGAGAGGGATTCAAAAAAAAAATATATTTAAAAAAGAGGTAGATCCAGCTAGGTTCACTCGGGATTGCTAATCACATACTCACGAGCCCCTGACGATGATTGAAAAGATGAAAGAGAGGGATCCAAAAAAAAATATATTTAAAAAAGAGGTAGATCCAGCTAGGTTCACTCGGGATTGCTAATCACATACTCACGAGCCCCTGACGATGATTGAAAAGATGAAAGAGAGGGATTCAAAAAAAAAATATATTTAAAAAAGAGGTAGATCCAGCTAGGTTCACTCGGGATTGCTAATCACATACTCACGAGCCCCTGACGATGATTGAAAAGATGAAAGAGAGGGATTCAAAAAAAAATATATTTAAAAAAGAGGTAGATCCAGCTAGGTTCACTCGGGATTGCTAATCACATACTCACGAGCCCCTGACGATGATTGAAAAGATGAAAGAGAGGGATTCAAAAATATATATATTTAAAAAAGAGGTAGATCCAGCTAGGTTCACTCGGGATTGCTTCCCCCAGGGGCTCACATCTAGTGAGTACGGGGATGGCAACCCCGGGGTGCCCGAGCCGGATCTAATCTTATTTCAACTTGTCTTGGATTACATCCCTCCTTTCAACTTTCCTATCAGGTCTCTCTTGACCACCTCTTGTTCTTTTCGACCCTGACGCTATTAGAGTATTCGAGGGCTAAGGTGTCTTCAACTTCTCTTATCTCTTGTTCCATTGAAGATTCTCATGATGTGTGATCAAAAAACAGAAATACCCCAGGTGGTAAAGCCTGCAATGGTAAATCCAACCGCCAGCTCCGATCGGGTGAAAGCCCCGGTGGCTGGCGCCGGTCGCATGGATTCTGGGGGCGACCAGACACACGATGACCTATCGAAGCGTGATCAAGACCCATTCCTAAGAAGCTCTACAACGCAAAGAACCCCGCCTAAGGTTGGATTCATTATTAACTATGAAGAAGAAAATGCGGGATTGAGGAAGAAACTTAGCGAAATAGAGCAGATCGTGATGAAACTAAGTAATGAAATTACAGAATTGAAAAAGGAAAATCAGGCCTTGAAGAAGGCACACTATATAAACCCTAAGCAGGAGGCATCTAATTGTAATATAGGAGCTGACACTATAGAATATGTGACAGATGAGGAAGAATTAAGCAAAGAAACTGACTGGTTGTTCCAAAAGAAAAGAACAAGTAAAAAAAGGCGAGCAGAGTTCTCTCCTGAAATTGATCAATCGAAAACTGGTTTTGATGCAAAACAGAACGGAAACAAACGAACTCAAACCAAAGAAAGACCGCCACCGCCGATTAACATCAGCGGAATAAAGGACTATGCCACTGTACAAACCCTGATGAAGTCCATAACCGACAAAGAATACAAGATAGTCTCGTTAAATAACAATATCTGGAAAATCAACACACCAGACCCAGAAACATACCGAGCGCTAGCAAATAAATTGTCTCAAGAAAAGCATGAGTGGTTTACATACGAAAATAAACAAGATAGGCCTATTAAAGTCATGGCTCGAGGGCTTCATCAAACACGTGAGATAGAAGAGATAATAGAGGATCTAAGGGCAAAAGGCCTGAGCGTAACAACCGCTGTTAATATCCTGAAGAAAGAAAGACAAGTAGACGAACATGGAAATGAAAGGGTTACGAAGAGAGGTCTACCACTCTTCATGTTAACTTTTAACAATAAAGAAAAGATAGAAAATATCTATAACATAAAAACGATTCTCAGTATGAAAGTCAAAATTGAACCGCTGCGCAAAACAACGGACATCATACCACAATGCAAGAAATGCCAAGGTTTTAACCACACCCAAAAATATTGTCAAAAGGAACCCAGGTGTGTGAAATGCGTTGGCAAACATGACACGAGCAAGTGCCTAGTGAGAAGGGATACGCCCCCAAAGTGTGTGAATTGTGGTGGGCAACATCCGGCTAACTACCGTGGATGTGAGGTAGCTAAACACTTGCAGAAAATAAGAAACCAAAACAGGAAACCACATAACAGATACATCCCCTCAAAAGCAAAAGAAGTACAAATTGAAAGGAGTCATGAAAAGCGTGAAAGCAATGAAAGCAAGTCGTATGCAGGAACAGTTAAGAACCTGAGGGGAGAAGAATCAAACGAGAGCAACGATAAAAAAGTACTTAAAGAAATACTAAGAAATCTAACATCATTATCAGAAAGATTAGAAGAGCAAAAGGAGATAAATAAGAATATTTTCACAAAGCTTCAGTATCTGGAATCAAGAACAGGCAAAGTGCACAAAAACCGCAAATGAACAGCACAATTAATATAGCTTGTTGGAATGCAAATGGACTGCTGCGACATATCCCTGAGCTGGAGGTGTTCCTTAATACAGAAAAAATAGACATCTGCCTGATATCAGAGAGCCACGTCACCAGAGAAACTCATGTACAAATAAGAGGATATTTTTGTTATCATTCTATACACCCGGCCAACAGAGCAAGAGGGGGATCAACAATACTAATAAAACAGCATCTGAAACACTGGGAAAACGCCAGGATCGAAGACGAAGCAATGCAGGTTACAACTGTGAATGTAGAGACTGGGAAACACAAGAAATTCACCGTTTCAGCTATATACTGCCCCCCGAGACACAGTATTAAAAAAGAAGAGTATATAACCTTGTTTAGATCCCTAGGAAGTAGATGTATCATTGGTGGAGACTTCAATGCCAAAAATACTTATTGGGGTTCAAGATTGACTACAACGAAAGGTAGAGAGATGTTTGCAGCTGGTCAAGAATGCCAGTGTAGCTTTCACTCCGGCGGTAAGCCGACATACTGGCCGTCAGATACAAACAAAATACCGGATACAATTGACTTCTTTGTGACCAGAGGTCTTTCACACAGATACATGGAAGTAAAAAACTACGAAGGGCTAAGTTCAGACCACACGCCTGTTATAATGACAATTAGTGACACAATAATCAAGAAAGAAAATACAGCCAGGCTTACTAACAACAGAACCAACTGGCAATACTTTAGAAAATTCCTCAATGACAATATAAAACTCCTAGCAGAGATCAAAACCCCATACCAACTGGAAGACGAAACCGAACGGTTGATAGAGAACATACAACAAGCAGCATGGGAAAGTACACCGGCTCGGCAAACGAAAAGAAACAATGACATATACTATCCTGTTGAAGTCAAACAAATGGTAGATCTGAAACGGAGAGCCCGAAAAAAATGGCAAATTAATCGTACCCCTGAAAACAAAACCAGACTCAACAATTTAACAAATAAACTCAAGGAATTAATAAAGGAGGTTAAAAACAAAACAATTAATAAATACCTAGAAAACCTAACAGCTGACAAAGACACCGACTACTCCCTATGGCGTGCCATTAAGGGAATTAAGAGACCTGTAGTGCAAATACCACCAGTTAAAATAAACGAACAGGCCTGGGCTCGAAGTGCAAATGAAAAGGCTGAGCTTTTTGCAGAGCATCTGGAACAAATATTCCGTCCGCTTCCCAAGCAAACGGCAAATGAACACCTACCAAAAGTAAACAAAATAGATAAACAAGAAATCATACCAGTAACACTAAAGGAATTAAAAAACGAAATTAAACATAACTTACATCCTAAAAAAGCTTCAGGTTATGATCTGATTACAGGGCAAATAGTTAAAGAACTTCCGGAAAAAGCCTTGAGGAAACTACTGTCCATTGTTAATGCAGCATTTAGGTTACAGTATGTTCCTAATCAATGGAAGGTAGCAGAAGTCATCATGTTACCTAAGCCGGGTAAACCACTTCATGAGGTAACCTCATACCGTCCAATCTCATTACTGCCAATACTATCCAAAATCTTCGAGAAACTCCTTCTTAAAAGACTTAAGGTTATTATAGAAGATAGGAAGCTCATACCTGCACATCAGTTCGGTTTTCGGGCAAAACACTCGACCATTGAGCAGGTTCACAGAGTGGTGGAGATAGTAGAGGAAGCTATGGAGAGGAAACAGATCTGCTCGGGCGTATTTCTCGACGTAGCGCAGGCGTTCGACGGAGTCTGGCACTGTGGGCTGGAACATAAACTGGAACGGGACTTGCCGGAGCAGTTCTACAGAATTATGAAGTCATACCTTCGTGAGAGACACTTTCGTGTTAGATATGAACATGACTACTCACAAATTAAAACAATCAAAGCAGGAGTACCCCAGGGAAGTGTCCTTGGCCCTGTACTGTACCTTCTGTACACCAGAGATATACCAGTTAATGGAAATTCCACAGTGGCGACTTTTGCCGACGATACAGCAATTCTAACAGTTGGTGACAACATTTTAGAAGCCACAGAGAAATTACAGAATGCTACCAACGCAGTAAGTCAATGGACAAAAAATTGGAGACTAAAGCTCAATGAATCAAAATCTGTTCATATTAATTTTACCAATAGAAGATATGAACCAGCACCAATAACATTAAATGAAAGGAAGATAACATACGTAAACAGTGCAAAGTATCTCGGGATGACACTCGATGCAAAGCTCAGATGGAAGGAGCATGTAAAAAAGAAAAAAGTCGAGCTAAAGCTCATATTCAATAAAATGTATTGGCTTTTTGGAAGGAATTCCGAACTGTCAATAAGCAACAAAACACTATTGTACAAGCAAGTTCTAAGACCAATATGGACCTATGGTGCACCACTCTGGGGATGTACAAAGAAAAGCAACAGTAGCATAATACAAGTTTTCCAAAATAAAGTATTGAGAATGATTGTCAACGCCCCATGGTATGTGAGGAATGACAACATACATAAGGACCTAGGCATTGAGCCTGTTGAGGAAGTCATCAAGAGGCTCTCTGTTAAGCATCGTCGCAGGCTAGAGCAGCACAAGAATACAGAGATTGTCCAATTGCTGCACCGCAGTGACAACAAGAAGGCTGAAAAGGACCAAGCTAATGGACCTCACTAGGCAGTAACCACATTGGGACCAGCCGTCGGACTGCACCCCAGCACACAGCGAACACATATGATAAAGGAAAATTGCTAGATGAGGCATGCCTCAGTTGTAATAAAAAAAAATTAAAAAAAAAAAAAAAAAAAACTCGGGATTGCTAATCACATACTCACGAGCCCCTGACGATGATTGAAAAGATGAAAGAGAGGGATTCAAAAAAAATATATATTTAAAAAAGAGGTAGATCCAGCTAGGTTCACTCGGGATTGCTAATCACATACTCACGAGCCCCTGACGGTGATTGAAAAGATGAAAGAGAGGGATCCAAAAAAAAATATATTTAAAAAAGAGGTAGATCCAGCTAGGTTCACTCGGGATTGCTAATCACATACTCACGAGCCCCTGACGATGATTGAAAAGATGAAAGAGAGGGATCCAAAAAAAAAATATTTAAAAAAGAGGTAGATCCAGCTAGGTTCACTCGGGATTGCTAATCACATACTCACGAGCCCCTGACGGTGATTGAAAAGATGAAAGAGAGGGATTCAAAAAAAACTATTTAAAAAAGCGGTAGATACAGCTAGGTTCACTCGGGATTGCTAATCACATACTCACGAGCCCCTGACGATGATTGAAAAGATGAAAGAGAGGGATTCAAAAAAAAATATATTTAAAAAAGAGGTAGATCCAGCTAGGTTCACTCGGGATTGCTAATCACATACTCACGAGCCCCTGACGGTGATTGAAAAGATGAAAGAGAGGGATCCAAAAAAACTATTTAAAAAAAGGGTAGATCCAGCTAGGTTCACTCGGGATTGCTAATCACATACTCACGAGCCCCTGACGATGATTGAAAAGATGAAAGAGAGGGATTCAAAAAAAAAATATTAAAAAAAGCGGTAGATACAGCTAGGTTCACTCGGGATTGCTAATCACATACTCACGAGCCCCTGACGATGATTGAAAAGATGAAAGAGAGGGATCCAAAAAAACTATTTAAAAAAGGGGTAGATCCAGCTAGGTTCACTCGGGATTGCTAATCACATACTCACGAGCCCCTGTCGATGATTGAAAAGATGAAAGAGAGGGATTCAAAAAAATATATATTTAAAAAAGAGGTAGATCCAGCTAGGTTCACTCGGGATTGCTAATCACATACTCACGAGCCCCTGACGATGATTGAAAAGATGAAAGAGAGGGATTCAAAAAAAAAATATTTAAAAAAGCGGTAGATACAGCTAGGTTCACTCGGGATTGCTAATCACATACTCACGAGCCCCTGACGATGATTGAAAAGATGAAAGAGAGGGATTCAAAAAAAAAAAATATTTAAAAAAGAGGTAGATCCTGCTAGGTTCACTCGCGATTGCTAATCACATACTCACGAGCCCCTGACGATGATTGAAAAGATGAAAGAGAGGGATCCAAAAAAACTATTTAAAAAAGGGGTAGATCCAGCTAGGTTCACTCGGGATTGCTAATCACATACTCACGAGCCCCTGTCGATGATTGAAAAGATGAAAGAGAGGGATTCAAAAATATATATATTTAAAAAAGAGGTAGATCCAGCTAGGTTCACTCGGGATTGCTAATCACATACTCACGAGCCCCTGACGATGATTGAAAAGATGAAAGAGAGGGATTCAAAAAAAAATATATTTAAAAAAGCGGTAGATACAGCTAGGTTCACTCGGGATTGCTAATCACATACTCACGAGCTCCTGACGATGATTGAAAAGATGAAAGAGGGGGATTCAAAAAAAATATATTTAAAAAAGAGGTAGGACCAGCTAGGTTCACTCGGGATTGCTAATCACATACTCACGAGCCCCTGACGATGATTGAAAAGATGAAAGAGAGGGATTCAAAAAAAAATATATTTAAAAAAGAGGTAGATCCAGCTAGGTTCACTCGGGATTGCTAAACACATACTCACGAGCCCCTGACGATGATTGAAAAGATGAAAGAGAGGGATCCAAAAAAACTATTTAAAAAAGGGGTAGATCCAGCTAGGTTCACTCGGGATTGCTAATCACATACTCACGAGCCCCTGACGATGATTGAAAAGATGAAAGAGAGGGATCCAAAAAAACTATTTAAAAAAGGGGTAGATCCAGCTAGGTTCACTCGGGATTGCTAATCACATACTCACGAGCCCCTGACGATGATTGAAAAGATGAAAGAGAGGGATCCAAAAAGACCATCTAAAAAGGGGTAGATCCAGCTAGGATCCATCGGGGTTGCCACGCTTGTACTCACTAAAGTGAGCCCCTGAGAGGAATAGGAAAAAAATAAATAGAAGTTGATAATGAAAATGAGGTTCCACTATTGAGGAGAACATCCTCATTTTATACAATTGTATGTGTCAGAAATAGTTTCAACATTAAATACCGTATAATATATACTGTATGTGACAAATTAAAAAAAAAAACGCAAATTTAATAAAACTTGGTAAGAGTGAGATATCAAAAAACTTACTGTACCTGTGAACTCAGAATTTAAAAATAATGTTTGTGTCACATGACCATCGTTAAAATCCAAAACGGCGACGACTGACCTAAATTTTAAACATCATAAACGTAATACAATGGATCAAGTATAAAACACCATATTGCCCGAATCAGAATAACGATAAGCCGTACAGTAATCAGCTGATAAAATATAGAAATTTGTCAGAATAGTCTTGTCTTTCTTTACAAAGTCAATAATCACATATTGCGTCACACTTACAATACAACATGTTGGCAGCAATAAGTAAAGTACAAGGTTAAGACGACGACGCCGCCCAATTGGAGCGTCTCCAGGACAGAGACGATACGGCGTCGGCATGGCGTCATTTATACATAAACACTCCAGCCTAAAGCTATGTCTACGTCTACGGACAAGTAATATAATATAAGGGATAAATTGTGTTTTCCATATGATACGATGGATGTATACAACGCATTGCGGAAATACGGTGATGTAGCAACGTTTTATGTAGCAGAAAC